>OY770264.1:35122040-35722040 GCA_963669355.1 Chorisops tibialis | reverse complement strand
CCATTTTAAGTTTTGGTCAAAAAAGACGCCCAGGTATCTGTGGCTTACATTTCGAAGAGGTTTATATAGACAGTGTGATGTACAATTATCCGAATGAACTGTGATATGTAATGACGAAGGAATACCTCGTCCATCATGAGTACAAGAAATTTATACACTTTATTCTAAATTTGGTGCAAGTAGGTTAGCATATAACCAGTTTTTTTTTTATTAATAAGAGGCTGTAATTTGTTTTTGTTCTAACCGAATACCAACTATTGTGCTCTACGAATAGAACTGTACAAAGTACATAGACCTTTTAGAAGTGGAACTGATTCACTTTTACATAGTTTCGAATAATTTTTCATTGCCAGTAATAACTGAAAAATTCGTGCTTAAACAAAATCCTACTATAAGTAAGGAAGCACACCACACGGAGGCGTAAATGTAGCTTAATTTTAGTTGTTAGAGAGGTTTTTCCTCGAAGTGTTCAGTACGTTATGATTCATATAATTTTTTTTCGACAGTTAAATTTGGTATTTCCATGTTAAAAATATTTACAGAATGAGAAGAGGATAAAATTTTAAATTTTCAGAAAATTTCCACTATTTATCTACTGCAAGCCTAACGTATTTTCTACCTTGATCTCGATATACAATCAAACAAATTCCTGTTAACGGACATAGGACAGAAACAACTCTCTTCCACAAGCCGCGATCTTGAGCATCGGCCTTTAGCTGTTGCCAGGGCTCGACATGCAAACAAAACATAAAATTTACCTTCGTAATTAATTTTTTTTTAGGTATACCAAGGATCAAATAATTACGCTTCAGGACAGGCTGCAGTTCTTAGTCGTCATCCAGCCACTCAAAATTGGATCAATAGTAAAATATTATTTCAAAAATTGATAAATCAATCTAATGAAAAATTTCTAATTAAATTTCAATTTACCAGATAACAATTACTATCTGTGCATGTTGGTTGTCGAAAGTGTCTATCTTTTCGATTCTGATGGTTCAACTTATAATGTTTCGGTCAAGGATTACTACAACGATAAGGTCTTTGGAATTTTCAATTTTAATGAAATCAATTAAATGATTTAAATTTGTTTTACTTAATTTTGACATACAAACAACTTTTACTTTGAATATTGTTGTGTTAATAAAAAAAAATAAAATTAATTGGCTGCACAAATTATGAAATCTTTTAATTATTATTTAATTTTAACATTATAGAGAGAGAGAGAGAGAGAGAGAGAGTGAATATGACTCCGCCCTTTAGTAGGTATTGTTAATAGTGCTGCTTGGGGTTTGGATGGTTAGGCATCTGTTCGGCCTCATTAGACGACACCCAGTGTTGCCACTATCATATACACATCAATTGTGCTCATCATACCTCTACGTGGTAGTCACCGAGTACTGGTCTTGTCCATCCGGACTTGACTTGCTGAACTGATAAGCGCGAGTGCTAATGAAACAGAAAAATTCTAGCACTATAATATGGGCCTCTAAGTTGGGTGTAGCCTAGTGGGTAGCGTGTTGGTCTTGTAATGCGAAGGTTGTGAGTTCAAATCCCGGTCGACGCAAATATAATTCCAGCACATTGCCTGCTTGGATATATCTTGGTCACCTCAATCTACGAAAATGAAAAATACGCAGAAAGAGGGTTGTGCGAAGGGCTAACAACCCTTCCACAATAAATAATAAAAAAAAAGGAAGGAACCTGAATTTCAGGAGGCCAAGGTCCAATTTGGGCTGTGGCGCCATTGTAGAAGAAGAAGAAAGAAGTTGGGGTTGAGCGATGTGTTAATTATTCATCCTCGGAAAAACCAGACTTGTTCCAAAACCTCAGGAGGCCAAGGTCCGATTTGGGCTGTAGCGCCATCGTAAGTAAGGAAGTAAGTAGTGTTGCTTGCGTTTACTATAAAATGGCAATACTTGTATTCGATAGTACTTGATGTCAGCTATTGTAAATAAATGAAGGGAATCCCTCATTCAGCTAACAGAATAATGAAACTATCTCGGACCGGGGCAGCACAATTTGGCGGCGGCTCAGGAGCTTGGGATGGGTGGGTGACCCAAGAAAACTTCATCCTTGGTTGAAAAAATAAACTGCCAACAAGTCGGGCGAAACTTTATTATTCTTAGGACGAGTTGCGGATGAGTGGAAAGTCAATATGCAGGTTAGAGTGGTTAGGGAAGACTAAGTGAAAGGGCAGGGCTGTTGTTAACAATATTTCATTCGTTTCTGTAAGTTTGGGTTTTAATGAGGGGAGAAGGAGGAGTAATAGTAAGGGTGGGTGGATGTTAATTGCTTTTTAATTGATTCTATGAATAACGTCCAATATTCTCTGTATACATAGAATGTGTTTCATAGACGAAGTTGCATAGAATTTTCATAAAATTCGGTGTATTTTACATTCACGAAACCGAACATTTGTATGGTAGGGGGTAGAGCGGGTAAGGGAATCATAAAATTTGTGATGCAGTTTTACTTCATTTCTCTTGTAAGGTGTTTGCACAAAAGCGATATATGCAACCTTCATCATCATCAATGGCGCGACAGCCCAAATCGGGTCCTGGCCTCCTGAAGTAGTCGCCTCCAATCCTCTCGATCCAAAGACCACGTCCTCCAGCTGCTAATTTTTAAAATGGCTTTGCTGTCTTCATCAACCGAGACTTCCCATCGCTTGCGTGGTTTGCCTACGGGCCGGTTACCAATCGCTTTGCCTTTAAGAGCACGTTTGGGGATTCTTCTGTCTTCCATTCGCTCTACATGGCCAGCCCACTGCAGTTTACGTAGCTTGATGAACGTTGAAGCTTCGGGCTCGTCGTAGAGTTGATACAACTCATGGTTGTATCTTATTTGCCATTCCGTTCCTTCCTTCACAGGTCCCAAAATTCTTCGGAGGACCTTTCTTTCGAATGCGTTAACTGCTTTTTCGGAAGTTCGCGTTAATGTCCACGTCTCGCTGCCATAACAGAGCACAGGTCGTAGAATAGTTTTATAAATCCGCAGCTTATTGTTCCTGTGCACTTTCTTGGATTTCATTATTGGAAGTACCGAATAATACGTCTTATTTGCAAGTATTATCCGTCGTTTGATTTCGTCTGTTTCATTACCGTCCTTTGCTAGATTAGCCCCAAGATATATGAAGTTGTCCACACTCTCCAAATTAAATTCCGCAATTGTTATGTTTTGTCTGATTGGCGTTCTCCTTCTTGTTTGCGTCATTACTTTTGTTTCATTAATGCGCAACCCGACTTCTTTTGCGGCGGAGTCAAGATTGACAAATACCTTCTTAGCACTAGGGAAGGATCTTGCTAGAATGTTAATGTCGTCAGCGTATGCTACTAGTTGGGTGGACTTGAATAGTAGTGTCCCGTTGGTGTCGACTGGGATTTTTCGGACGACATACTCTAGTGCCAAGTTGAAAAGCATAGGAGCTAGACCATCTCCCTGCTTTAAACCACATTCCGTTCGAAAGCTGGTTGTGGAATCGGTTTGTATTCTCACTTGGGATTCAGTGTTCGTCATTGTGAGTCTTGTTAGTCGGACTAGTTTTGGAGGAATTCCAAAGTCAAGCATGATTTGGTACAGTACGCTCCTGTCGATACTGTCGTATGCTTGTTTAAAATCTACGAATATTTGGTGCACGTCTGTGTTATATTCCCAGCATTTCTCAAGCACCTGTTTCACCGAGAATATCTGGTCTGTTGTAGATCGTCCGGTTCTGAATCCGCCTTGGTATTCGCCAATTATTTGATTAGTATAGGGCTTAAGACGACGTTCAATTATTTTTGTCAGTATTTTATAGGACGTACACAACAATGATATACCTCTGTAGTTCTCACAGCAGAGTTTGTCTCCTTTCTTGTAAATTGGACATATAATGCTTTTTCGCCAGTCGTCGGGTATGATTTCCTCTGTCCAAATTTTGCATATCATGCTGTAGCAGTATTTCAGCGACACAGTTTCCACCGTTTTTCAGAAGTTCAACTGGTATTTCGTCAATTCCCGGCGCTTTGTTTCGTTTTTGGTCACATAGGGCTGCTTTGATTTCAGGAAGCGTGGGTGGTGTCGATGATGGTTCATCTTCGTCAGTTGAGGCTTGAATTGAAATGTTGTCTGTCGTTATCGGTGCTACTGGGATGGGATTCAAAAGATGTTCGAAGTATGAGGCCCATCTCCTTTTGATTTCTTCTGTGTCGCTGATGATATTGCCCTCTGCGTCTTTGCAGAGACTGGTTTTTGGTTTATATCCCTTTTTCAAGTCTTTTACTATGGCGTATGCGTCCCGCGTATTATTTTTTCTCATGTCGTCGTCCATTTTTTGTATCTTGTCATTATGGGACTTCCTTTGTTTTCGTCTGCAGGTCTTTTTCGCATATCGCCTAAGTTCGTCATATCTTTCTTTTTTGGCTCGTGTTGGTCGTCCAGTAAAAATTTTGTAAGCTTCGTTCTTTCTATCTATTGCGTCGCGACATTCTTGGTCGAACCAATCATTACTTTTTCGCCGTGCTTGATATCCTAATACCTCTTCCGCGGAGGATTTGATGCCGTCTCGTATTTTCATCCACGCATTATCCACTGGCATATTTTGGATATTTTCATATATTGGTGTCAGGTGTTTATTACATGCTAGCATGTAAGCCTGCGCCACCGTTTCGTCGTTAAGCTTGTCGACATTGAATTCGCGAGAAGAGCAGATATGTCCGAAAAATTCGGCAAATAATTCCTAACATAATTTATGAATCCTAACATAGTTTGCAATTCTTTTTTATTTTGTGGCTGATGTAATACCCGTATCGCCTGCATTCTATCTGGGCTGAGAACAATGCCTTCTTTATTAATTATATGCCCTAAAAATGAAGTTTGTTCCTTTTTATACTGTAGCTTCTCTAAATTAAATTTAACATTTCGTTCCTAAGTCTTTTTCATTATCAACTTAATCATCTTATCATGTTCTACCTCATTCTCCGTACCCACTGGTATATCATCTATGTAAATCGTTACATTCGGTATATCTCCAAAAGTAGCTTGATTAATTTTTTGAAAAACCTCTGGTGAAATTTTTAATCCAAATGGTAGTCTCTTGTATCGATAACAACCAAAAGGAGTACTGAATGTACATAGTTTTTTCGACGATTGGCTAAGTGATATTTGAAAAAAACCATCTTTTATATCAAATACCGAAAATAATTTCGTGTTTGCAAAGTTTAATTTCAATTGCTCTATAGATGGTATTTCAAAGAAATGCTCTTTAATGGATGCATTTAAAAATTTTGGATCTAAACAAATCCTTAGTTGCTTATCTGGTTTTTCATCCAAGACTATATTTGAGACCCATTCACATGCCTCTTCCACTGGTTCGATTATGTCATATCTACATAATCTTTCCAGTTCTGACTTCAACGGCTCCCTTAGTAAAATCGGGATTCGTCTTGATGGTTTAGCTACAGTTATAACGTTTTCTTTTAATTCGATATTAAAATTTTTATAAAAACATCCTAAGCCTGAAAAAGATTCCCCATATTTCTTTAAAAACCCTTCTGTATTAATCATTTTCACTTCGCTTAAGCGTTTTATTAGCTTTAAATCTGTACACCCCTTTATGCCTAAAATTGGGACCGATATGTCGTTTATGACATAGAACTTTTGGACTGAGGTTACATTTTTTGCTACGCATTTCATATACACTATGCCTAGTGTCTTTATTTCTGACCCATTGTAGGCTACCAGTTTGTTAAATGCTTTCTTAATTTGGACTTTTAGTCCTGTAATACTCGATAAGGGTAAGACATTGGCTTCTGCTTCCGTGTCTAATTTGAATTTAATAAATCGCGATTCGACTCTTATTGTTTCATACCAAGAAGTCGATTCGACCGTATCTTGATTTTGCTCAACACTATCAATTTAGAGATCATCCGAGCATTCCTCATCTTTATTAATTTTAGAGTAAAATTCACTCACCGATTTTTTTTTACAAACTACCGCGAAGTGGTTTTTTCCTTTGCAAATGTTGCATGACTTTCCGAATGCTGGGCATTTGCCCCGAACATGCCTTCTGTTGCAGTATTTGCACTCAAGTTCTTCCGTATTCACAGATTTCCTTGATCTTCTAGAATTGGATAAGTTAGGATTGTTTTTATTTGTATAATTCAATTTATATGTAGACTTATTACTTGATTGTTGTTTACTATTTATGATACTTATACCTACACTACCAGGTGATATGTTCTCCATCCGATGACTTGTAGCTTCTGCTGCTCGTGCAATGTCAATTGTCTTCTGAAGTGTCAGCTGTTCAGTTTCTAATAGCTTCTTCTGCACTTTTTTGTCTGCTGTACCGAGTACAATTCTGTCTCGTACCATTCTATCTTGAAAGTCGCACTTCTTGACCAACTTCGTGATGTCCATTAGAAACATGTCAAATGGCTCATTTACCTTTTGATTCCGTGAGTAGAATATGAAGCTTTCGTATACTTCATTAGTTTTGCCTTTGCATAATTGCTCGAATGCAGCAGTAACGGTAACCAATTTTTTCCGGTCATCAGGTTCTAACTTAATCACGTTCTCAAACGTATCCGTAGCTTCTCTGCCAGCTGCGTTCAGAATTACCGCTACTTGTACCGGTTCTGGTTTTTTCTCCAACTCGATTGCGGTCATAAAAATTTTTAAATTGCGCCAAAGACCACGCCAATTTTTCTCCAAATGACCATTTTTTAGGTCCAACACATCCACTTTTCGCACAAAATCCATTCTGGATGTTTTTATCACAATATACCGGCAATTTTTTGGTTTTTTACTAAGTGTCTAAGTGTCTCACTGGTCCCATGTACTTTTACTTTATTATTTTAATAATAAAGTATTGTGATCGACCTAGGAAAAAAAAAAAAATTTGCTACCCTGAAATTTTGTTTTTTCGCGTTTCATAACTAAATTAGCCTAAAAATGCAAAAAAAAAAAATCCGTCTGTCTGTACGCCGTCCGCCGTCCGGTGTCCGCCGTCGTGTACGCTCAGCGCACATTAACTCCCAAACCCTTCAAGATAGAAAGCTCATTTTTGGGGGGATTGTAGATAGTTGGGGATCTCAGGCGGATACCCAATTTGAGGGGTGTACAAGTTTCGGGGGGAGGCGGGGGGAGCGCTTAAAACGAAAAATACGAATTCAAATATCTCAACCATGGTAACAGCTAGGAAGCTAAAACTCAACATACATATAGAGGGGTTTGTGGGACAACTTCTAAAAATAATTTAATTTTTTTATCCATTGGGGTGCGAAAAGGGGGGGCTAAGAACCAATTGTAAGTCGAAATTTTTTTCAAATGATTATATCTTCGAAATTACTTCTTATAAAAAATTGATATTTTGAGACCGTTAAGATGGTATCAAGATCTACTAGAATCAGTTTAGAAAGAAGCTAACTATTGTAATGGTGAGGGTCAATATCTCGGCTATTTATTAAGCTATGTAATTGAATCTTGGAACCTATATTAAGCTATACTAGATAAATACGAAAAAAATTTAACATTTGGACAAAATAGTAGTGGGGCGAAATGGGGAGCATTTTAAAAATGGCGCATTTTTCAAAATTACAAATCCTTATATCTAAAAAACGAGTACAGATATCAAATCGAAAATTTGTCAGATTGTAGAACTAAATAGTTTCTAAATTTGGTAAAAATCTTAATTTGGGCGGTGTAAGGGGAGGGAGGTGATAAGCAAAAATGTCGAAAATTTTGAGTAATTTTTTTAGGGCTCTGGTGAAAGATACAAAGTTTAAATTTTCCATGTGAATACATCTATTTCATATACAAAAAAAAAAAATAATAATTTGATCCACAATTGTTACGAACCGACCACCCCGGTCTAATGGGCACAAGGTGTTTCATGTGCATTGAAAAAAACACATAAACTGAAAATTTTTGAGTGAAATTTTAAGGTAGAAACTTGAAAATTTGCAAAATGCATTTAAAAAAATCCCTAAATATACGAAATATTAACTGGTCGAAAACCTTTATAACTTCTACCCCCTCCCATACAAAATTATTTTTTCGACTATTTTTAAGAAATCAATTATCGCCTAACTATTAAAAGCTATCAGTTTGAAATTTTGCACAAAAACTTACAAAAATAATTGAAATGAAATTACGTTAAAAGTTTTAAAATCGCGCTTGCCCTTCTACCTCCTCCCATACAAAAGTATGTTTTCGACCAATTTCATTAAATCAACTAATAACCAACAAATTAAAAGCTACGAACTTCAAATTTTGTACAAGCACCTTATAACAGAAAAGAAAGAAAATTGCATCACAAGTTTTACGACTACCCCACTTCCTCTACCCCCTCCCATACAAAATTATTTTTTCGAGCATTTTTAAGAAATCAGTTATTGGCTAACTCTTAAAAGCTATCAATTTAAAATTTTGCACAAAAACTTATAAAAATAATTCAAATGAAGTTGCTTTAAAAGTTTTGAAATCGCGCTTGCCCTTCTACCCCCTCCCATACAAATTTATGATTTCGACCAATTTCATTAAATCAACTAATAACCAACAAACTAAAAGCTACGAACTTGAAATTTTATACAAGCACCTAACAAGAGAAGCGAAATAAAACTGCATATCAAATTTTACGATTCCCCTATATTCTCTACCCCCTCCCATAAAAATGTTCGGTTTCGTGAATGTAAAATACACCGAATTTTATGAAAATTCTATGCAACTTCGTCTATGAAACACATTCTATACAGAGAATATTGGACGTGATTCAAGCAATTAATTAAAAAGCTATTAATATCCACCAATCCTTACTATTACCCCTCCTCCTCCCCTCATAAAAACCGAAACTTGCAGAAACGAATGAAATATTGTTAAATTAACAACAGCCCTGCCCAAGAACTCCCTTTCACTTAGCCTTCCCTAACCACTCTAACCTGCATATTGACTTTCCACTCATCCGCAACTTGTCCCAAGAATAATAAAGTTTCGCCCGACTTGTTGGCAGTTTATTTAATTTGTTTTAATCGTTACTTGTTTTTTCGATATACGGTTCGCACCGAATCTCGGGTGACTTTTTATTATTTTAGTAAAACATACCGTTCAATATTTACTTTGCCGCAGCGCCATGTTGTATTATCTTTTTAATCTGTGGCACACCAACAATGAGAAGAACGTGTTTCTTGTTCAAGATCTATATTTCAACTGCGTTATTTTACATTCTGATGTACATGACAGCGCAGGATGTTCATGTCTTAATTTACTTATCTTAAAATACAGGGTGTTCATTTACATATAGTTTCTTATTATTACAACACTCAGAGTCACAGCAAAACGTTGTCTCTCTTCTCCTTTCTCGCCATTCAACTGTAGTTCTAGCTGGATAGCACAATGAGTTATTTCAGAGCGCGAATTTTGAATACTTCTACGCGCAATATTCAAATATTGATTTTTTGGTGTTTCAACGCGATTTGCAGACTTTTAAAAACGGACTGAAAGTTCTGTTTATCTTTAAAAAATAAAAACTTTCGCAACATTTAATTTTCAACATTTGCATATTTTCTCCGACTTTTCATCAATTTTTTACTTTTTTTTTTAATTGATGGGAATCGGTATTTTATTTAGTAGTTCTATGCCATCATTTTTATTGTAACCGAGCCCTCTAATCGACCACAGAAAAAAATTTTTGCAATACAATATTTTTGACAACAGCCCTGTCCTAGAGCCCCCTTTACACAATCTTCCATATCCACCAAGAGCTGCATATCAACTTCCCACACATCCTCAACTTGTCCAAAGAATAATAAAGTTGCGCTCGACTTGTTGGTAGATATGTTTCTCTGAATCGATTACAATACTTTATTATTAGAATAATGAAGTATTCGTAATTATCAGCTCACGTGCGGTGGCACATATGCCAACTACTTCGGTCGAGCCCCTGTAAACATGATCGGGTTCGGGGAGGTGCTATACTCCAAAAGCACCTACTGGAATCGCCGTACCTTTGTACCAGTAAATATTTTCCTGCGGTACAAGTGAGTAAATAAGGTTCTGTGTATTCTCAAAAAATTATGCCAACATTTTTAACGAATTTTATACCTTTACACATAGCACAGCCAAATTAATCATTAGGCCTGAATGATCATTAGCTGACTGTATGTCATATACTAATTTAGCCTAATAAGTCCCTAACGACCACAAAAAATTGATCGTAACGATCTCAGCTAATGGTCTCGTTTTTGCCATCATTAAGAATGTACTAAAGCTGTCCGTTTCATATAAGCTTTTTCATCCTGAAAAGAAGAAGAAGAATCATTTCCTGACAGCCTTGACTTATGTGAAATCTTTAGGGTGTGTTTTAATAGCCCAGCTATCAATGATGGCTATGGAGTCTATTCTTTTGTTTTTGGGCCTTTCTTGCAAAATTTTATTGTCCATTGGCTATTCAATTCAACTTTTGAAATTAATCAGATGAGTGAGTAGACATTCATCATTAGAAATCTTTAACGATTCCGAAATTGATACTTTAATGAATCGTCGAACGTATTAAAATGGCTCCTCACGAATGAATCGTTTTTATGTATCATTAACGATACATAACTATCGTAAAAAACAAAAATGTCTATATACATACTCCTTAATTATGTATCATTACTGTTACATAAAAAACGATTCATTGGCAAGAGACCCACCCATACCTTCAACGATTCATTAAAGTATCATTTTTGACCTCGATAACGATTAAAACGCTCGGAAAAAATGATAGTTAGTTTTTAATAAATTCTTTGGTTTGCTTGGTAGTGACAACATTTATTTTTGTGTACTATATTTAATTCTTTTCGATAAAAGTTTTTGTGAGCATTACACTACTAAATACTTTCTAATTTTAGCTACAGTGTCTAGATTCGGATTTAGATTGCATAGCGGAGTGGGTTTGGTTTCCTTTATCTTTGCGGCTTCTAATTGACCTATTTTGATGTACAGCGTCTAAAAAATCAACATGTAAAGTTCTATTTGTTTTAAACAAAAGTCGATTTATCCATGTGTTTGTGCATAAATAGGTCAAAAAGCAGCATGTTCCTACCGAAAAAAAAAAATTTTGATGGACAGAACATTTCTCAATTCCTTATCACCGAAGTCAAACACGGCTAGTATCCTGCTGTGAATTCTCGGAAAACGTACTCTGAAATTTCCATCTAAAATGGCACCGTATGCATATTTTACTCATACAAACAGGATTTTTTTTTAAATATTTAATAATAAAATATGTTTCCACATATACGGTAAGAGTGAAAATTAATGAAATTCTGACAATCAAGATGAGCCCACACATGAAATGAGCATTATCCCGACAACCCTTGGGATATTTGACTGTGCTTTCAAAGGTCGAAAACTAAAAGATATTAGAAATTAAATATACGTATACGAACTACTGGTCCTCTGAGGATGATTCTGGCTGATGAAATATTTTACCCCCCTGAAACTTCTCTGCCAGTACTCTACCACTCTGCCAGCCACCTCATCATTGTAGTCAACTGGAGCTTAATTACCTTTCGAAAATCGAATGGAATTGCATCATCGAATCAATTCGGATTGCTATTTGCCATACATATTTTTGCATATGCAATATTGAACATTATCGTCGCCGAATGCATCACAAATAGGAATAAATTGCTCTACGGTTAAAATTGAAGTGAATCTCAGCGCCAGCTTTAAACTGAAGTGAAAAGTGACAATGGATTATCTAACGCGGCCTTACTTACTTAAATTGAAACATAAAGCGGCAGATTAGAAGCCAAATTACTCCCTATCAGAAACTTATAAAGTTCTCCGCTTCTTCTACACCAACTCGCATAAAAACGAATGAAACAACTTTGGATACAATCAGCAAATTAACCGCCAAAATCCTTCGAGGGAAGGATTCCGACATCGTTATCCCAAAGTGAAATTATTTTTATGGCATATCGAAATGTTTATGGCCCGAGCAGGAGTTGTAGAAAGTTTAAGGAAGTTGTGTGTCACACATAACCTGCCATAACGCTAGACCATTCGTGCAAAACGCACCAGGGATAAGACAACGCCAAACGACTATTAATCGATTGAGGAACAGGATCGTAGCGTCCAAGTGGCGCCAATGAAAGAAGTCTTTTGCCGAATAAAAGTGTAACGATACCCCGTCTTCCAAGGACCAAAAGGTAACATTTCGAAAACTTGTAGACATCCGCTAAATGAGACGCTTCGATAGAGGAGCCACATAACCTCCCCGGGAGCATGGGTGGTGATATATGGGACATGTCTTCGCATCGGGATAAGAAGACTCGTTTCTTTCGAGATGACTGCACGAGAGCAGCACAGGTTTTAGACGGGATAGTCGAAGACAAAGTGATTTAGGACGGAAATAGTTCCTTATGTGGAGAAGTGTTTCCGGTGCCGAACTGATGTCGTTCGCCATAAAACTGAAATTACAGCGAACTCGAATCGTTCTCATTCCACTCGCAATCGAAGGACATTTTAAACAAACGATTGAATTTAGCTCCTTCTTTGTATTCATTGCTAACTTGCTAATTCACGAGACAATATCTTGTGGAACAATCTCTTAGAGAAAAATGCCTACGGCAAGGCATTTAGGAGATGAGACTCTGAATAAATGATGTGCCCCCGTATCCTTGTGCTCATGTCAAGGAATTCAATAGAATTAAGAATAAGTGATACAGATGTCTTTTCGTTGGAGTATTGTGATTGATGACGCCTCTTCGGATTGACTGGATCGAATGTGTCCGACACTCACTGGTTCGATAGTGCGTGTGTGCGTTTTTTAACTGAACAAATCGACTGAGGTTATTCCAGGACATGTGCAAGTCATAGATTTTAGGCAATCAATTTACATTTTGTCAAATCACAAGTGTCTTCTAAATTAAATAACTGCTGCTTTATTTTAATTATCGTGTACAGGATCATGTCGTTTGGTGGCAGTATGGATTATCAGTACAATCGTAATATTTGAAATTGGTACCATAATGATATATGCAATGAGAAACTTTAAAATTCTTTGTTTTGTAAATTAATCAACTTAATTTTTAGGTAAATAAGAGGTTGATTTTTTCACCAACGTACCAAAGTTTACCTTAGGCAAAGATTATACACTTGAAATATTTTTCTTAAGTTTCATCCGTCCCTCAAACTAATTATTTTTAATAAGACTCTGACCTGGAATGATAGCGTGCATATGGTGACTAGAAGGGTCTAAACTATTTTAAGAACTATGTGGGTATCGGCGAAGTTCCTTCCAACTAATATGAAGAAAACCTTGATAATTGCCTTTATTATGCCGATTTTTAACTATGGATGTGCAATTTATTGTTTCTTGAGCTATGCGGAAATGTACAGGTTACAGCTATTGTTTAACAATTGCGTTCGTTTTGTGTATAATATTCGGAAATTTGATCATATCTCTCACTTTGCAAACACTTTCTTAGACATACCCCTTAAGGAGTACCTGAAAATGAGGATATGCTTATTTATTCACAAAATCATAATAACTAAAGAACCAGCATATCTTTATTTTCAGATTTGTTTCGGTAATTCCTTACGGACTCGTAATATCATTATTCCGAGATTTAGATGTAATACACGAGAGCGCACTCTATTTGTGGAAGGAGCTAGAATATGGAATAATTTACCTACTTCCATAAGAAACATTTTCTCTAGTCGCGAATTTGGTAGAGCAGTGACAGATTTTCTCAAAGCGTAAATTTTCTCAAAGCATAAATTTGATTTTTTTTTTCTCTTTTTTTTCTTCTCTCAATCTTTCATTTGGTCCTAAAGCGTGGTGGGTATTTCTTTTCTTTTTCCGTTTTTTTTTTGTTTTTAAATATTCCTTTTTATTCTTTTAATTTTAATTTTCATATATTATTCTCTGTTTAGTTCATTTTATTTTGTTGTAATTTCTTTGTTTTATTGTCTTATTCTTTCATTAAATTAAAATTTTTTTATTGTACATATAAATGGAATTTAATTCTAATTGTACTATTGAATTCAAATAAACAAATAAACTTCCCAAATTGACAGATCTCATTGATTGCGTACACTTATCAACAAAAACACTTTTAATTTATTGTAAAAAAAATACTAAATTTACTATTAGAAAAGTGCATCTGAATGAAACCCAAGCCTTACCACTTACCAGCAAGAAATTAATGTTTGCTTATTTGCACCCTAAATTAAAAAACTAATTTTCGGTTAAGATAAAATAGCAGCTAGCGTGTTGGCCTACAATGCGAAAGTCGTGAGCTCAAATCTAGGTCGACTTGTAATTCAAGTACACTGCCAGCTTGGATATGACTGGTTCGACGACGAATGCCAGGATGCGTTAGATAAGGAAAATCAGACGTACAGACAGCTTCTCGAAAGGAATACCAGAACGAAGAGAGAAAAATACGAAAATCTCCGACGAGTAGCAAATAAGGTCATTAGATGTAAGAAAAGAAAATATTATGACGACCAATTGAGAAATATCGATGACAATCTTGCGAGCAATAAAATAAGACAACCATACAAAGTAGTGAAAAGCCTAAGACGTGGATATCAGCCTAAGACAACCCTCTGTAAAGACAGAAATGGCACTATCATCGCCGAGGATAGTCAGATTAAGGAAAGATGGGCGTCATACTTTAAAGAACTCCTTAATCCCGCACACGGCTCCCGAACATCAGAGCTGATAGGTCTCCAAACCTCCGACAAATTCCCACTGGATCCTCCAACGTTAGAAGAAGTCGAATTTGCCATCAGAAGCCAGAAAAGCAATAAAGCACCGGGCATCGACGAAATTCCAGCGGAATTAATTAAATATGGCGGAAGCTGCACCCGAAATGCCATCCATAAAGTGATTCAGTACATCTGGAATCAGGAGCAAATACCGGAGGAGTGGTGCCAATGCATTATTTGCCCTATCCACAAAAAGGGAGACAAACTGCAGTGCGAAAACTACAGAGGTATCTCACTACTTTGCACGTCACATAAGATACTGACAAAAATATTAGAAAATAAGATTAAAATTTACACCGACAATGTGATTGGGGAGTACCAAGGCGGTTTTAGAGCTGGTTGATCAACGACCGATCAACTTTTTACGGTCAAGCAAGTGGTTGAAAAATGCTGGGAATTCAACATCGACGTTCACCAGGTTTTTGTGGACTTTGAACAAGCATACGACAGTATTGATCGAAACGTACTGTACAAAATAATGCTGCATTTTGGCATCCCAGCAAAACTAGTCCGACTGACCAAAATGACAATGACATCAACAACATCACAAGTCAGAGTCAACAACCAACTAACTGATGCCTTTGACACAAATGTCGGACTAAAACAGGGTGATGGGCTGGCCCCTCTGCTTTTTAACCTAGCTTTAGAATACGTCATCAGAAAGTTACCCGTTGACACAAGAGGTACGCTGCTTTATAAATCCAGCCAGATAGTGGGTTATGCGGACGATATCAACATATTATCACGCTCTTTCACATTCGCAAAAGAAATTCTACGAAGCCTCGATCAAGCAGCAAAAGAAGTTGGCCTGAAAATCAATGAAACAAAAACGAAAATAATGACACAAACAAGGAAAGGGACCCTCAATAGACAAAACATTACAATTAACGAATATAATTTGGAAAATGTGGACGAATTCATATATTTAGGCACAAAATTGACAAAGAGTGGAAATGAAACGAACGAAATAAAAAGACGAATCCAGCTCGCAAATAAAACGTATTATTCAGTCTTAGCTATTCTTAAGGCCAGCTGCGTACACAGGAAGACCAAACTTCAAGTCTACAAATCAATAGTAAGACCTGTGCTTTGCTACGGATGCGAAACATGGACCCTTACACAAGCATCTGCAAATATGTTGAACGCTTTCGAAAGATGGGTCCTGAGACGAATAATTGGAGCGAAACGAGATGGTGACCGATAACGAACTAGATACAACAGTGAGCTGTATGATATATTTGACGAACCGGAGGTTTCCACTATCTTGGATTTCAAAATTGGAGGACGCGGTCACTGGACCGAGATCGCTGGAGACTTCGGCTACGGGAAGCCAAGGCCCGAAAGGGGATATAACGCTGCGACGACGACGACGACCTCAATATATGTAAATGAAAAATTCGTAGATAGAGGGTTGTGCGAGTTTTTTTTCGTTCACGAAACATTAGTTTTGTAATAATGTCCTTTATCCTGGAATCGTGTAACAAAAACCAATTTCCATGAAGAAAAGAAATAATTTTTTACTTCTAGGTTTACTGGAAGTTTCAAAGAGCCGAAGAACAGGATATTATGAATATTATCGCCTTTGCACTTCATTAGCTCTTCTTCTCTTTAATGGCACTACAGTCCAAATCGGGCTTTGGCCTCCAGACCTTCAGGTTCCTTGACATTTTAAATATTTATTGTGGAAAGGTTGTTAGCCCTTCGCACTTAACGAATTTTTCATCTTCCTGCTCTAACTATCATGAACATTGCTGCCGCTCCACCTACCGCTTTATACAATAGTTCACAGAAATGTAAAAGGAAAAGAAAGATCATTTTATCACTTTCTAACGTGAACCTCCTGCCTCCCGATCGGCACGCCCCTGTCACGGAGAAAAGAATTTTCGGAATCGAAACAGGCGCGTATCTAGGATTTTGTGACGGCGGCCTGGACATTTCAATAACAGGATTTTTTTAAGGTAGGCGGTATGACTTCAGTCTTACTAAAAGGCCTCAAATGATCACTTACCTTTATTCCGACCAAAATTTATGGAGCACATTTTTGAAAAGTTTCACATGCGTTAAAACCTGCAAACTTTATAATGCGATTTTGAAGTTCTATTTCATTCTTTTCATATAAACAAATCCTACACCTCTTTTTGATATCTACACCTCTTTTGATACACCCTATATAAGTTTGCTCTAAAGTTTGTAACGCTAAGAAATAAGGCTTCGAGAATAGATTTCACGTCGTCACTCAAAAATCTCAAAACTGGATGTCCGTTCGTCTGTCCTTCTGTGCTTCTGCTCGAAAATTCGTTGAAATTTAAATTTGAAATTTGCGATGCTAATGCATATCACACTATATGGAGAAGTAGTAATATAAATAAAGAGGTGAGTCACTTTTAGAATATCTTACTACTAACAACCTAGAGATCATAAATATAAGCAGCACCCCGACCTTCATGAATAGTCAATCAATCAATGAAATTCCTGTTAAGACCCCCTATAGGGGCATAGGACAGAAACAACTCTCTTCCACAAGGCGCGATCCTGAGCATCGGCCTTAAGCTGTTGCCAGGACTTGTTTATTCCTCTGGCCTTCTGCTCAACTGCTCGCTTCCATGTGTTACATGGTCGACCAACCCGACGTCTTCCTTGAGGATTATAATCCAGAGACTGTTTAGCGATGTTTCGCTCTGGTTTCCTCAGAGTACGACCGATCCACTACCACTTCCGCCGTTGAATCTCAATACCTATTTTAGTCTGGCCAGTTGTACTCCAAAGTTCGTCGTTGGAGATCACTTCTGGACAGAATATTCCTAAAATGCGTCGGAGGCATTGGTTCACGAAAGTCTGTAGTTTCTTGGTAAGTCGAACGGTCACTTTCCACGTAGTACAACCATACAACAACACGGATTTGACGCATGCGTCAAAAACTCGCAGCTTCGTGCGAAGGGAGATCTCTGTTAACCTCCAGAAAGGGGAAAGGAAACCGAAGGCCTGACGAGCTTTATTTAGCCGAGCCTCAACATCCTTTTCGGCTCCGCCGTCCATGCTGACAATGCTTCCGAGATAGCAAAAATCTTGCACCTCTTCCACATCCTGTCCGTTAAGAACAATCGCGCAAGCCGCCCACTTCAATCAAAATCGTGAATTAAAATATATTAATTCGTGTCGTGTGTTAAGTTCTTAAACCTTAAAAAACAAATCTAATTAGGGACCATTTAAAAACAAAAAACCCTTAATAAAAAACACAATTGTTTTTTTTTTTTGTACCTAAAAATATGTTTTGTATTAATTTTATAGTTTGTAACAATTTACAATAATTTTTTTGCTCAATAATCTGCAATATAATGGAAATTAAAATAATTTTATTTATAATCGCCTTTTGCTACGTTTATTTTCATTTTTACCATAATTAAATTAAAAAAAAAAAATTAACTTGAAATTAAATCAGGAAGACAATTTTGAAAATTAATTTTATGTCATTTCTATCGCACAATATTTTATACAATTGGTTGTTGTTTTTTCGACGAAAACTAATAGTTATCACGCAAATCATAGTTTTAATAATTTAACATTCATTTTTGGTTGTTTTCCGAAAAAATTGGTATGAAATGATATTTACCAGTTTCGATTGTCAGATCTCTTAGCTAATTTTGAGTTTTTGTTTGAAAAGAATTAAAGTAAATTTAAAAAAAACCGAATACTTTCGATGCCTTTTTGTAATGGATTCTTTGGGTAATTTTTGACCCGAGTTATTGAGATATTTTGAATGAAAATGTGATTAAAGCAAATCAAATCCAGTAAGCTAATTTTTTGCTCATCGTAAAACAACTCCGGCACCTACTATCTTATTTAGGTCTTTATATTTAAAAAGAATTCCCGCTCTTGAAGATGGAAGATTCTTGGAAGAATAAAGCTTAAAAATAGTAAAAACTCTGGAATTTGGGGTACAACTGTCCTATGTTTTTGTATTGATGATTATTTTATAATTTACTAGCAAACGCCCGCGACTTCGTCCGCATAAAAATCGCAATAATAAGCAATTTTTGAGAATGTAGTTAGTAATACATTATGTGGGATATATAATCTGTTTACTTAATGGCTCTTTGAACACAATGTTTATGCTCTAGATGAAATCTGAGATTATATTGTGTTTGCCTTACCGTTTGTAACGCTAAGAAATAACGCTCGCACAGAGCCGCCAAAGGTAAAGAAATATTTGTTGTCGCTCAAAAACCTCGATTCCGAGTTGCTGTCTGTCCGTCTGTTCGTCTGTCTACAGCATAACTCTTGAAAGCTTTGAGCTATAGTGTGTCATTTTTAGCAAAAAAGTAACTTTAAGTTCATGAATGGGCTACATCCCCCATTCCTTCTACCCCTGCCATACAAATTTCATGAAATTTCGAAATAATAAGAAATTGATTTTTCTTTGGAACTATTTAAGCTATCGACTTGAAATTTACGTCAAAGTATTACGATATAGATGTCATTAATATCACGGAATATTGACCTGATCCCTTTACTCCTTCTACACCCTCGCATACAAATGGACAATTTTGAAAAATACATATTTTCGATTTTCATTGAAACTAGTAAAGCTGAAAAGACGAAATTTTGTCAGAATTAATTTTACAATAACTGCAATTTATTTTAAAAATAATTTTCATCAAATTCCATACAAATTTCACGAAATTATGAAATTTAAATTAAATTATTTTTCTTCGAAACTGTTAAAGCTATCAACTTGATATGTTGTATAAAGTATACAAATATAAATATTAATAATACGAAAAAAATTTGTTTTGATCCGTACACTCCTTCTACCCCCTCCCACATAAATGCATAATTTTTGTTAAATGGATTTTATCGATTTCCATTCAAACTGGAAAATGTACAAACTTCGAATTTTGCCAGAATTTGTTTCTTAATAATTGAAATAACTGTTAGAAAAAATTATCAGCTTCGCTTCACTCCTTCTACCACCTCCCATACAAATATCTGTATTATAAATTCAAGAAAAGCATTTTTCCTTCAAGTATATGAGAGTTATCGAATTTGAAATTGAATCAAAGAATGATGACAAGGATAATGATGAGCAGTTTCAAAATCATCTTAAACGCTCCACTTCCTCTGCCACCTCCCATATAAATGACCCCATTTCAGGAAAACTATGACCAATTTCTTTAAAAATAATGAAAACTAAAAACTTTAAATTCAGCAAAAAACATTTTGCATGCCATGTTCGGTATCATATACGAAAAATACAAACCTCCCCTTCTACTTCTACCACCTCCCATGCAAAAGTCTCTATTCACTATTCGAAAGAATTTGAGATGACATATTTTCCGGTATACGAGTATTAAAGTCATTTCCATCTGATCTAGAGTATCATAATTCTGTTATGTTTTGTATTTTGTTGGAATCAGAACCATAAATTATTAAGAATGATACCATGATACTTGCATTTGAATGGGAGAGGCTCGTGATCAAATCAATCCCGTGATTTGAGATCATATACGTATTGAAGAGCATTAAGGGCATATGAATAATTATAGCTTATGTTAATTAAAAACATAAAAGAATTATGATTGGGCGTAAAGCCCAATCATATGATACTCTAGATGAAATGAGAAAGAGTTCAATGTACCGGAAATATGTCACCTCCAATTCTTTTAAATAATTAATAGTGACTTTTGTATGGGAGGTGGTAGAAGCAGAGGAGGAAGGTTTGTATTTTTGGATATGACACCTAATGTGGTATGCAAAATATTTCGTGCTGAATTTAAGGTTTGTAGATTTCATTATTTTCAATTGGATATAGTTTTCCTGAAATTGAGGCAATTGTATGGGAGGTGGCAGAGGAAGTGGAGCGTTTAAGATTATTTTGAAACTGCTTATCATCATCCTTATCACCACGCTTTGACTCAATTTCAAATTCGATAGTTCTAATATATTCGAAGAAGAAATGCTTTATAATACAGATATTTGTATGGGAGGGGGTAGAAGGAGTGGAGAGGAGCTGATAATTCTTTTGAGCATTTATTGCAATTATTAAAAAACAAATTCTGGCAAAATTTTAAGTTTGTACCTTTTCTAGTTTTAATGGAAATCGATATAATGCACTTAACAAAAATTGTACATTTGTATGGGAGTGGGTAGAAGGAGTGTACGGATCAAAACAAATTTTTGTCTCGCTATTGATATTACTATTTTTATACTCTATGCAAAATATGAAGTTGATAGCGTTAACAGTTTCGAAGAAAAATAATTTAGTTTGATTTTCAAAATTTCGTGAAATTTGTATGGGAGGGGGTAGAAGAAGTGAGGTGAAGTTGATAATTTTTTCAAAGCTGCTTGAAATTATAATAAAATTAATTGTGGCAAAAATTCGTTTTTATAACTTTGCTAGTTTCAATGAAAATCAAAAAACTGCATTTTTCAAAATTATGCATTTGTATGGGAGGGGGTAGAAGGAGTAATGGGATCGGATCAATATTCAGTCATATTAATGACATCTCTATCATAATATTTTAACCCAAATTTCAAATCGATAACTTAAACAGATTCAAAGAAAAATCAATTTTTGAAAATTTCAGAATTTCGTGAAATTTGTATGGGAGGGGTAGAAGGAGTGGGGGGATGTGGCCCGTTAACGAACTTAAATTTACTTTTTTGCTAAAAATGACACACAACAAATTTCAGCATGATAGCTCAAAGCGTTCGAGAGTTATGCTGTAGACAGACGGACAGACAGACGGACAGACGGACAGACGGACAGACAGCAACTCGGATTCGAAGTTTTTGAGCGACAACAAATATTTCTGTACCCTTAGCGGCTCTGTGCGAGCATTATTTCTTAGTGTTACAAACGGTAAGGCAAACACAATATACTCTCCGATTTCATCTAGAGTATAAAAAGCGCAAATAAAATAACATTAAGCTTGAAAACGTAACAGGACTACGATTGTGCGTAGAGTCCAATCATACGATAATCGAAATTTTTGTGATGTTACGAAATTTTGTATGGGTAGTGGTAGAAATGGTAACAGTACTGAACTAATTTATTTCACATCATGCAAGAGTAGCTATAAAAATGTTTTGTACCAAATTTTAGCTTCAAAAATTGAGTAGGTACTGAGGAACTTAGTGCATTGAATTTAATGAAATTGTGCAATTTGTATGGGAGGTGCTAGAAGGAAAGGGGAGTTTTTGGTTATATTTCGAGAAACAACTATGATCATCATGCAATTGATATATTTCAAATTTTCAGGTCTGTATCATTCACACTTTTCAAGAAAATCGAATTTTTGTAAAGTCGTGGAATTGTGTCACATTGTATGGGAGGGGGTAGAAGGAGTGAAGGTACTCAGTTAATTTTTCCCGATATTAATAATGCTAATTAAGGATTGAGTATAAAATTTTAGCTCGATGAAAGTTATATGTATTGGGAAAATTAGTTTAAATATTTCATGAAAAAGTGCAGCTTGTATGGGAGGTGGTGGAAGGAGTAAGGGGTTTTAAGTGAATTTTTGAGAAACAACTATAATCATTATGCAATTGATATATTTTAAATTATAAATTTGCATCATTCACGCTTTTCAAGAAAATCGAATTTTCGTAAAGTCGTGCAATTGTGTCACATTGTATGGGAGGGGGTAGAAGGAGTAAAGCTACTTGGTTAATTTTTTCCCGATATTAATAATGATGCTAATTTAGGATAGAGTACAAAATTTGAGCTTGATGAAAGTTATATGTACTGACGAAATTAGTTTAGAATATTTCATGAAAAAGTGCAGTTTGTGTGTGAGGTGGTGGAAGGAGTGGGGGGTTTTAAGTGGCTTTTTGAGAGGCAACTATAATTAATTTGCAATTGACATATTTTAAATTTCAGATCAATAACATATACAGTTTTCAAGAAAATCTAATTTAAGTAAAGTCGTGGAATTGTGTCACATTGTATGTAGAAGGAGTGAAGCTACTCGGTAAATTTTTTCCCGATATAAATAATAACACGTTGAGCTGGAAGGTTCAAATTTCATTCATATCGTTCTTGACGAAAAAGTACAGGCAAGTTCGTGAACGGGCTAAATCGCTCCACCCCTCCCAGCCAAAATGACTCGTTTTCAAAAATTTACAATAATCAAATTTTCTTGGAACCCATAGAAGCTAATATTTCGAAATTTGAAACATATTACTTTTGTCGTTAATGTAATCCATGATAGCTACAATATTTTCGAGGCGAAAAAGCTTTTCTTCAAATTTCTAAAATAAAAGATATAAGGAATTCGCTAATATTATTGAAATAAACGAATGGCATTAAAGTTGATAATTATTTGAACATTGAACGTAATAAAGGGTAATTTTAAACAATTACATTTTGAAGAGTACTTAAAAAAACAACTTTAATTCGACATTGTGATGCGAAAACGATAATTTAAGCACAAAGCTAATTCAAAAATAAAATTTGGTGATTTAAATCTAGAAAGATTATTATAACAAAAAACATTAACGTTGCACATGGCACTTTAAAGTTAGTGTTATACTTGTTTCGAAAGAATGTTAATCTTGTGGACTCTCTCGCTATATTTTTCGATTTTCTTTGCATTTGGCGATGTAGTTATAAAATATTTGAAATTATTTATTTTCATCAATCGATTTTATTTTCAGGTTAACAATATTATTAAATTGAAATCAGTTGCTTGTAATCCAAATTTAAAATGGGTAACAAATATATCATGCACTTTAAAACCGATCGATTGGAATACGACATTATTAAATATAGATATTTTTCTGCCGGTACCGATGGATAAGTTTTTGGTTTGTATTATAATAAAATGTCGAAATAAATTTAATTAAATTTGTTTTTCAATACAATATGAAGTTTTCAATAATTAAAAGATGATATTGATCAAAGATTTCAACTCAAATTTCAGATTCATATTCAATTATTTCGACGGGTCCGTAGTTTTATTCCGTTTTTAGTAGATACCACTGAAGATTATTGTGCTCATATGTCTGGACGAAAATATAGCGTTTATATAGCAATGACAGATCATTTACGAAGGAAATATTCCAATGTTGATAAGTGTCCCATGCAAGTACACAAAACATTCTCAATGTTTCAATTAAATTATTTTAATATATATTCTTTAAATTTTTCAAGGGAAAAATTTTTGTGCATGGCTTAAAAATACCGTCGACTTCAATACCATCTTATATAAGTCCGGGCACGTATTTAGTAAATGTAACATTTCTTCAACCACCAAATCAAGAATTTATTGGCGGTTTTAGAGCACAAATAGAAGTTATTTAAAATAAAATATTAATGTCTAATTCACTTCCATATCTTTTATTTGATTTAATTTTGTTTACAAATGATAAGATAATGTAAATTAATTTTCTTTTAAGGTTCTTCATCTTCTTTAACGTTTTCGCTGAAAATTATACTTTTGATATTTAAATTTATACTTTCGACTGGTACGTATTCTAACAATAGATACAAAGTCCTAGCATGAATCATTGCAAAAGAAGAAATGTAGACATTGTAATTTGAAAATTAGAAATTGAATTCATTCGTATTCTAAATTTCAATTTACGGCGCAGGTATTTTAGCTTTAGTCTCGAATTAAATTACAACTTTGATAACTAATAAAAGGATAGTTAAGACTAGCTGAAAGTCAACATTTACACTTTAAAAGCGTATGATATGAAGATATATATCCTTTGGGCATATTTCCTTATTTCATAACTTCACCTCGCACACTTGAAATTAACGGTGCTGGTAATTTTTTAATTTGGTAAAGAGAAATTTAATTCATTTATTATTTAGGGTGATTTCCTCCATTCGATCAATGGCGGGAAAGAAAGCCCCAGGAATAGACGGACTACCAACCGAACTCCTCAAAGCGGACCCGCAAATAACAGCCGATATACTCCTCCCACTCTTTAATGAGGTGTGGAATGAAGGAGATATCCGACTGAATGGAAGGAGGGCGTCATTGTGAAAATTCCGAAGAAGGGCGACCTTCGGGATTGTGGCAATTGGCATGGTATGTCAACTTACAGCCGTATCGAAAATCATGGCTAAGGTAATTCTCAATAGGATTGGTGATATCGTGGAGAGCACTCTCTAAGTTTATCAGGCAGGATTCCGTAAAGGGTCGTCTTGTACTAACCATACGAATACCCTACGGATAATATTGGAACAGTCTGCCGAAATGGGTTCGCCTTTATATCTCATGTTTGTGAACTTAGAGAAGGCTTTCGACAGCGTTAAGCGAGGTTACATATGAAATGCTTTGAGTAGGAAAGGTATTCCAGATAAGGTCATAGCTATGATTAAAGAATCCTACGATGATGCAAAGTGTCGCGTCTTACATAGAGGAGAGCTGTCCGAGAGCTTTCCTGTGCGAAAGGGACAAGGCTGCATATTATCACCAGCCCTGTTTCTGGTGGTAATAAAGTCCCCTTGATTATGCTGATGTGAGTTTACTTGCACATAACCGTTCGCACTTAGAGTCAAATGTTTGCTCGTTGCATTCTAAATGCAAAGAGGCGCGATTGAAAATAAATGTGCGTAAAACCAAGTACATGCGCATGGGTTCAAACACAAGCACACCGACTTTTATTATTGGACAAGATGTGGATGAGGTGCAAAATTTTTTTTATCTCGGAAGCATTGTCAGCATGAACAGCTGAGCAGAAATGATATTGAGGCTCGTCAGCCCTTCGGTATCCTTTCCCCTTTCTGGAGGTTAAGAGAGATCTCCCTTCGCACGAAGCTGCGAGTTTTTGACGCATGCGTCAAATCCGTGTTGTTGTATGGTTGTACTACGTGGAAAGTGATCGTTCGACTTACCAAGAAACTACAGACTTTCGTAAAACAATGCCTCCGGCACATTTTAGGAATATTCTGGCCAGAAGTAATCTCCAACGACGAACTTTGGAGTACAACTGGCCAGAATAAAATAGGTATTGAGATTCAACGGCGAAAGTGGCAGTGGATCGGTCATACTTTAAGGAAACCAGAGCGAAACATCGCAAAACAGGCTCTGGATTATAACCCTCAAAAAAGGCGTCGGGTTGGACGACCATGTAACACATGGAAGCGAGCAATTGAGCAGGAGGCCAGAGGAATAAACAAGTCCTGGCAACAGCTTAAGGCCGATGCTCAGGATCGCGCCTTGTGGAAGAGAGTTGTTTCTGTCCTATGCCCCTGTAGGGGGTCTTAACAGGAATTTGATTGGAATCCCTGTTACAATATACATTGTCATTCATTGGAAACGGTTTAACATAAATTTCTTATATGCAATAATATAAGCTAGGCATACCTGTTGAAAACATTGACTATAATGCATTAACGGAGAAGGTCCAGCCAAATTTATTTGTCTTACTAGCAAACGCACGCGACTTCGTCCGCATAAAAATTGCAATAATAAGCAATGTGAGATATATAATCTGCTTACTTTAATGGCTCTTTGAACACAATGTTTTGCATTTTGTTGGAATCAGAACCATAAATTATTAAGAATGATACCATGATACTCGCATTTGAATGGGAGAGGCTCGTGATCAAATCAATCCCGTGATTTGAGATCATATTTGTACGTATTGAAGAGCATTAAGGACTTGCGAATAATTATAGCTTGTGTTAATTATAAAAAAGCCCAAATAAAATAACAGTAAGCTTGAAAACGTAACAGGACTACGATTGTGCGTAGAGTCCAATCATACGATACTATAGATGAAATCGAAATTTTTGTGATGTTACGAAATTTTGTATGGGGAGTGGTAGAAAGGGTGACAGCACTGAACTACTTTCTTTCACATCATGCAAAAGTAGCTATAAAAATGTTTTTACCAAATTTAAGCTTCAAAAATTGAGTAGGTACTGAGAAACTTAGTGCATTGAATTTAATGAAATTGTGCAATTTGTATGGAAGGTGGTAAAAGGAAAGGGGGGTTTTTGGTTATATTTCGAGAAACAACTATAATCATCATGCAATTGATATATTTAAAATTTTAGATTTGCATCATTCACGCTTTTCAAGAAAATCGAATTTTCGTAAAGTCGTGCAATTGTGTCACATTGTATGGGAGGGGGTAGAAGGAGTAAAGCTACTTGGTTAATTTTTCCTCGATATTAATAATAATGCAAATTAAGGATAAAGTACAACATTTAAGCTCGATGAAAGTTACACGTATTGAGAAAATTGGTGAATAGTCTTTCATGAAAAAGTGCAGTTTGTATGGGAGGTGGTGGAAAGAGTAGGGGGATTCAAATAATTTGCTTACCATAGATCACATTTCTGATAAAAATGGTATGTTACAAATTTCAAATCATTTGCTCCAATGGTTTTGAATAAGTAAAAAAGGAAACTTCAGCCCTGGAATAAGCTACATATACCATCTATTCTACATTAAAATTTTGTTAAAACTTAATACTGGAGTAACTTTATTTTTAACTAGCGATCACCCGCGGCTTTGTCCGCTTAGGAATCGCAATAATAACATTTTTTGAGAATGTATGTAGTTAGTAGTACATTATGTCCGATAAATAATCTGCTTAATTTGATGTTTCTTTGAAAACAATGCTTCGTACATATTTTGTTGGAATCAGAACTATAAATTATTAAGAATGAAACCATGATACTCGCATTTGTATGGGACAGGCTCGTGATCAAATCAAACCCGTGATTTGAGATCATATGTATATAGTTGTAGCTTGTGTTAATTGAAAAAGTCCAAATAAAATGACATTAAGCTTAAAAACATAACAGGACTTCGATTGTGCGTAAAGCCCCATTATATGATACTACCGACGAAATCGAAATTTTTGTAATCTTAAGAATTTTTGTGTGGGGAGTGATGACAGTACTAAATTAATTTTTTTCACACCATGCTAGAGTAGCTATAAAAATATTTTGCACCAAACTTAAGTTTGAAAAACTGAATAAATAACTTGAGAAACTTAGTGCACTGGATTTAGTGAAATTGTGCAATTTGTATGGGAGATGGTAGAAGGAGTGGGGGGGTTTTTGGTAATTTTTCTAGAAACAACTATTATCACCATGCAATTGATGTGTTTTAAATTTTAGATCAGTTAGATTCACACTTTTCAAGAGAATCGAGTTTTTGCAAAATCGTGGAATTGTGCCACATTGTATGAGAGGGGGTAGAAGGAGTAAAGCTTATCGGTTAATTTTTCCCGATAATAATAATTATGCTAATTAAAGATTTAGTACAAAATTTTAGCTCGATCAAAGCTATACGTACTGAGAAAATTGGTTTAGAATATTTCATGAAAAAGTGCAGTTTGTATAGGAGGTGGTGCAAGGAGTGGAGGGTTTTTAGTTATTTTTTGAGAAGCAACTACAATTATCATTAAATTGATATATTATATTTCAGAACAGTAACATTCATTCTTTTCAAGAAAATCGAATTTTCGCAAAGTCGTGGATTTGTGTCAGATTGTATGGGAGGGGGTAGAAGGAGTAAACGTAATTGTTTAGTTTTTTCCTGACATTAATAACAATGCTAATTAAGGATTTAATACAAAATCTTAACTCGATCAAAGTTATACGTACTGAGAAAATTGGAGTATAGTATTTCATGAAAAAGTTTAGTTTGTATGGGAGGTGGTGGAAGGATTTGGGGGATTCAAACTATTTATATACTTGAAGATTGCATTTATAATAGAAATAATAAATTTTAAATTTCAAATTAATAGCTTTCATAGTTTCTATGAAAATTTGATTATTATAAGTTTTTGAAAATGAGTCACTTTGTAGGGGGGGGGGGGGTGGGGTAGAAGGCGTGAGGGGAAAAAAATAAAACCTAAAGCAGATCACTCCCCGAAGCAGACCTAATAATCTGTGAAAGTTTCATTGTAATCGGTGCAGCCGTTTTTGCGTGACAGCCGGAAAGACAGACAGACAGAGAAATTTTTTAAAAACGTTTGATTCTGCTTAGTTATTGCTAAAATGAAGCAAAAAACTTATTTATAGCCATTTATAAACAAATAACAGACAGACACTACAATTATATTTATATAGATACACAACATAAAGAAAGATCGCTGCCACGCTGGTCCATCCAAAATCGGTCATGGGAAACTTTGGACAAAATGATTTGAAATAAATTTGGAAATAAAATTATGATTATCTTCGATACCATGAGAGCTAGAGATTTAAAAACTCAAAGTAAATATTCTAAGTATATTTATATGACATCCACAAGAAAACATTTTTTTAGAACTATTATATTTACTTTTTCCACCCAAATTTCAAGAAAAAAATCCTGTAAATTTCGAAAAGAAATTTTACATTGATTTTCTTTAAAATCAACGAGAGGTTTTAACTGGTACCCGACATGGTGGTACTACAAATCGCTTTATTTCAAGTGGTTCCATTGGATCGAAAATTTCGAATTTTGAAATTCTGATGTCAAATTCATGAATAGCGACATCAAAACTCCTTCGGGTAGATCGTAAAAAATCAAGGAATTAAATTATAATTAAATTACATGGTGAAATTTTTGAATCCATTTCAGACCACTTTGATGCTCTCGCCCAAAATACACAAGTTTCAAACAACGATAATTAAGATCGGTCAAATTTCATCGGGTTCTCTAATATTTCTTGCAATCGTCGCTACTGACTGTCCTAAAATATTAAAGAAAATGCATTGAGGATAATTAAATGGGTGGTCGAATACTAAATAAACTGCCAACAAGTCGGGCGAAACTTTATTATTCTTGGGACGAGTTGCGGATGAGTGGAAAGTCAATATGCAGGTTAGAGTGATTAGAGAAGACTAAGTGCATGGGAGTTCTTGGGCAGGGCTTTTGTCAATTTATCAATATTTCATTCATTTCTGCAAGTTATGAGGGGAGGAAGAGGGGCAATAGTAAGAGTGGATGGATGTTAATAGTTTTTTAATTGATTGCTTAAATCACGTCTAATATTCTTTGCATAGAATTTGTTTCATAAACGAAGTTGCATAGCATTTTTATAAAATTCGAAGTATTTTACATTCACGAAACCGGACATTTGTATGGGAGGTGGTAGAGCAGGTAAGGGAATCATAAAATTTGTAATGCAAGTAATTACCGACCTATAGCTAGGCTGTCTAGTGTTCCAAATTTATTCGAGCCAATTGTCTGTGATGTAATGTACTTTCATTGCAAATCAATAATTAGCCCAACCCAACACGGATTCACTAAAGTTAGATCCACAACAGCAAACCTGCTCGAATTTTCAAATTTTGTGATTCCAGCGATTGAAGCAGGTAAACAAGTTAACTATACATATACAGATTTTAGCAAGGCATTTGATAAAATTAATCACAACTTACTAATTTTCAAGCTTTGCTCACTTGGATTTCCAACTATCTTTACTACGTGGATCAGATCCTATCTTTCTAATCGCACCCAAGAAGTACAATTTCGAGATGCTGTCTCATCGATTATTCCAAACACTTCTGGTGTACCTCAGGGTAGTCATCTTGGTCCACTTCTGTTTATTTCATTTATTAATTACGTGAGTTCGGTTGTATCCAACTCAAATATTCTTTTATATGCTGATGATGCAAAAATATTTCGATATTTTTTCACCTGTACGAACGATTATCCACTTTTGCAAAATGACATAAAACTATTTTTTGACTGGTGTACCTTAAACTGTATGCCTTTAAATGTTGGAAAGTGCACTATGACATATTTCTCCACAAAAAAAAATCCTTTTGAATTTATCTATGTGTTAGAGGGAATTGCTTTACAGAAATTAAACAAAGTACGCGATTTAGGTGTATTATTTAATGACAAATGTACCTTCGATGACCATATTGACATTATTGTTATCAAGGCGAATTCCATTTGGGGCTTTGTAAAACGATAGTGTAAGGACTTTAATGACCCTTACATTACAAAGACACTTTACTGTGCCTTTGTACGCTCAATTCTTGAATATGCTTGCCTCGTTTGGAGTCCTTATTACGATATTCATAAGAAAATAATTGAGTCTGTACAGCAAAGATTTTTAAGATTTGCTCTCAAGGGTCTTCCCTGGTCAGACCCAATATGTTTCCCTTCTTATCAATAACGACTTCAACTGCTTTCGTTGATATCGCATGAAGATAGGCGAGTTATTCTTAGTGCCGCATTTGCAGTTAAATTAATTTCAGATAAAATCGACTCTCAGCTTTTGCTAGGAGCGATCTCTTTCAAATTAACTTATCGAACCTTGAGAGACTACGTACTTCTTGACATTCCATTCCATCGAACTAATTACGGCCAGCATGATCCGATAACTTCCATTTCATGGACTTTTAACGATAATTATAGCAACATTGATTTCAATCTTTATATCACTCAGATTAAGTCAGCTTTGTTAAAAATATGATGTATTTTGATGTTTTACTGTAAGCTTTGTATTATAAATTGTAAGTAATCTTTTATTGATGTATTCTTAAATTTCTTAAATAAATAAATAGATATAAGGATTTGTAATTTTGAAAAGTACGCCATTTTTGAAATGCTTCCCATTTCCCCCCACTACTTTTATTTTAACATGTTATATTTTTTTCGTATTTTCCTAATATAGCTTAATATATGTTTTAAGTTTCAATTAGATAGCTTAAGAGATAGTTTAGATATTCATTTTTAACTGTTTTTCTTTGCACCCCCTGACCCTTTTCCTTACAATAATTAGCCACTTTCTAAGCTGATTCCGTTGGAGCTATATGCCACCTTAATGGTCTCAAAATATGATTTTTTACGATAAGTAATTTCGAAGATATAATCATTTGAAAAAACAATTCGACCGACAATTTGTTTTAAGCTCCCCGGACGCCACTGGATAAAAAATTAAATTATTTTTTAAGTTTGTCCGACAACCCTCTCTATATCTCTACTGATTTTGAACTTCCTATCTGCATTCGTGGTGGAGATATTAGCAAGTGAAGTTTTTGACTCTTTCCCTCCCTCCGCTTCCCCCTTCCACCTAACATCCCCCGAAATTTAGAAAATAGATTTCACTTACCCAATCAACAATCCACCCAAAAACGAACATTCCACCTTTAACGGTCTCGGAGATATGAGTCCATATGTACGGCGGGCAGCCTAAGGCGAGACGGAGTTTTTTTTTTGCATTTTTTGGCTAATTTAGTAATGAAACGCGAAAAAACAAAATTTCAGGGTAGCAATTTTTTTTTTCTGTATCGATCACAATACTTTATTATTAGAATAATAAAGTAAAATTGTCAAATTGATTGGTACATTGTGTCGGTATAAGCTTATCAGCGTCGGTGGCTAGAGTATTCATTTAATTTTTTTAGGATTTGGCAAGAGTAAAAATACCATAATTTTAGCGTAGCACGGCAGCAGATGGGGCCGCATGATTCAAGGCCAAAAATAATTATTGGTAATTGAACATAGCCCCTATAAGTTTTACACATTGTGCTGGATCATGTTAACTGCAAAATTTGTAAGGTAATTGGGTAACTCTGCATATTGTCAAGTTGATAGCAAGTTTTCGTTTGGCCAGTACTGTGTAGACCTCAGAAAAGACGAACAATATCAGACGTTACTCAAATACACGGCATTTATTAAAAGATGCATTGAAAATTTTCCTGCGTACGTCGTTTGGTAAATATGTTCACAGTGAATTTTGAATTAAAACGTAATATTTCCGGATTTTACACTGTTTGATTTATTATGTGTGACGCTTCGGTCTCTGCTGAGACATTTATTTCATACAGGAAAACACGTTGAGCTGGAAGGTTCAATTTTCGTTCATATTGTTTTTGACGAAAAAGTACAGGCAAGTTCGTGAACGGGCTAAATCACTCCACCCCTCCCAGCCAAAATGACTCGTTTTCAAAAATTTACAATGACCAAATTTTCTTGGAAACCATAGAAGCTAATATTTCGAAATTTGGAACATATTACTTTTGCCGTTAATGTAATCCATGATAGCTACAATATTTTGAAGGCGAAAAGGCTTTTCTTCAAATTTCTAAAATAAAAGATATAAACTGCCAACAAGTCGGGCGAAACTTTATTATTCTTGGGACAAGTTGCGGATGAGTGAAAAGTCAATATGCAGGTTAGAGTGGTTAGGGAAGACTAAGTGAAAGGGAGTTCTTGGGCAGGACTGTTAACAATATTTCATTCGTGTCTGTAAGTTTGGGTTTTTATGAGGGGAGGAGTAGGGGTAATAGTAAGGGTGGGTGGATGTTAATAGCTTTTTAATTAATTACTTGAATCACGTCCAATATTCTCTGTATAGAATGTGTTTCATAGACGAAGTTGCATAGAATTTTCATAAAATTCGGTGTATTTTACATTCATGAAACCGAACATTTGTATGGGAGGGGGTAGAGAATATAGGGGAATCGTAAAATTTGATACGCAGTTTTATTTCGCGTCTTTTGTAAGGTGCTTGTATAGAATTTCAAGTTCGTAGCTTTTAGTTTATTGGTTATTAGTTGATTTAATAAAATTGGTCGAAATCATAGTTTTGTATGGGAGGGGGTAGAAGCGAAAGCGCGATTTTAAAACTTTTAAAGTAACTTCATTTGAATTATTTTTATAAGTTTTTATGCCAAATTTTAAATTGATAGCTTTTAAGAGTTAGCTGATAACTGATTTCTTAAAAATGCTCGAAAAAATAATTTTGTATGGGAGGGGGTAGAGGAGGTAAGGGAATCGTCAAACTTGTGATGCAATTTTCTTTAATTTTTGTTGTTAGATGCTCGTACGAAATTTCAAGTTCATAGCTTTTAATTTGTTGGTTATTAGTTGATTTAATGAAATTAGTCGAAATCATACTTTTGTATGGGAGGGGGTAGAAGGGCAAGCGCGATTTTAAAACTATGAACGCAATTTCATTTTAATTATTTTTGTAAGTTGTTTTGCAAAATTTGAATTTGATAGCTTTTAACGGTTAGGTGATAATTGATTTCTTGAAAATGGTCGAAAAAATAATTTTGTATGGGAGGGGGTAGAAGTTTTAAAGGTTTTTGACCAGTTAATATTTCATATATTTAGGGATTTTTTTTAAATGCATTTCGCAAATTTACAAGTTTCTACCTTAAAATTTCACTCAAAAATTTTCAGTTTATGTGTTTTTTTCAATGCACATGAAACACCTTGTGCACGTTAGACCGGGGGAGTCGGTTTATAATAAATATGGATCAAGTTAATACTATTTTTCTATGAACATTAAATATAGGTACTCACATGCAAAATTTTAACTTTTTATCTTTCACTAGAGCCCTAAAAAAATCACTCAAAATTTTCGACATTTTTGCTTATCACCTCCCTCCCCTTACACCTCTCAGCTTAAAATTTTTACCAAAATTAACCATTGTGTAGTTCTACAATCTGACAAATTTTTGATTTAATATCTGTACTATTTTTTGAGATATAAGGATTTGTAATTTTGAAAAGTGCGCCATTTTTGAAATGCTCCCCATTTCCCCCCACTAATATTATTTCGACATGTTATATTTTTTTTGTATTTGCCTAGTATAGCTTAATATAGATTTTAAGTTTTAATTACATAGCTTAAAAGATAGTTGAGATATTAATTTTTAAGTGTTTTTCTTTGCACCCTCCCTGACCCTCCCCCTTACAATAATTAGCCGCTTTCTGAGCTGGTTCCGATGGAACTATATGCCACCTTAACGGTCTCTAAATATAATTTTTTTACGATAAGTAACTTCGAAGATATGATCATTTGAAAAAAAAATTCGGCCGACAATTGGTTCTTAGCCCCCCCTTTTCGCACCCCATTGGATAAAAAAATTAAATTATTTTTAAAAGTTGTCCCACAAACCCCTCTATATGTATATTGAGGTTTAGCTTCCTAGCTGTTACCATGGTTGAGATATTTGAATTCGTATTTTTCGGTTTAAGCACTCCCCCCGCCTCCCCCTGAACCCGTACACCCGCCAAAATGGGTATCCGCCTGAGATCCGCAACTATCTACAATCCGTCCAAAAATGAACTTTCTATCTTGAAGGGTTTGGGAGTTAATGTGCGCTGAGCGTACACGTCGGCGTACGGCGGACGGCGGACGGCGTACAGACAGACGGATTTTTTTTTTTTTGCATTTTTAGGCTAATTTAGTCATGAAACGCGAAAAAAAAATATTTCAGGGTAGCAAACTTTTTTTTTTTTTTGTGTCGATCACAATACTTTATTATTATAATAATAAAGTAATAAGAAATTTGCTTTGGAGGATAAACGAATGGCATTAAAGTTGATTATTATTTAAACATTGAACGTAATTAAGGGTAATTTTAAACAATTACATTTTGATACACAGGTTAACAGTACTTAAAAAAAGAAACTTTAAATCAACATTGTGTTGGGAAAATGATAATTTAAGCACAATGCTAATTCAAAAATAAAATTTGGTGATTTAAATCTAGATCGATTATTATAACAAAGAACATTAACGTTGTTCATTGCATTTTAAAATTAGTTTTATACTTATTTCGAAAGAATGTTAATCTTGTGGACTCTCTCGCTATATTTTTCGATTTTCTTTGCATTTGGCGATGTTGTTGTAAAATATTTGAAATTATTTTTTTCATCAATCGATTTTATTTTCAGGTTAACAATATTATTAAATTGAAATCAGTTGCTTGTATTCCAAATTTAAAATATATAGCAAATGGATCATGCACTTTAAAACCGATCAATTGGAATATGACATTATTAAATATAGATATGTTTTTGCGGGTACCGATGGATAAGTTTTTGGTTTGTATTATAATAAAATGTCGAAATAAATTAATTTAAATTTGTTTTTTCAATATAATATGAATTTTTCAATAATTAAAAGATGATATTGATCAAAGATTTCAACTCAAATTTCAGATTCATATTCAATTATTTCGACGAGTCCGTAGTTTTATTCCGTTTTCAGTAGATACCACTGAAGATTATTGTGCTCATATATCTGGACGAAAATATAGCTTTTATATAGCATTAGCAGAGCATTTACGAAGGAAATATTCCAATGTTGATAAGTGTCCCATACAAGTACACAAAACATTCCCAGTGGTTCAATTAAATTATTTTAATAAATAATATTTAAATTTTTCAAGGGAAAAATTTTTGTGCATGGCTTAAGAGTACCGTCGACTTTAATACCATCTTATGTAAGTCCGGGCACGTATTTACTAAATGTAACATTTCTTCAACCACCAAACCAAGAATTTATTGGCGGTTTTAGCGCACAAATAGAAGTTATTTAAAATAAAATATTAATGTCTAAACTTCCATATCTTTTATTTGATTTAATTTTGTTTACAAATGGTAAGATAATGTAAATAAACTGCCAACAAGTCGGGCGAAACTTTATTATTCTTGGGACAAGTTGCGGATGAGTGGAAAGTCAATATGCAGGTTAGAGTGTTTAGGGAAGACTAAGTGAAAGGGAGTTCTAGGGCAGGACTGTTAACAATATTTCATTCATGGCTGTAAGTTTGGGTTTTTATGAGGGGAGGAGTAGAGGTAATAGTAAGGGTGGGTGGATGTTAATAGCTTTTTAATTAATTACTTGAATCACGTCCAATATTCTCTGTATAGAATGTGTTTCATAGACGAAGTTGCATAGAATTTTCATAAAATTCGGTGTATTTTACATTCATGAAACCGAACATTTGTATGGGAGGGGGTAGAGAATATAGGGGAATCGTAAAATTTGATACGCAGTTTTATTTCGCGTCTCTTGTAAGGTGCTTTTATAGAATTTCAAGTTCGTAGCTTTTAGTTTGTTGGTTATTAGTTGATTTAATAAAATTGGTCGAAATCATAGTTTTGTATGGGAGGGGGTAGAAGCGCAAGCGCGATTTCAAAACTTTTAAAGCAACTTCATTTGAATTATTTTTATAAGTTTTTATGCCAAATTTTAAATTGATAGCTTTTAAGAGTTAGCTGATAACTGATTTCTTAAAAATGCTCGAAAAAATAATTTTGTATGGGAGGGGGTAGAGGAGGTAAGGGAATCGTCAAACTTGTGATGCAATTTTCTTTCATTTTTGTTGTTAGATGCTCGTACGAAATTTCAAGTTCATAGCTTTTAATTTGTTGGTTATTAGTTGATTTAATGAAATTAGTCGAAATCATACTTTTGTATGGGAGGGGGTAGAAGGACAAGCGCGATTTTAAAACTTTTATTTTAATTATTTTTGTAAGTTGTTTCGCAAAATTTGAATTTGATAGCTCTTAATGGTTAGGTGATAATTGATTTCTTGAAAATGGTCGAAAAAATAATTTTGTATGGGAGGGGGTAGAAGTTTTTAAGGTTTTCGACCAGTTAATATTTCGTATATTTAAGGATTTTTTTTAAATGCATTTCGAAAATTTGCAAGTTTCTACCTTAAAATTTCACTCAAAAATTTTCAGTTTATGTGTTTTTTTCAATGAACATGAAACACCTTGTGCACGTTAGACCGGGGGAGTCGGTTTATAATAAATATGGAACAAGTTAATATTATTTTTCTATGTACATTAAATATAGGTATTCACATGCAAAATTTTAACTTTTTATCTTTCACTAGAGCTCTAAAAAAATCACTCAAAATTTTCGACATTTTTGCTTATCACCTCCCTCCCCTTACACCTCTCAGCTTAAAATTTTTACCAAAATTAACCATTGTGTAGTTCTACAATCTGACAAATTTTTGATTTAATATCTGTACTATTTTTTGAGATATAAGGATTTGTAATTTTGAAAAGTGCGCCATTTTTGAAATGCTCCCCATTTCCCCCCACTACTATTATTTCGACATGTTATATTTTTTTTGTATTTGCCTAGTATAGCTTAATATAGGTTTTAAGTTTCAATTACATAGCTTAAAAGATAGTTGAGATATTAATTTTTAAGTGTTTTTCTTTACACCCCCCCTGACCCTCCCCCTTACAATAATTAGCCGCTTTCTGAGCTGGTTTCGATGGAACTTTATGCCACCTTGATGGTCTTTAAATATGATTTTTTTACGATAAGTAATTTCGAAGATATAATCATTTGAAAAAAAAATTCGGCCGACAATTGGTTCTTAGCCCCCCCTTTTCGCACCCCAATGGATAAAAAAATTAAATTATTTTTAAAAGTTGTCCCACAAACCCTTCTATATGTGTGTTGAGTTTTAGCTTCCTAGCTGTTAGCATGGTTGTGATATTTGAATTCGTATTTTTCGGTTTAAGCGCTCCCCCCGCCTGCCCCTGAACCCGTACACCCCCCAAAATGGGTATCCGCCTGAGATCCGCAACTATCTATAATCCCTCCAAAAATGAACTTTCTATCTTGAAGGGTTTGGGAGTTAATGTGCGCTGAGCGTACACGTCGGCGTACGGCGGACGGCGTACGGCGGACGGCGGACGGCGTACAGACAGACGGATTTTTTTTTTTGCATTTTTAGGCTAATTTAGTCATGAAACGCGAAAAAAAAAAATTTCAGGGTATCAAACTTTTTTTTTTTTTTGTGTCGATCACAATACTTTATTATTAGAATAATAAAGTAATTAATTTTCTTTTAAGGTTCTTCATCTTCTTTAACGTTTTTGCTGTAAATTATACTTTTAATATTTAAATTTATACTTTCGAATGGTACGTATTCTAACAATAGATACAAAGTCCTAGCATGAATCATTGCAAAAGAAGAAATGTAGACATTGTAATTTGAAAATTAGAAATTGAATTCATTCGTATTCTAAATTTCAATTTACGGCGCAGTTATTTTAGCTTTAGTCTCGAATTAAATTACAACTTTGATAACTAATGAAAGGACGGTTAAGACTAGCTGAAAGTCAACATTTATACTTTAAAAGCGTATGAATATGAAGATTTATTACTTATTATTTATTACTTCACCTCGCACACTTGAAATTAACGGTGCTGGTAATTTTTTTAATTTGGTAAAGAGGAATTTAATTCATTTATTATTTAGGGTGATTTCCTCCATTCGATCAATGGCGGGAAAGAAAGCCCCAGGTATAGACGGACTACCAACCGAACTCCTCAAAGCGGACCCGCAAATAACAGCCGATATACTCCTCCCACTCTTTACTGAGGTGTGGAATGAAGGAGATATCCGACCGAATGAAAGGAGGGCGTCATTATGAAAATGCCGAAGAAGGGCGACCTTCGGGATTGTGGCAATTGGCATGGTATATGTCAACTTACAGCCGTATCGAAAATCATGGCTAAGGTTCTCAATAGGATTGGTGATGTCGTGGAGAACACTCTCTAAGTTTATCAGGCAGGATTCCGTAAAGGGTCGTCTTGTACTAACCATACGAATACCCTACGGATAATATTGGAACAGTCTGCCGAAATGGGTTCGCCTTTATATCTCATGTTTGTGAACTTAGAGAAGGCTTTCGACAGCGTTAAGCGAGATTACAGATGAAATGCTTTGAGAAGGAGAGATATTCCATGTAAGGTCATAGCTATGATTAAAGAATCCTACGATGCTGCAAAGTGTCGCGTCTTACATAGAGGAGAGCCGTTCGAGAGCTTTCCTGTGCAAAAGGGTGTCAGGCTGCATATTATCACCAGCCCTGTTTCTGATGGCAATAAAGTCGCCTTGATTATGCTGATGTGAGTTTGGTTGCACATAACCGTTCGGACTTAGAGTCAAATGTTTGCTCGTTGCATTCTAAGTGCAAAGAGGCGGGACAGAAAATAAATGCGCGTAAAACCAAGTACATGCGCATGGGTTCAAACACAAGCACACCGACTTTTCTTAATGGACAAGATGTAGATGAGGTTCAAAATGTTTGTTATCTCGGAAGCATTTTCAGCATGAACAGCGGAGCAGAAATGATATTGAGGCTCGTCAGCCCTTCGGTATGCTTTCTCCTTTCTGGAGGTTAGAGAGATCTTCCTTCGCACGAAGCTGCGAGCTTATGACGCATGCGTCAAATCCCTGTTGTTATAGTGACCGTTTTATATACCAAAAAACTGCAAACTTTCGTGAACCAAAGCCTCCAATGCATTTTAGGAATATTCTGGCCAGAAATGATCTCCAACGACGAACTGAACATCTGGGCAAACTAAAATAGGCATTGAGATTCAAAGGCGGAAGTGGCAGTGGATCGGTCAAACTTTGAGGAAATCAGAGCAAAACATCGCCAAACAGGCTCTGGATTAGAATCCTCAAGAAAGACGTCGGGTTGGTCGACCATGTAGCACATGCAAGCGAGCATTTGAGCAGGAGGCCAGAGGAGCAGTCGTAGCAACAGCTAAAGATCGATGCTCAGGATCGCGCCTTGTGGAAGAGAATTGTTTCTGTCCTTTGCTCCTATAAGGGGTCTTAACAGGAATTCGATTTGATTGATGGGAGGGGATAGAAGGAGTACAATTTATTTCCATCGAACTAAGACTGCAAACGAATCGGAGCAAATTCTATCTCTTCATATCTCTAATCTGAGGGTGTAGTCTGGGCGGAACGGGCAGGTTTGCCGTTGGTCCACGGGGTGAATTTGATGTGTGACTCGTTTCGCTTGTCAGTGTCGTCCCGGAATTCGGCCTTCAATCCCTGTCGCAGAACGTGGGCGGCAATATTGGAGTAGTTGATGTAAGTTAAACCAGCGGCTCTCCAGGCAGGCATTTTCGGTTGAAGTTTTTAGAAAATTTTTTGAAAATTCGATGGTAAAGAAAAACCCCGATTGCAGAACTCGACGTCGAATTTGACGAGCATTAGATCAATATTTTTGACGTTAATGATATTCACAGCATTATACTATGATCTAATTTTCAAGTCAATAACTGAAATCGTTTCGGAGAAAAATCAATTTCTTTAGATTTCGAAATTTCATGAAATTTGGATAGGAGGGAGTGGAAGGAGTGGGGTGATGTGTCCCGTTCACAAACTTAAAGTTACTTTTTTGCTAAAAATGACATATAACGAATTTTAGGACGATAAGTCAAAGCTTTCGAAAGTTATGTTGTAGACAGACTAACAGACGATCATACGGAATCCACGTTTTTAAGCGACAACTAATATTTCTGTACTCTTGGCGATTCTGTGCGAGCATTATTTCTTAGCGTTCCAAACGGTAAGGCAAACACAATATACTCTCAGATCCATCCAAGTATATGCTATATATACCGACTTCACTAAAGCACTCAATAAAGTCAATATTGATCTCTTAGTGAATAAAATCTCCAAAAATGGAATTTATGGATGTATTCTGAGTTGGATTTCTGACTACATTCAGGGTCGTGAAATGCAAGTAAAACTGAAGTATCACATATCAGACCCTTTTGTAACTACTTCAGGCATTTCCCAAGGATCTCATCTCAGTCACTTATTTTTCAATTTGTTTCAATTTGTACTGTTTGCTGATGACTGCAAAATGTGCAATGCTATTTTATCTCTATCCGATTATGAAAGATTTCAAATGAAATTAAATAAATGTTTCAAATTTTGTACAGAAAATGTTTGGGCGATCAATACCTCAAAATATCATGCAATTACCTTTTCTCGATAAAAAAAAATCTTATAGACTTCAATTATAAATTATATAACCACGCTATAAGTAAACTAAACGTTCGAGTCTTAGGTATATTGTTTGACGCAGCTCTATCGTTTGCTGAGCATACTAGACATATTACCAACAATTGGAACAGAGCGTTAGGTTTTATTAAGCGAGTGTTCTGTAATTTCAATAATATCAGGACTATTAAGACCCTATACATATCTTTTGTACGAAGCAAACTAGAGAATTTATCAGTCATATGGAATCCCTGTTACAATATACATTGTCATTCATTGGAAACGGTTTAACATAAATTTCTTATATGCAATAATATAAGCTAGGCATACCTGTTGAAAACATTGACTATAAAGCATTAACGGGTAAGGCCCAACCAAATTTATTTGTTTTACTAGCAAACGCCTGCGACTTCGTCCGCATAAAAATTGCAATAATAAGCAATTTTTGATAATGTATTTAGTAATACGTTATGTGGGATATATAATCTGCTTACTTTAATGGCTCTTTGAACACAATGTTTTGCATTTTGTTGGAATCAGAATCATAAATTATTAAGAATGAAACCATGATACTCGCATTTGAATGGGAGAGGCTCGTGATCAAATCAATCCCGTGATTTGAGATCATATTTGTACGTATTGAAGAGCATTAAGGACAAGTGAATAATTATAGCTTGTGTTAATTATAAAAAAGCCTAAATAAAATAACTTTAAGCTTGAAAACGTAACAGGACTACGATTGTGCGTAGAGTCCAATCATACGATACTATAGATGAAATCGAAATTTTTGTGATGTTACGAAATTTTGTATGGGGAGTGGTAGAAATGGTAACAGTACTGAACTAATTTATTTCACATCATGCACGAGTAGCTATAAAAATGTTTTTACCAAATTTAAGCTTCAAAAAGTGAGTAGGTACTGAGAAACTTAGTGCATTGAATTTAATGAAATTGTGCAATTTGTATGGAAGGTGGTAGAAGGAAAGGGGGGTTTTTGGTTATATTTCAAGAAACAACTATAATCATCATGCAATTGATATATTTCAAATTTTAGATTTGCATCATTCACGCTTTTCAAGAAAATCGAATTTTCGAAAAGTCGTGCAATTGTGTCACATTGTATGGGAGGGGGTAGAAGGAGTAAAGCTACTTGGTTATTTTTCCTCGATATTAATAATAATGCTAATTAAGGATAAAGTACAACATTTAAGCTCGATGAAAGTTACACGTATTGGGAAAATTGGTGAATAGTTTTTCATGAAAAAGTGCAGTTTGTATGGGAGGTGGTGGAAAGAGTAGGGGGATTCAAATAATTTGCTTACCATAGATCACATTTCTGATAAAAATGGTACGTTACAAATTTCAAATGATTTGCTTCAATGGTTTTGAAGAAGTAAAAAAGGAAACTTCAGCCCTGGAATAAGCTACATATACAATCTACTCTACATTAAAATTTTGTTAAAACTTAATACTGGAGTAACTCTATTTTTAACTAGCGATCGCCCGCGACTTTGTCCGCTTAGGAATCGCAATAATAACATTTTTTGAGAATGTATGTAGTTAGTAGTACATTATGTCGGATAAATAATCTGCTTAATTTGATGTTTCTTTGAAAACAATGCTTTGTATTTTGTTGGAATCAGAACTATAAATTATTAAGAATGAAGCCATGATACTCGCATTTGTATGGGACAGGCTCGTGATCAAATCAAACTCGTGATTTGAGAGCATATGTATATAGTTGTAGCTTGTGTTAATTGAAAAAGTCCAAATGAAATGACATTAAGCTTAAAAACATAACAGGACTTCGATTATGCGTAAAGTCCCATTATATGATACTACCGACGAAATCGAATTTTCTGTAATCTTAAGTATTTTTGTGTGGGGAGTGATGACAGTACTAAATTAATTTTTTTCACACCATGCTAGAGTAGCTATAAAAATATTTTGCACCAAATTTAAGCTTGAAAAACTGAATAGGTAACTTGAGAAACTTAGTGCATTGAATTTAGTGAAATTGTGCAATTTGTATGGGAGGTGGTAGCAAGAGTGGGGGGTTTTTGATAATTTTTCTAGAAACAACTATTATCACCATGCAATTGATGTGTTTTAAATTTTAGATCAGCTAGATTTACACTTCTCAAGAAAATCGAGTTTTTGCAAAGTCGTGAAATTGTGCCACATTGTATGGGAGGGGGTAGAAGGAGTAAAGCTAATCGGTTAATTTTTCCCGATAAAAATAATTATGCTAATTAAAGATTTAGTGCAAATTTTAGCTCGATCAAGGCTATATGTTCTGAGAAAATTGGTTTAGAATATTTCATGAAAAAGTGCAGTTTGTATAGGAGGTGGTGCAAGGAGTGGAGGGTTTTTAGTTATTTATTTTTTGAGAAGCAACTACAATTATCATTGAATTGATATATTTTATATTTCAGAACAGTAACATTCACACTTTTCAAGAAAATCGAATTTTCGCAAAGTCGTGGATTTGTGTCAGATTGTATGGGAGGGGGTAGAAGGAGTAAACGTAATTGTTTAGTTTCTTCCTGACATTAATAACAATGCTAATTAAGGATTTAATACAAAATCTTAGCGTACGTACTGAGAAAATTGGAGTATAGTATTTCATGAAAAAGTTTAGTTTGTATGGGAGGTGGTGGAAGGAGTTTGTAGATTGAAACTATTTATATACTTAAAGATTGCATTTTTAATAAAAATATTATATTTTAAATTTCAAATTAATAGCTTTCATAGTTTCCATGAAAATTTGATTATTATAAGTTTTTGAAAATGAGTCACTTTGTATGGGAGGGGGTAGAAGGCGTAAGGGGAGAAAATAAAACCTAAAGCAGATTACTCCCCAAGGCAGACCTACTAATCTGTGAAAGTTTTTTTTGCAATCGGTGCAGCTGTTTTTGCGTGACAGCCGGAAAGACAGACAGACAGAGAAATTCTTTAAAAACGTTTGATTCTGCTTAGTTATTGCTAAAATGAAGCAAAAAACTTATTTATAGCCATTTATAAACAAATAACAGACAGACACTACAATTATATTTATATAGATACACAACATAAAGAAAGATCGCTGCCACGCTGGTCCATCCAAAATCGGTCATGGGAAACTTTGCTCCAAATGATTTGAAATAAATTTGGAAATAAAATTATGATTATCTTCGATACCATGAGAGCTATAGATTTAAAAATTTAAAGTAAATATTCTAAGTATATTTATATGCCATCCACAAGAAAAAAATTTCTTAGAACATTTCGAAAAGAAATTTTATATTGATTTTCTTTAAAATCAACGAGAGGTTCTAACTGGTACCCGACATAGTGGTACTACAAATCGCTTTATTTCAAGTGGTTCCATTGGATCGAAAATTTCGAATTTTGAAATTCTGATGTCAAATTCATGAATAGCGACATCAAAACTCCTTCGGGTAGATCGTAAAAAATCAAGGAATTAAATTATAATTAAATTACATGGTGAAATTTTTGAATCCATTTCAGACCACTTTGATGCTCTCGCCCAAAATACACAAGTTTCAAACAACGATAATTAAGATCGGTCAAATTTCATCGGGTTCTCTAATATTTCTTGCAATCGTCGCTACTGACTGTCCTAAAATATTAAAGAAAATGCATTGAGGATAATTAAATGGGTGGTCGAATACTAAATAAACTGCCAACAAGTCGGGCGAAACTTTATTATTCTTGGGACGAGTTGCGGATGAGTGGAAAGTCAATATGCAGGTTAGAGTGATTAGAGAAGACTAAGTGCATGGGAGTTCTTGGGCAGGGCTTTTGTCAATTTATCAATATTTCATTCATTTCTGCAAGTTTGGTTTTTTATGAGGGGAGGAGGAGGAGTAATTTTAAGGGCGGACGGATGTTAATAGCTTTTTAATTGATTGCTTCTACTTCTACTTCTACAATGGCGCTACAACCCAAATCGGACCTTGGCTTCCTGATATTCAGGTTCCTTAACATTTTTTTTATTACTTATTGTGGAAGGGTTGTTAGCCCTCTTTCTACGGATTTTTCATTTTCCTAGATTGAGGTGACCAAGGTATATCCAGGCAGGCAATGTGCCGGAATTATATATTGCGCCGACCGGGCAAGTTCGTGAACGGGCTAAATCGCTACACCCCTCCCAGCCAAAATTTTCAAAAATTTACAATGACCAAATTTTCTTGGAAACCATAGAAGCTAATATTTCGAAATTTGGAACATATTACTTTTGCCGTTAATGTAATCCATGATAGCTCCAATATTTTCGATACGAAAAGGCTTTTCTTCAAATTTCTAAAATAAAAGATATAAGAAATTTGCTTGGGATGATAAACGAATGGCATTAAAGTTGATAATTATTTAAACATTGACCGTAATTAAGGGTAATTTTAAACAATTACATTTTGATACACAGGTTAACAGTACTTAAAAAAAGAAACTTTAAATCAAAATTGTGTTGCGAAAATAATAATTTAAGCACAAAGCTAATTCAAAAATAAAATTTGGTGATTTAAATCTAGATCGATTATTATAACAAAGAACATTAACGTTGTTCATTGCATTTTAAAATTAGTTTTATACTTATTTCGAAAGAATGTTAATCTTGTGGACTCTCTCGCTATATTTTTCGATTTTCTTTGCATTTGGCGATGTTGTTGTAAAATATTTGAAATTATTTTTTTTCATCAATCGATCTTATTTTCAGGTTAACAATATTATTAAATTGAAATCAGTTGCTTGTATTCCAAATTTAAAATATATAGCAAATGGATCATGCACTTTAAAACCGATCAATTGGAATACGACATTATTAAATGTAGATATGTTTTTGCGGGTACCGATAGATAAGTTTTTGGTTTGTATTATAATAAACTATTGAAATGAATTTATTTAAATTTGTTTGTTCAATAGAACATGAAATTTTCCATAATTTAACAAAGAAATTTATCAAAGATTTAAACTCAAATTTCAGGCTCATATTCAATTATTTCGACGAGTCCGTAGTTTTATTCCGTTTTTAGTAAATACCACTAAAGATTATTGTGCTCATATATCTGGACGAAAATACAACATTTTTATAGCAATGACAGATCGTGTACGAAGGAAATATTCCAATATTGATAAGTGTCCCATACAAGTACACAAAACATCCCCAGTGGAAAAATTAAATTATTTTAATAAATATTCTTAAAATTTTTCTAGGGAAAAATTTTTGTGCATGGCTTTAAAGTACCGTCGACTTCAATACCATCTTATATAAGTCCGGGCACGTATTTACTAAATGCAACATTTCTTCAACCACCAAACCAAGAATTTATTGGCGGTTTTAGCGCACAAGTAGAAGTTATCTAAAATAAAATATTAATGTCTTATTCACTTCCATATCTTTTATTTGATTTAATTTTAAAACAAGGCTGTTTATACTCTTAATGAAATCTGAGAGAATATTGTGTTTGCCTTAATACTCGCACAGAGTTGCCAAAGGTACAGAAATAATTGTTGTTACTTAAAAACTTCGATTTGTCCGTCTGTCTACAACATAACTCTCGAACGCTTTGAGCTATGTCGCTGAAATTTGATGTGTGTCATTTTAAGCGAAAAAGTAACTTTAAATCCGTGGAAGAACTACATCGTACTACTCCTCCTACCCCCTTCCACACAAATTTCATTGATTTTGCTTTGAAACTATTTAAGATATCGACTTGAAAATGGGGTCAAATTATAACAATGTATTTATCATTAAGATCACAAAATATTGATCCGATCTCCCCACTCCTTCTACCCCCTCCCATACAAATGTAAAATTTTCAAAAATTTGTTTATTCGATTTTCATTGAAGCTAGCGAAGCTAAATGAACAAATTTTTACCAGTGTTAATTTCATTACAATTGCAACCAGTTTGAAAAAAATCATCAACTTCACTTCGCACACTTGAAATTAACGGTGCTGGTAATTTTTACTTTTGCTTGAAGAATTTAATTCATTTATTATTTAGTGCGATTCTCTCCATTCGATCAATGGCGGGAAAGAAAGCCCCAGGTATAGACGGACTACCAACCGAACTCCTCAAAGCGGACCCGCAAATAACAGCCGATATACTCCTCCCACTCTTTACTGAGGTGTGGAATGAAGGAAGATATCCGACAGAATGAATGGAGGGAGTCATTGTGAAAATGCCGAAGAAGGGCCGTCGAGATTGTGGCAATTGGCATGGGATACACTCAGCAGAAAAAGTCTGCGTACACACTCAACAAATCCGACATACCTATAAAAAACATCGTTTCTAACATTTTATTACGAAATATTTTGTTTTTTATTTTTCATTAGTTCATTATGACCATAAAACAAAACAACAAACATAACAGAACTACGATTGCGCGTAAAGCGCAATCTTAAGATACTCTAGATGAAATAGAATTTTTTGTGATCCCAAGAAATTTTGTATGGGGAGTGTTAGAAGGGGTGATAGCATTGAACTAATTTTTCCCCATCATGCTAAAGTAGCTATAAAAATATTTTATACCAAATGCTAACTCCAAAAATTGAATAGGAGCTAAGAAAATTAGTGTGTTAGATTTAGTGAAAATGTGCAGTTTGTATGGGAGGTGGTAGAAAGGGTGGGGGATTTTAGTGATGTTTTTCGAAATAACTAAGAATATCATAAAATTGACATCTCTTAAATTTTAGGCTAGTGCCAATCATACTTTTCAAGAAAATAGATTTTTTGCGAAGTTGTGAAACTGTGTCATATTGTATGGGAGGGGGTAGAAGCAGTGAAGGTAATCAAATATTTTTTTCTGATCTTAGTGATAATGCTAAAGAAGTATTTATTAGAAAATGTGAGCTCGATAAATGTTATATGTTCTGAGAAAATCGGCTTTGAGCATTTCATGAAAAAGTGTAGTTTGTATGGGAGGAGGTGGAATGAAAGGGAGGACGCAAAACATTTTTATACTGTAGATTGAAATCATTATATATATAATCCCGAAATTTAGACTCATAGCTTTTATACTTTTCGAGAAAATCCAATTATTGACGAATTGCGAAATTGTGTCATTTTGTATGGGAGGGGCAGAAGGGGTGAAGCTAATCGTTTAATTTTTTTGGCCTTACTAACAATTTTAAAAAAATATTTGACGCACAATTTCAGCCTGCTACATTTTATACGCACTGAGTAAATTGGCTTAGAGTAATTCATGATCAATACAGTTTGTATGGGTAGAAGGAGGAGAAGGACACGCATAATTGTTATACGGTAAATTGATATTGTCATAAAAGTAATATATTCCAAATTTCAGGCCAATAGCTTTTATACTTTTCGAGCAAATTCGTTTAATGTCAAATTGCGCAATTGTGTCATTTTGTATGGGAGGGGGTAGAAGAGGTGAAGCGATTTGGCCCGTTCACGAACTTGACCTTAGTTTTTTGTAAAAAACGACGTGTACAAAATTTGAACAATATAGCTTAACGCGTTCTCAAGCTAAAGAGCGAACAGACGGACGGACAGACGTACAGACGGAGGGACTGACGGACGGACAGACGGACATCTGGTTTTGAGATTTCTGAGTGATAATATTAACTTCTGTATCATTAATTTTTTTCTCCAAGCCTTATTTCTTAGCGTTACAAACATTAGAGCAAACTTATAATACTCTCAGATTTCATCTAGAGTATAATTAGAGAGGTTTGTTAATCAGTTTGCTTACAGCAGCTGGTTGGATGTGTACACCTCACTAGTCCACGGCGATTTTTGTTTTATGTCCTTTTTTCCTCTATTCCGATGATTCTTAACTGGTTTGCGTGTCAAACTCATTGATCCAAGTCTCGTCAACAGTTATGATCTCTTTAATGGCGCTACAGCCCAAATCGGACCTTGGCCTCCTGAACTTCAGGTTCCTTAATATTTTCATTATTTATTGCGGAAGAGTTGTTAGCTCTTCGCATAACCCTCTACCTACGAATTTTTCATTTTCGTAGATTGAAGTAATCAAGGTATATTCAAGCAGGTAGTATGCTGGAATTATGCGTCGATCGGGATTTGAATTCACGGCCTTCGCATTGTAAACTAAACACGCTACCCACTAGACTACACCCAGTTATGATGCGCTCCATGAATGTGGGATCAGGATTCGCAAGATCAAGCGTTCACGGGAATTTTTTGAAGAAAATTTAGCTTTATAGGAACAAATCGGGCAAGGATGTGTTTCATGGCCAAAGTATCTACCAACATAGAATGAACGGACTCGCGAGTGATGTTGAGCTCTTCTGCGAACTCCCTAACACTGGCGTGACTATTTTTGAGCACCATTTCCTTTATGTTTTGAATGTTTTCGTCAGTTTAAGCGGTCAAAGGTCGTCCAGAACGAGTCATGTCTTCAACGACCTCTCGGCCTTCCTTAAAGGTTCGTAGGCTCGTGGTTTTGGTATAACTGAATCACCGTAAGCTTTTTCCAACATTCGAGATGATTCTGCATACGAAATTTGGTTGGAAACACAAAATTTGAGACTAAACTCTCTGTCCCATATTTTTATCCATTTAAAAAATCGCCGTAGGCTACTGAGGTGTACCCATTCAACTAGTTTCTATCAAGGAGGATATATAAAAGGAGTACCTGATAGTCTGTCTCATGTGGGAATATTTTTTAATTCGGAAATTTTCGAAAATTATGTCCAAGCTTAACTTGGCTTCAAACTTTTACAAAAAAAATACCATAATTTGTATTCTCTCTTAGTTGCTAGTATTCAGTCAGCAATAAACTAATTTTCAGTACAATGGAGTTTGCTGTTTCATTTCAGAAAATTTTATTTTTTCAATTTTTATTAGTTTTGGTTTGTGTTTAAGCTAAGCACTTTAGCAACGGACAATATAACGCGGGACAGAGATAGTTACTTTGGGTTTAAGTATGTCAAACAAGGATAGCGAAACAATTTTTTTCGAAAATTTGACAACTGTTTCGAACAATTTATCGTGGGAAAGAGTTAGTTGCAATATTTTTAAGTGTGGCAGACAAAGATAGCGAAACGATTTTTTTCGAAAAGTTTCGAGCATTTCGGTAGTAAGGGAGGGAAATACATTCATTCCCATTTTGCTTACAAGGCAAAGCATGCTCATAGTCACTCCTTTTTATATATCCTCCTTGGTTTCTATAAACAAACTTATTGACAGACCGCCCTAATTTTTAGGATAATAATTAAGGACAGTCCTACCCGCTTACCAAAAAAAAAATTTAAATATCCTTCCCTAGAGTAATTTTATTTACAAAATTCCGGTACTTTATGGTCACAATGTATTTAATAGTTAAATTTCTTAATTCGAACTTAAACATTGTGAACGTGAATTAGTTCCACAGTTACATATGCGCTAATCATTCTTTCCTATATTATATTTCATAATCTACGTATAAGCTACAATGCAATAATTTACGAAACAATCTCTCTAATGCATTTAGTCCATTAGATATGGTCAATTCGATTTATTGAAATTTTGATGAAGAAAAATCGAACCATCACTATCCGTATAGCATAAAAATCAATCGAGCAGTTAGGTTGTCATTTCGTTTTATTAGTCGTAAGTAACATGTCATCCAGGATTTTCTTAAAAAATGATATTTTTTCTTGTTTAATTTACTAATCCTAATCCAAAATGGACGAAAATCCTTTCTGTCCAGTTTCTTCTGTTCAAGAGTTGCCGAAGAATAATGATATGGAAAACAATCAGCTGATAACCTCATTGGAATCGTAAAAAAACGGGAAAGAATTCGGTCAGATATTAACGGCTGCTAACATTACTAGAATATCAGATTCTTTTTCTTATTCGTTTTTTCTTTTCGTTAATGTATTAAGAACCTAATGACGAAGACGAGAGAAATAAACATTTTATGTGTATGGGCTTGTAATAAAAGTTCATAAAAATTGTATGAGACATGTGCAATTCTTTACCGAATTTATTCGCTAGAAAAGAAAAAGGGTAAGAACGGCATAAATTTCATTATCTTAAAGAATTGACTTAATAGAAAACATAACAGAGCTACTGTTGCGCGTAGAGCCATATCATAGGATATCTAGATGAAAAAGAAAGTATTGTTGCCTCAGGGCTCCATTATCATAATCATATCAATTTACTTTTATACTCGTATCATTGCTGAAGAACTAATACCGCGTAAGCGCCAGGAGACGAGAAATGCGTTTCAACTTAAATATGAGGACATACATATGTCAGGGTGTTTCACATTTAAGATTTTTTCACAGAGAATTGTTTGCCAAATTTGCGGAATTTATAATATTTTTAAACGATGGCCAATTTTACCATACATAATTCAAGCGCAAAATATTCAATTCCATTAAAAAATGGAGTCAGGCGCTATCAGTTCTTAAGCGACAATATGTATATGTATTCCCATATCTTGTGTTCGCGAAGGGTTTTCAATAAGCGCGACATAACTTTAAAATGATACACAGTGCTGGAAAAAACATTTGCAACTGAAGTCAGAAACAAACTTTTTTGTTCACAACTTTCTTTATTTTGAATTTTCAATTTTTTAACAGAATAATTTCCCGTAATGTACTGAATATAAAAGCTATAACAAATAATAATTTTAAACTCTCAGAAAAATAAAAATATCAATTGAGTCACATTTTTAGTTGGACAAAACATTTGCAACTTTTATTTTAAATGTACCATTTTTTAATACTTACTTAAATGGCCATGACTTTTGATGACTTGTGCACATTTTCTGGGCATAGATGAAATCAAGTTGTCGATAATGCATTTTGGAATTCTTTCCAACTCTTCTTTAACGGCTGTGTATAGGTCCAATTTTTTGGAAAAATTTTGCTTACGAAGATTATATTTTACAATCTCTCAAAGATTCTCAATTGGATTGAGATCCGGGGATTGTGCTGGCCAATCCAAAAACCTGACTCCATTATTTCTAATCCAACTCTTCACCAATTTTGAGGTGTGTTTTGGATCGCTGTCACGTTGAAACGTCCACAATAAATGCATATGCTCATCAGCACTCGGCAGCATCGTTTTCTCTAAAATTTCTTTATATTTAGCGGAATCAATTATATCACCAATTTTAAAAAGAGGTCCAAGGCCATGACCACAAAAACATCCCCAGAACATTAAATTACTTCCACAAAATTTCACTGTTTTATTTGTGTACCACGATTCAGTCTTTCACCTTTAGGCTTTCTTACATGACGTAACCTATCAGTACCTCTTAAGTTAAATTTACTTTCGTCCGAAAAAAGCACAGTCTTCCACTTTTGTAAATTCCAATCGATATGATTTCTGGCAAATTCTAGTCTGGCCTTCAGATTTTTTTTAGAAATCAATGGCTTCTTTGCTGGGCGGTAGTTTTTAAGTCCAAATTCAACAGCTCTTCTTCGAATGGTTCTAGTGGTTACATTTGAATTCAGTTCGTTCTTTAACTGTTTGGATGATATTTTAGGATCCTGTTTTATTTTGATTTTAATATTTAAATCATCTCTTTGGGTAGTTTTTCTAGGTCGCCCTAATTATACTCTACAAATAAAACAAATCTGAGAGTATTATAAGTTTGTCACAAAGTTTATAACGCCAAGAAATAAGGCTCGGAGAAAAAATGAATGATACAAAAGTTCATACATGTAATCACTCAAAAATTTCAAAACCGAATGTCCGTTCGTCCGACCGTGTCCTCTCTAGCTTGAGAACGCGTTGAGCTAAAGAGCTCAAATTTTGCACACGTCGCTTCTTACAAGAAAGTAAGGTCACGTTCGTGAACGAAGCAAATCGTTCCACCCCTTCTACCCCTTCCAATACAGAATTACACTATTTCGCAATTTGACAATAAATGGATTTGCTCGAAAAGTATAAATGCCATTGACTTGAACTTTGGAATATGTTACTTTTATGATGATTTCAATCTACTGAAAAAAAATTATTTGTGTCCTCCCCTTCCTTCCACCACTTCCCATACGAGCTGAAATTGTGCACTTAGTATTTACTTAAAATTATTAGTAAGACAAAAAAATTAGACAATTAGCTTCACTCCTTCTACCCTCTTCCATACAATCTGACACAATTTCACATTTTTACAAAAAGTCGATTTTCTTGAAAAGTATGACTGACTACTGATCTGCAATTTAAAACATTCCAAAAGTATGATGTTTATAGTTATCTCTCAAAAAGTCATTAAGAACTCGCCCCATCTTCTACCACCTCCCATACAAACTGCACAATTTCACTAAATCCAATACACTAATTTTTTCAGTACCTATAAAATTTTCGAATCCTAAATTTTATATAAAATATTTTGGCAACTCTAGCGTGATATGAAAAAGTTAGTTCAATATCGTCATCCCCTCCACCACTTTCCCCACAAAATTACGCCTAATCGTAATCCTGTTATGCTTTTTAAGATGACTTTACTGTCTTCATCAACCGAGTTTTCCCATCGCTCACGTGGTTTGCCTACTAGCCGGTTACCTACCACTTTGCCTTTGAGAGGACATTTGGGGATTTTCGGTCTTCCATTCGCTATATATGGCCAGCCCACTGCAGTTTATGTAACTTGATGAACGTTGAAGCATCTGGCTCATCGTAAAGTTGATACTCGTACAACTCATGGTTATATCTTATTCGCCATTCCGTTCCTTCATTCACTGGTCCCAAAATTCTTTGGAAAACCTTTCTTTCGAATGTGTCAACTGCTTTTTCGGAAGTTCGCGTTAATGTCCACATCTCGCTGCCATAACAAAGCACAGGTCATATCATATTAGTTTCATATATTCGCAGCTTATTGATCCTGTCCACTTTCTTGGAAGTACCGAATAGTGATGTCAAGTTTCGTTACTTTTCGGTACCAGTAACTATTCGTTACTTTAAGGAAAGTAATCGTTACATTTCATTCGTTACTAGGTACTCGTTTATTTGAAACTAGCAAACGCCCGCGACTTCGTCCGCATAAAAATCGCAATAATAAGCAATTTTTGAGAATGGAGTTAGTAATACATTATGTGGGATATATAATATGCTTACTTTAATGGCTCTTTGAACACAAAGTTTTGTATTTTGTTGGAATCAGAACCATAAATTATTAAGAATGATACCATGATACTCGCATTTGAGTGGGAGAGGTTCGTGATCAAATCAATCCCGTGATTTGAAATCATACACGTATTGAAGAGCATTAAGGACATGTGAATAATTATAGCTTGTGTTAATTAGAAAAAAAAGCCCAAATAAAATAACATTAAGCTTGAAAACGTTATAGGACTACGATTGTGCGTAGAGCCCTATCATACGATACCGTAGATGAAATCGAAATTTTTGTGATATTATGAAATTGTGTATGGGAAGTGGCTGCACTGAACTAATTTGTTTCACATCATGCTAGCGTACCTATAAAAATGTTTTGTACCAAATTTAAGCTTTAAAAATTGAATAGGTACTGAGAAACTTAGTGTATTGAATTTAATGGAATTGTGCAATTTGTATGGGAGGTGGTAGAAGGAAAGGGGTTTTTTTTGTGATATTTCGAGAAACAACTATAATCATCATGCATATATTTCAAATTTTTAGGTCTGTATCATTCACGCTTTTCAAGAAAATCGAATTTTTGTAAAGTCGCGGAATTGTGTCACATTGAATGGTAGGGGGTAGAAGGAGTGAAATACTCGCTTAATTTTTTCCCGATATTAATAATGCTAATTAAGGATTGAGTACAAAATTTTAGATCGATGAAAGTTATATGTATTGGGAAAATTAGTTTAGAATATTTCATGAAAAAGTGCAGTTTGTATGGGAGGTGGTGGAAGGAGTAGGGGGTTTTAAGTGAATTTTTGGAAGCAGCTATAATCATTATGCAACTGATGTATTTTAAATTTTAGATCTGCATCATTCACGCTTTTCAAGAAAATCGAATTTTTGTAAAGTCGTGCAATTGTGTCACATTGTATGGGAGGGGGTAGAAGGAGTGAAGGTACTCGGTTAATTTTTTTCCCGATATTAGTAATAATGCAAATTAAGGATAAAGTACAACATTTAATCTCGATGAAAGTTACACGTACCGAGAAAATTGGTGAATAGTCTTTCATGAAAAAGTGCAGTTTGTATGGGAGGTGGTGGAAGGAGTAGGGGGATTCAAATAATTTGTATACCATAGATCACATTTCTAATAAAAATAGTATGTTCCAAATTTCAAATGATTTGCTCCAATGGTTTTGAAGAAAATTTGATTATTATATATTTTGAAAATGAGTCAATTTGTATGGGAGGGGGTAGAGCGCGAGGGGGTATTGAAATAAGACCACACGCAGATTACATCTCGGTGCACATCTAATAAGCTGTGAAATTTTCATTACAATCGGTTTAGCCGTTTTTGCGTGAAAACCGGAAAGACAGACAGACAGAGAAAATTTTTAAAAACGTGTGTTTCTGCTTAGCTATTGCTAAAATAAAGCAAAAAACTTATATATAGCCATTTATAAACAAATAACAGACAGACACTATAATTATACTTATGTATAGATGACCACCATATCACGTTGCAGGGATGGCTGGGCCAGTTTTTCAAATCATAAATTCAAATAAAAGAAATCTCCCCTAGTGCTAGAGTGACGTAGTGTAACTACATGCAACAAGAAATCGCTTGTGCCTCGCTCTTGATTTCGCTGGCCTAGTTCATTGTGTTGATACACGATGATGCCAAGTCCGATTTTTTAATTATCCCTCTTCTAAGTAGAACATTTTTTTAAACACTAACGTAAATAAAATGATATTGGGAATGAAATAACAATTATTAAATCGAAATTTTCTTCAACAAAAATTCCTCAAATTAATAAAAAAAAATCCCCTTATTACACCAAACATTAAAAAATTCTGCACTCTAGTATCACTGATTCCACAACCCCAACACTAGTAACGACGGCCTGCTCTGCCGCCAAGCTCCACTACTCCACTTGACGACATTCTTGGTGTTTGTTTAAAGAAACGAAACGAAGAAACATAACAGGGCTACGATTGCGCGTAAAGCACAATCTTACGATACTCTAGATGAAATAGAATTTTTTGTGATCCCAAGAAATTTTGTATGAGGAGTGTTAGAAGGGGTGTTTATTGTCAAATTGCGCATTTGTGTCATTTTGTATGAGAGGGGGTAGAAGGGGTGGAGCGATTTGGCCCGTTCACGAACTTGACCTTACTTTTTTGCTAAAAATGACACACAAAAAAAGCTTTCGAGAGTTATGCTGTAGACAGACGCACAGACGGACAGACGGCACTCGGAATCGATGTTTTTGAGCGACAAGAAATATTTCTGTACCCTTGGTGGCTCTGTGCGAGCGATATTTCTTAGCGTTACAAACGGCAAGGCAAACACAATATTCTTTCAGATTTCATCTAGAGTATAAACACATCAGAAGACTTTGATCTAAAGCAGAGTAAGAGTATTCCTTCTCGCTCTTGCTTTGGAATGGCGTTATATACAAGTGTAAGTTTCCCTCCTCTTATGTGTTTTTCGTTATATCACATAGCAACTAAACGTTACTTTCGGTATAGGTACTTTGTTTGTATGTGGAACGAATATTCGAGTAACGAAACGTTTTACAGTTCAGTTACTTCTTAGGAGCTCATTTCGTTACTTAAGTAACGAATATAAATATGCGTCGGCACTCGTTACTTCAAGTTTCAGTCGACAACGAGTACTCGAGCAACGAATACTTTGTTGACATCACAGGTACCGAATAATACGTTTTAAGTTACGGTATTATCTAGTGGGTAGCGTATTGGTCTACAATGTGAAGGTCATGAGTTCAAATCCCGGTCGACGCATAATTCCAGTACACTACCTGCTTGGGTATACCTTAGTTACCTCAATCTACCAAAATAAAAATTCGTAGATGGAGGGATTTGCGAAGGGCTAACAACCCTTCCACAATAAGTAGTGAAAATGTTAAGGAACCTGAAGGTCAGGAGGCCAAGCCCCGATTTGGGCTTTAGAATAGTAGTAGATCGTCCGGTTTTGAATCCACCTTGGTATCCACTAATTATTTCGATAGTATAGGCCCTAAGATGACGCTAAATTATTTATGTCATTATTTTATAGGACGTGCACAACAATGATATTCCTCTGTAATTCTCACAGTAAAGTTTGTCTCCTTTCTTGTAAATTGGACATATGATGCTTTTTCGCCAATCGTCGGGTATGTTTTTCTCTGTCCAAATTTTGCATATCATACTGTTTAGTATTTCAGCTACACAGTTTCCACCATTTTTCAGAAGTTCAAATGGTATTTCGTCAATTTCCGGCGTTTTGTTTAGTTTTGGTCATAAAGGGCTGCTTTGATTTCGGTGGGTAGTTTTGATGATAGAAAGTTTTCTAAATTTCAAGCTTCTTAGTTATAATATTGCATTCTGAAATAGCTCTTTTTTACTGATAAAACTTGATTTTGATTTTAAATTATTTGTATGTAATTGATATTTTTTCGGTTCCTTTTTTTTATTAGTATAAAGATTGATTTGTTGTGAGCCGAAAAAATAACAATAACAAAAATTACGCAATCAATTAGATTTTATCACCATTTAAAGGTACTTCGAATTATCATAGTCGATTTTTTTCTTGTCAACTTCTGGCCATCCAGCTAGTCAGATGGCTCCTTTTCAGCCAATTTATCACTACTACAACTATTTTGAGCTATTCGCATAATTGTTCGATTCGAAATTACTTCATCAATTACCCGTTAAGGGATAATAAGAAATTAACGTAGAGGAATCTATATGGGTTCCAAGCGGATTCTACATAGTTTGGGAATTCTAGTGGTTAATGAAAAAATGAATTAAGCTTAATGTCCTTTTGCAATCAAATATAACCAACTACGTTACCGTATTAACATCGATTCTTACTCGATAAATAACTCGATGAATTAAAGTTCATATTTTGTGCAAACAATTGTAGATTACAACCATATATTGGGGAATATCGGGTGAACGTACATATTTCACTCCATTAGCTCAATCCTCATGCCGACACTGAAATGTTTGCGGTTATCCTTCTCCCCGAGTTAGAGCCCCACAAAAATACAATACAGCGTGTGCACATTTGCCGATGGTCACATACATATGATGTAGAATAGATAAACTCGTATTCATATGTGTGGCTTTTTAGCTACAACAACGATATCCTGGAGAGAAATACTTCTCTGATTTTGTAATAAATTTAAATTTATTTTGGAAGGTAATTAGACAAATCGGCATGCAAAGAATGTTGCTCCATGGCAAAGGCCCAGTGCGTACTTTCGGGGGTTTATATTGCATGAATTTCCATCGAAATTTCCACTGAACACTTAAGCACGACTGATTTCATTATTACGTGCCGGCGTTATAGGAACGCCCCGCACTCTTACTGCACAATTAAATCGCATTCACATGTTAATTTAATCAAATCGTACGTAGTTGATAGTAGCCTGCTCCCACCCTTTAATAATTGCTAATTACGTGAAATTTTGTTTCAGATAAAATGCTTGCCAAAGTGCATTTAATTTTCCACACAAATAATTGCATTTTGATCGTAATTTAGACTCGGCTAAATGCACTTGAAATCAAGGGTGCTAGGTAATTTTTGCGTTTGTTATTAACAGAGTTCTTTTTTGCGAATTTTATTCATTTATTATTTAGGGAGATAAGTTTTATGTTTTGTACTAGTGAACCTCCGCGACGTCGTCAGCGTCAAAATCGCAAATAAGCAATTTTCGAGAATGTAGTTAGTAATGCATCATCAAAAATTTTGAGTTTTTGTGTTTTTTTTCATTGTACATGAAGAATCTTGTGCACATTAGACCCCCACATCGGTGCATAACAATTTTGGAATAAATAATTATTTTTCTTCTATGTGTATCAAATAGATGTATCAACGTGCAAAATTTAAACTTTGTATCTTTTACCAGAGCCCAAAAAAAATACTCAAAATTTCCGACATTTTTGCTTACCACCTCCTTCACCTTACATCTCCCAACATTTATTTTTATAAAAATTAAGACTACGAGTATGTAGTTTTACAATCTGATAAAATTTCAATTTGGTACTCAGTTTTGAGATATAATGGTTTTAAATTTTGAAAACTAAACCATTTTTGGAATGCTCCCCATTACCCCTCCACTACTATTATGTTCAAATTTTATATTTTTCTCATAATTCCCTAGAATAGTTTAATATATGATCCAAGTATCAATTACGTAGCTTAAGAGATTGTTGAGATATCAATTTTTAAGTGCTTTTCTCTGCCCTCTCCCCTGACCCTCCCACTTACAACAATTAGCCTCCTTTACAGATGATTTTGGTTAGTCTGTATACCACCTTAATGGTCTCGAAATATGAATTTCTTATGGCAAGTAATTTCGAAGATATAATCATTTTAAAAAAATTCGGCGGACAGTTTTGAACTCCAATGGGGGTTAGTTATTTTGAAAGTTTGTTGTTGATTTTCAGCTTCCTAGCTGGAACCATGGTTGAAACATTTGAATTTTTAATTTTCGGTTTTAGCACTCCATCGCCTCACCCTGAACTCTTAAATCCCCCAAAATGGGTGTCCTGAGATCCGCAACTATCTACATTCCCCTCAAAAATGATTTTTCTATCTTGAAGGGTTTGGGTGTTAATGTGCGCTGAGCGTTCACGGCGGACGGCGTACAGACAGACAGATATTGAGGCTATTTTAATCATGAAACGCGAGAAAACAAAATTTCAGGGTAGCACATTTTTTGTTTCAAGTCGATCACAATACTGTATTATTAAAATAACAAATTAAAATTTGTATGAGAGGGGTTAGAAGGAGTGGAACGTAGTTGATATTTTTTTAGAGTTTATTGCAATTATTACGGGACCAATTCTGGCAAATTTTAAGTTTCCACTTTTTTCTAGTTTCAATGAAAATCGATTAAATAGAAAAAAATTGTGCATTTGTATGGGAGGGTGTAGAAGGAGTATTCTAATCATACCAAATTTGTTGACATCAATTATATTTGCAATAGTATACTTTTCTCAAAATTTAAAGTAGATTGCTTTCATGCCTTTCTTTTCGTAAAAAATACCCATTTACTTGTTTCTAAATAATGAAAACCTATTTGACATATACGTCAGGTGAAGCAAATCGTAATTATTACGATTCATGCTGTTAAAAACATTATAATATATGTATAATTATGATATCTCAAATTTTTCTAGAAATCTAGATAGTGCCATTTGTGTGGGAGGAGGTAAGAGGAATGGAGTGAAACCCATAATTTTTTAACATTTAACTGCACCTGGTATGAAAATTTATCGTGCTACGAGTACATTTCATATTCATAACTTAATCATTTCCAAGGGATTATTTAAATTTCTTTTTCTGAATTTGTATCAAAAATAGCAGTAGAGGACCAGAACTTGAGAATTTGAATCAACTAATTCTTACTGGCAGTGCCGCCTCAATTCTATTGTCGATAGCTTCAATATTTTGGCGTCTCTTCAAATTTCTAAACTAAAATATATGAGAACTTTGCTTGGGAGGGGATAAACGAATGTCATTAAAGTTGATAATTATTTGAACATTGTACGTAATTAAAGTTGGTTTTAAGCAATTACATTTTGAAACACAGGTTAACAGTATTTAAAAAAAACAATTCCTAATCGACATTGTGATGCGAAAACGATAATTTAAGCGAAAAGCTAATTCAAAAATAAAATTTGGTGATTTAAATCTAAATAGGTTATTATAATAAAGAACATTAACGTTGTTCATTGCATTTTAAAATTAGTTTTATACTTGTTTCGAAAGAATGTTAGGGGTTTTAAGTGAATTTTTGAGAAACAACTATAATCATTATGCAATTGATATATTTTAAATTATAAATTTGCATCATTCACGCTTTTCAAGAAAATCGAATTTTCGTAAAGTCGTGCAATTGTGTCACATTGTATGGGAGGGGGTAGAAGGAGTAAAGCTACTTGGTTAATCTTTTCCCGATATTAATAATGATGCTAATTTAGGATAGAGTACAAAATTTGAGCTCGATGAAAGTTATATGTACTGACGAAATTAGTTTAGAATATTTCATGAAAAAGTGCAGTTTGTATGGGAGGTGGTGGAAGGAGTGGGGGGTTTTAAGTGGCTTTTTGAGAGGCAACTATAATTTGCAATTGACATATTTTAAATTTCAGATCAATAACATATACAGTTTTCAAGAAAATCGAATTTAAGTAAAGTCGTGGAATTGTGTCACATTGTATGTAGAAGGAGTGAAGCTACTCGGTAAATTTTTTCCCGATATAAATAATAACACGTTGAGCTGGAAGGTTCAAATTTCATTCATATCGTTCTTGACGAAAAAGTACAGGCAAGTTCGTGAACGGGCTAAATCGCTCCACCCCTCCCAGCCAAAATGACTCGTTTTCAAAAATTTACAATAATCAAATTTTCTTGGAACCCATAGAAGCTAATATTTCGAAATTTGAAACATATTACTTTTGTCGTTAATGTAATCCATGATAGCTACAATATTTTCGAGGCGAAAAGGCTTTTCTTCAAATTTCTAAAATAAAAGATATAAGAAATTCGCTAATATTATTGAAATAAACGAATGTCATTAAAGTTGATAATTATTTGAACATTGTACGTAATTAAAGTTGGTTTTAAACAATTACATTTTGAAACACAGGTTAACAGTATTTAAAAAAACAATTCCTAATCGACATTGTGATGCGAAAACGATAATTTAAGCGAAAAGCTAATTCAAAAATAAAATTTGGTGATTTAAATCTAGATAGATTATTTTAACAAAAAACATTAACGTTGCACATCGCACTTTAAAATTAGTGTTATACTTGTTTCGAAAGAATGTTGATCTCGTGGATTCTCTCGCTATATTTTTCGATTTTCTTTGCATTTGGCGATGTTGTTATAAAATATTTGAAATTATTTATTTTCATCAATCGATTTTATTTTCAGGTTAATAATATTATTAAAATCAAATCAGTTGCTTGTAATCCAAATTTAAAATGGATAACAAATATGTCATGCACATTAAAACCGATCGATTGGAATACGACATTATTAAATATAGATATTTTTTTGCCGGTACCGATGGATAAGTTTTTGGTTTGTATTACAATAAACTATTGAAATAAATTTATTTAAATTTATTTGTTCAATAGAACATGAAATTTTCCATAATTTAACAAAGAAATTTATCAAAGACTTAAACTCAAATTTCAGACTCATATTCAATTATTTCGACGGGTCCGTAGTTTTATACCGTTTTTAGTAGATACCACTAAAGATTATTGTGCTCATATATCTGGACGAAAATACAGCATTTTTATAGCAATGACAGATCATTTACGAAAGAAATATTCCAATCTTGATAAGTGTCCCATACAAGTACACAAAACATTCTCAATGTTTCAATTAAATTATTTTAATAAATATTCTTTAAATTTTTCAAGGGAAAACTTTTTGTGCATGGCTTAAGAGTACCGTCGACTTCAATACCATCTTATATAAGTCCGGACACGTATTTAATAAACGTAACATTTCTTCAAATACCAAACAAAGAATTCATTGGCGGTATTAGCTCACAAATAGAAGTTATTTAAAATAAAATATTAATGTCTAATTCACTTCTATATCTTTTATTTGATTTAATTTTGTTTACAAATGATAAGATAATGTAAATTAATTTTTGTGAGAATAATAAAGTACTGTGATCGAAACAGAAAAAAAATTTGCTACCCTGAAATTTTGTTTTTTTGCGTTTCATGACTAAATTAGACTAAAAATGCAACATAATATGAACTCGTATCTCCGAAAAGGTAGAATTTTCGTTTTTGGGTGGATTTTTGATTGGGGAAGTGAACTCTATTTTCTAAATATTGGGGGTTATTAGGTGAAAGGGGGGGGAAGAGTTAAAAACTACACTTGCTAACATCGCCACCACGAATGCAAATAGAAAGTTGAACATAAAAGAATTATGATTGGGCGTAAAGCCAAATCATATGATACTCTAGATGAAATGAGAAAGAGTTCAATATACCAGAAAATATGCCACTTCCAATTCTTTTAAATAATTAATAGTGACTTTTGTATGGGAGGTGGTAGAAGGAGAGGAGGAAGGTTTGTAATTTTTGGATATGACACCTAATGTGGTATGCAAAATATTTCATGCTGAATTTAAGGTTTGTAGCTTTCATTATTTTCAATTGGACATAGTTTTCTTGAAATTGAGGCATTTGTATGGGAGGTGGCAGAGGAAGTGGAGCGTTTAAGATGATTTTGAAACTGCTTATCATCATCCTTATCACCACGCTTTAATTCAATTTCAAATTCGATAGTTCTAATATATTCGAAGTAGAAATGCTTTTCTTGAATTTTTAATACAGACATTTGTATGGGAGGGGGTAGAAGGAGTGAAGAGGAGCTGATAATTTTTTTTGCATTTATTGCAATTATTAAAAAAACAAATTCTGGCAAAATTTTAAGTTCATACTTTTTCTAGTTTTAATGGAAATCGATATAATGCACTTAACAAAAATTATACATTTGTATGGGAGGGGGTAGAAGGAGTGTACGGATCAAAACGCATTTTTTTCTCGTTATTGATATTTCTATTTTTATACTTTATGCAAAATATCACGTTGATAGCGTTAACAGTTTCGAAAAAAAATAATTTAATTTAAATTTCAAAATTTCGTGAAATTTGTATGGGAGGGGGTAGAAAGAGTTAGGTGAAGTTGATATTTTTTTTAATTCTAATTGGAACTGTAATAAAATTAATTCTGGCCAAATTCGTTTTTATAACTTTGCTAGTTTCAATGAAAATCGAAAAACTGCATTTTTCAAAATTATGCATTTGTATGGGAGGGGGTGGAAGGAGTAACGGGATTGGATCAATATTCCGTCATATTAATGACATCTATATCTTAATACTTTGGCCCATAGCTTAAATAGTTTCAAAGAAAAATCAATTTCTGAAAATTTCGGAATTTCGTGAAATTTGTATGGGAGGGGGTAGAATGAGTGGGGGGATGTGGCCCATTCACGAACTTAAAGTTTCTTTTTTGCTAAAAATGACACACAACAAATTTCAGCAGGATAGCTCAAAGCGTTCGAGAGTTATGCTGTAGACAGACGGACAGACGGACAGACAGCAACTCGGAATCGAAGTTTTTGAGCGACAACAAATATTTCTGTACCCTTGGCGGCTCTGTGCGAGCATTATTTCTTAGCGTTACAAACGGTAAGGCAAACACAATATACTCTCAGATTTCATCTAGAGTATAAAAATCAGTAGAGATATAGAGAGGATTGTGGGACAAACTTCAAAAATAATTTAATTGTTTTATCCATTGGCTTCCGAAAAGAGGGGGCTAAAAACAAATTGTCGGCCGAATTGTTTTTTTCAAATGATTATATCTTCGAAATTACTTATCGCAAAAAATATTATTATTTTGGGACCATTAAGGTGGCATACAGCTCCATCGGAATCCGCTTAGAGAGTGGTTAATTATTGTAAGGGGAAGGGTCAGGGAGTGCAAAGAAAAGAATATCTCAACTATCTCTTAAGCTATGTAATTGAAACTTGACACATATATTAAGCTATATTAGGAAAATATTAAAAAAATATAACATGGTGAAACGATAGTAGTGGGGGAAATGGGGAGCATTTCAAAAATGGCGCACTTTTCAAAATTACAAATCCTTATATCTCAAAAAAGAGTAGAGATATCAAATCAAAAATTTGTCAGATTGTAGAACTACATCGTGGTTAAGTTTGATATTTTAAGTTTGGAGGTGTAAGGGGAGGGAGGTGATAGGCAAAAATGTCGAAAATTTTGAGTGATTTTTTAGGGCGCTGGTGAAAGATACAAAGTTTAAATTTTGCATGTTGATACATCTATTTAATATACATAGAAAAATAATAATAACTTAATCTATAATTGTTATAAACCGAGCCCCCCGGTCTAACGTGCACAACATGTTTCGTGTACATTGAAAAAAAAACATAAACTGAAAATTTTTGAGTGAAATTTTAAGGTAGAAACTTGAAAATTTGCGAAATACAAAAATCCCTAAATATACAAAATATTAACTGGTTGATAACCTTTAAAACTTCTACCCCCTTCCATACAAAATTATTTTTTTCGACCATTTTCAAGAAATCAATTATCACCTAACTATTAAAAGCTATCAATTTGAAATGTTGGGCCAACTCTTTTAAAAATAGTTAAAATAAAATTGCGTCAAAAGTTTTGAGAACGCACCTGTCCTTCTACCCCCTCCCATACAAAAGTATGATTTCGACCATTATTAAGAAATCAATTATCACCTAACTATTAAAAGCTATCAATTTGAAATTTTACACAATAACTTACAAAAATAGTTGAAATGAAATTACGTTAAAAGTTTTGAAATCGCGCTTGCCCTTCTACCACCTCCCATACAAAACTATGATTTCGACCAATTTCATTAAATCAACTATAACCAACAAACTAAAAGCTTCGAATTTGAAATTTTGTACAAGCACCTTACAAGAGAAACGAAATTAAACTGCATATCAAATTTTACGATTCCTTTACCTTCTCTACCCCCTCCCATACACCGAATTTTATGAAAATTCTATGCAACTTCATCTATGAAACACATTCTATACAGAGAATATTGGACGTGATTCAAGCAATCAATTAAAAAGCTTTTAGCATTGAAGAGACCGAAAATAATTAAAAATTAATTAAATATATTTTAGTATGTAAGCAAATATTTCTAACAGAAAAAATTATTTTTCCTTATTTATTTTTTGACTTATTCAGCAATAATAATAAATTGGGCCTTTTAAAATGTCCTTTCTTTTCGTACAAAATACCCATTTACTTGTTTCTAAATATTGGAAACCTATTTGATATATAAGTCATGTGAAACAAATCGTAATTATTACGATTCATGCTGTTAAAAACATTAGAATAAATGAATAATGTCATCTCAAATTTTTCTAGAAATCCAGATAGTGCCATTTGTGTGGGAGGTGGTAAGAGGAATGGAGTGAAGCACATATTTTTTAACATTCAACTGCACCTGGTATGAAAACTTATCGTGCTACGAGTACATTTCATATTCATAACTGTAATTATTTCCAAGGGATTATTTAAATTTCTTTTTCTGAATTTGTATCAAAAATAGCAGTAGAGGACCAGAACTTGAGGATTTTTTGAATCAACTAATTCTTATCAGCTTACTGAACATTTTTACTAGCAGTGCCGCCTCAATTCTATTGTCGATAGCTTCAATATTTTGGAGGCGAAAAGCCTTTCCTTCAACTTTCTAAAATAAAATATATAAGAAATTTGCTTGGGAGGGGATAAACGAATGGCATCAAAGTTGATAATTATTTGAACATTGAACCTAATAAAGGCTAATTTTAAACAATTACATTTTGAAGCAGTACTTAAAACAAAAACAACTTTAATTCGACATTGTGATGCGAAAACGATAATTTAAGCACAAAGCTAATTCAAAAATAAAATTTGGTGATTGAAATCTAGATAGATTATTTTAACAAAAAACATTAACGTTGCATATCGCACTTTAAAATTAGTGTTATATTTGTTTCAAAAGAATGTTAATTTTGTGGACTCTCTCGCTATATTTTTCGGTTTTCTTTGCATTTGGCGATGTTGTTATAAATTTTTGAAATTATTTTTTTTCATCAATTGATTTTATTTTCAGGTTAACAATATTATTAAAATCAAATCAGTTGTTTGTAATTCAAATTTAAAATGGGTAACAAATACATCATGCACATTAAAACCGATCAATTGGAATATGACATTATTAAATATGGATATTTTTTTGCCGGTACCGATGGATAAGTTTTTGGTTTGTATTACAATAAACTATTGAAATAAATTTATTTAAATTTGTTTGTTCACTAGAACATGAAATTTTCAATAATTCAACAAAGAAATTTATCAAAGATTTAAACTCAAATTTCAGACTCATGTTCAATTATTTCGACGGGTCCATAGTTTTATTCCGTTTTTAGTAAATACCACTAAAGATTATTGTGTTCATATGTCTGGACGAAAATACAGTATTTTTATAGCAATGACAGATAATTTACGAAGGAAATATTCCAATGTTGATAAGTATCCCATACAAGTACACAAACCATTCCCAGTGGTTCAATTAAATTATTTTAATAAATAATATTTAAATTTTTCAAGGGAAAAATTTTTGTGCATGGCTTAAGAGTACCGTCGACTTTAATACCATCTTATGTAAGTCCGGGCACGTATTTACTAAATATAACATTTCTTCAACCACCAAAACAAGAATTTATTGGCAGTTTTAGCACACAAGTAGAAGTTATTTAAAATAAAATATTAATGTCTAATTCACTTCTTTATCTTTTATTTGATTTCATTTTGTTTACAAATGATAAGATAATGTAAATTAATTTTACTTTATTATTCTAATAATAAAGTATTGTGATTGACACAGAAATAAAAAACTTATTACCCTGAAATTTTGTTTTTTCGCGTTTCATGACTAAATTAGCCTAAAAATGCAAAAAAAAAAAATCCGTCCCGCCGTACGCCGTACACATGGACTCATATCTCCGAGAAGGAAGAATGTTCGTTTTTGGTTGGATTGTTGATTGGGTAAGTGAGCTCTATTTTCTAAATTTTTGTGGGTATTAGGTGGAAGGGGGGCGGGGGGAGGGAAAGAGTCAAAAACTACACTTGCTAATATCTCCACCACGAATGCAAATAGAAAGTTGAAAATCAGTAGAGATATGGAGAGGGTTGTGGGACAAACTTAAAAAATAATTTAATTTTTTTATCCATTGGCGTCCGATAAGGGGGGGGGGGGGTAAAAAAAATTGTTGGCCGAATTGTTTTTTTAAGCTATGTAATTGAAACTTAAAACGTATATTAAGCTATACTAGGAAAATACAAAAAAAATATAATATGTTGAAATAAAAGTAGGGGGGGGGGGATGGGGAGCATTTCAAAAATGGCACACTTTTCAAAATTACAAAACCTTATATCTCAAAAAAAAGTACAGATGTCAAATGGAAAATTTGTCATATTGTAGAGTAACATATTGGTTAATTTTGGTAAAAATTTTAAAAGTTGGGAGGTGTAAGGGGAGGAAGGTGATAAGCAAAAATGTCGAAAATTTTGAGGGGTTTTTGTAGAGCTCTGGTGCAAGATACAAAGTTTAAATTTTGTATGTAAATACATCTATTCGATATACATAGAAAAATAATAATAACTTGGTCCATAATTGTTATAAACCGACCCCCCCCCCCCGGTCTAACATGCACAAGGTGTTTCATGTGAATTGAAAAAAACACATAAACTGAACAATTTTGAGTGAAATTTTAAGTTAGAAACTTGAAATTTTTTTTAGCTTTGCAATTGAAACTTGAAATTTATATTAAGCTATACTAGGAAAATACAAAAAAATATTCCATGCTGAAATAATAGTAGTGGGGGGAAACCCGAAGCATTTCAAAAATGGCGCACTTTTCAAAATTAAAAATCCCTATATCTCAAAAAAGAGTACAGATATCAAATCGAAAATTTGTCAGATTGTAGAACTGCATAATAGTGATTTTAGTAAAAATTTTAAGTTGGGAGGTGTAAGGGGAGGGAGGTGATAGGAAAAAATTTCAAAAATTTTGAGTGATTTTTTTAGGGCTCTGGTGAAAGATACAAAGTTTGAATTGTACATGTTGATACGTCTATTTAATGTACATAGAAAAATAATAATAAATTGATCCATAATTGTTATTAACCCACCCCCCTGTCTAACGTGCACGAGGTGTTTCATGTGCATTGTAAGAAACACGTAAACTGAACATTTTTGAGTGAAATTTTAAGGTAGAAACTTGAAAATTTTCGAAATGCATTTAAAAAAAACCCCTAAATATACGAAATATTAACTGGTCGAAAACCTTTAAAACTTCTACCACCTCCTATACAAAATTATTTTTTCGACCATTTTTAAGATATCAATTATCACCTAACTGTTAAAAGCTATCAATTTGAAATTTTGCATAAAAACTAACAAAACTAGTTGAAATAAAATTACGTTAAAAGTTTTGAAATCATGCTTGCCCTTTTACCCCCTACCATACAAAAGTATGATTTCGACCAATTTCATTAAATCAACTAATAACCAACAAATTAAAAGCTACGAACTTAAAATTTTGTACGAGCACATTACAACAGAAACGAAAGAAAATTGCATCACTAGTCTTACTATTCCCTTACCTTCTCTACCCCCTCCCATACAAAATTATTTTTTCGAGCATTTTTAAGAAATCAGTTATCAGCTAACTCTTAAAAGCTATCAATTTCAAATTTTGCATAAAAACTTATAAAAATAATTCAAACGAGGTGCTTTAAAAGTTTTGAAATCGCACTTGATCTTCTACTCCCTCCCATACAAAACTATGATTTCGACCAATTTCATTAAATCAACTAATAACCAACAAACTAAAAGCTACGAACTTGAAATTTTATACAAGCACCTTACAAGATAAGCGAAATAAAATTACATATCAAATTTTACGATTCCCCTATATTGTCTACCCCCTCGCATACAAACGTTCGGTTTCGTAAATGTAAAATTCACCGAATTTTGTGAAAATTCTAAGCAACTTCGTCTATGAAACACATTCTATACAGAGAATATTGGACGTGATTCAAGCAATTAATTAAAAAGCTATTAACATCCACTCACCCTTATTATTACCCCTCCTCCTCCCCTCAAAAACCCAAACTTGTAGAAACGAATGAAATATTGTTAAATTGACAAGAGCCCTGCCATAGAACTCCTTTTCACTTCGCCTTCCCTAACCACTCTAATCTGCATTTTGACTTTCCACTCATCCGCAACTTGTCCCAGGAATAATAAAGTTTCGCCCTCTTGGCAGTTTATTTTGAAAACTAGTAAGTCATTTAAATTAAAATGGACTTCTGTTTTTCAAATTAAAACTCGGAGAGTTCTGCTTTCACAGTGAATTAAACTTACTTCAATCTTTTTAATTTTTCCACTACCCATCTGCCTTCTACTAGAGAATTTTTACATCATCAATGGCGCGACAGCCCAAATCGGGCCCTGGCCTCCTGAAGTCGTCGCCTCCAATCGTCTCGATCTAAAGACCGCGTCCTCCAGCTGCTAATTTTTAGAATGGCTTTGCTATCTGCATCAACCGAGTCTTCCCATCGCTTGCGTGGTTTGCCTACTGGCCGGTTACCACTCGCTTTGCCTTTAAGAGCACGTTTGGGGATTCTTCTGTCTTCCATTCGCTCTACATGGCCAGCCTACTGCAGTTTACGTAACTTGATGAACGTTGAAGCTTCTGGCTCGTCGTAGAGTTGATACAACTCAAATTCTTCGGAGGACCTTTCTTTCGAATGCGTTAACTGCTTTTTCGGAAGTTCGCGTTAATGTCCACGTCTCGCTGCCATAACAGAGCACAGGTCGTATAATAGTTTTATAAATCCGCAGCTTATTGTTCCTGTGCACTTTCTTGGATTTCATTATTGGAAGTACCGAATAATACGTCTTATTTGCAAGTATTATCCGTCGTTTGATTTCGTCTGTTTCATTACCGTCCATTGCTAGATTAGCCCCAAGATATATGAAGTTGTCCACACTCTCCAAATTATATTCCGCAATTGCTATGTTTTGTCTGATTGGCGTTCTCCTTCTTGTTTGCGTCATTACTTTTGTTTTGCTTTCATTAATGCGCAACTCGACTTCTTTTGCGGCGGAGTCAAGATTGACAAATACCTCCTTAGCACTAGGGAAGGATCTTGCTAGAATGTTAATGTCGTCAGCGTATGCTACTAGTTGGGTGGACTTGAATAGTAGTGTCCCGTTGGTGTCGACTGGGATTTTTCGGACGACATACTCTAGTGCCAAGTTGAAAAGCATGGGGCTAGACCATCTCCCTGCTTTAAACCACATTCCGTTCGAAAGCTGGTTGTGGAATCGGTTTGTATTCTCAATTGGGATTTAGTGTTCGTCATTGTGAGTCTTGTTAGTCGGACTAGTTTTGGAGGAATCCAAAGTCAAGCATGATTTGGTACAGTACGCTCCTGTCGATACTGTCGTATGCTTGTTTAAAATCTACGAATATTTGGTGCACGTCTGTGTTATATTTCCAGCATTTCTCAAGCACCTGTTTCACCGAGAATATTTGGTCTGTTGTAGATCGTCCGGTTCTGAATCCGCCTTGGTATTCGCCAATTATTTGATTAGTATAAGGCTTAAGACGACGTTCAATAATTTTTGTCAGTATTTTATAGGACGTACACAACAATGATATTCCTCTGTATTTCTCACAGCAGAGTTTGTCTCCTTTCTTATAAATTGGACATATAATGCTTTTTCGCCAGTCGTCGGGTATGATTTCCTCTGTTCAAATTTTGCATATCATGTTGTGCAGTATTTCAGCGACACAGTTTCCACCGTTTTTCAGAAGTTCAACTGGTATCTCGTCAATTCCCGGCGCTTTGTTTCGTTTTTGGTCACATAGGGCTGCTTTGATTTCAGCAAGCGTGGGTGGTATCGATGATGGTTCATCTTTGTCAGTTGAGGCTTCAATTGAAATGTTGTCTGTCGTTATCGGTGCTACTAGGATGGGATTCAAAAGATGTTCAAAGTAGGAAGCCCATCTCCTTTTGATTTCTTGTGCGTCGCTGATGATGTTGCCATCCACGTCTTTGCAGAGACTGGTTTTTGGCTTATATCCCTTTTTTAAGTCTTTTACTATTGCGTATGCGTCCCGCGTTTTATTTTTTCTCATGTCGTCGTCCATTTTTTATATTTTGTCATTATGGTACTTCCTTTGTTTTCGTCTGCAGGTCTTTTCCGCTTATCGCCTAAGCTCGTCATATCTTTCTTTTTTGGCTCGTGTTGGTCGTTCAGTAAAAATTTTGCTCCAATGGTTTTAAAGAATTTTGATTATTATATATTTTTGAGTCATTTTGTATGGGAGGGGGTGGAAGGCGTGGGGGTATTGAAATAAGACCACACGCCGATTACATCTCCATGCACATCTAACAAAGTGTGAAAGTTTCGTTACAATCGGCTTAGCCGTTTTTGCGTGAAAACCGGAAAGACAGACAGACAGATAGAGAAAATTTTTAAAAACGTTTGTTTTTGCTTAGTTATTGCTAAAATAAAGCAAAAAACTTATTTGTAGCCATTTATAAACAAATAACAGACAGACACTACAATTATATTTATATAGATTTGTTCAATGAGCTCTTACCTTCTTGTGAGTACACAAGTGCCAAATATACAAGAGGAATCGAGCTAATCTATTCACTGGGTAATGTACTGATGATGATACCTGATATTATATACCAGCAATGTATCATAGAAATTAATTGATTCATTAAGTATTGATAAAGTTATTAAGAATATTGTATGTTACATTTATAAAAATTTTAAGCCAACGTAGTTAATGTCAAACAAAACATAATTATTATGATTCATGCGATTCTTTGTGTTAAAAACACTAGAATATATTATTATATTATCTCAAAGCTTCTCGGAAACGTAATAATGCCATTTGTGTGGGAGGTAGTAAGAGGAATGGAATGAAGCATATAATTTTTGAACATGTAACTGCATCTGGTATAAAAACTTATCGTTCTACGAGTGCATTTCATTTTGTATCTTTAATTATTTCCAAGGAATTAATTAAATTTTTTTTGCTGAATTTGTATCAAAAGTAGCAGTAGAGGACCAGAACTTGTTAATTTTTTGAAACAATTTAATATTCTTATCAGCAAACTTAATGATTCCGCCTCAATTTCATAGTTGATAGCTCCAATATTTTCGAAGCGAAAAGGCTTTCTTCAATTTACTAAAATAACATATATGAGAAATTTCTTTAAGAGGGGAATAAACGATTGTCATTAAAGTTGATAATTATTTGAACACTATACGTAATTAAGATTGGTTACATTTTGAAACACAGGTTAACAGTATTTAAAAAAACAATTCCTAATCGACATTGTGATGCGAAAACGATAATTTAAGCACAAAGCTAATTCAAAAATAAAATTTGGTGATTGAAATCTAGATAGATTATTATAACAAAAAACATTAACGTTGCAAAATTAGTGTTACACTTGTTTCGAAAGAATGTTAATCTTGTGGACTCTCTCGCTATATTTTTCGGTTTTCTTTGCATTTGGCGATGTAGTTATAAAATATTTGAAATTATTTATTTTCATCAATCGATTTTATTTTCAGATTAACAATATTATTAAAATGAAATCAGTTACTTGTAATCCAAATTTAAAATGGGTAACAAATATGTCATGCACTCTAAAACCGATCAATTGGAATACAACGTTATTATATGTAGATGTTTTTTTGCCGGTACAGATAGATAAGTTTTTGGTTTGTATTACAATAAACTATTGAAATAAATCTATGTAAATTTATTTGCTTAATAGAACATGAAATTTTCAATAATTCAACAAAGAAATTTATCAAAGATTTAAACTCAAATTTCAGATTCGTATTCAAATATTTCAACGGGTCCATAGATTTATTCCGTATTTAGTAGATGCCACTGAAGATTATTGTGCTCATATATCTGGACGAAAATTTAGCATTTATCTAACACTTGTAGAGAATTTACTGAGAAAATATTTCAATACACTTAAGTGTCCCGTGCAAGTATAACAATTCCAGTGCTTCAATTGAATTATTTTAATAAATTCTCTTCCAATTTTTTAAGGGAAAAGTTATTGTGAATGGCTTAAAGATACCAACAAGTTTAATACCATCTTATGTAATTCCGGGCATATATTTATTAAATTTAACCTTTTCTAAACCACAAAACAAAGAAGTTATTGTCATTTTTAGCGCTCAAATAGAAGTTCGTTGAAATAAATGATAAATGTCTGATTTTCTTCTGATTTGTTTTTTTTTTACTAATAAAAAGAAATGAAAATGTAATTTTATTTTTATTTTAAGATTCTTCTATACCTATTTTCTTCTTCTTTAGTATTTTTATTAATTATTATACATTTAATGTTTAAATTTTTACTTTCGGTTAGTCTGGTGTGTTCTTACACCAGTAATTTTTTTTTAACTGGATATCATTAAAATTTAACATTTACTTTAACTCCTAGCCTCTCTAGTTAAAAATCTAGTTAGATTTGTTTAACTGAAAATCTAGTATATTCGTTTCATTGAATTTACAGTTGATTATATTGATTTCTTGTAGTCGTAACTAGATTACTCTGGTTTTAAATTTTATTGAATTTCTAGTTAGTTTAATTGTATTATTCACTGAAAACCCAGTACATTTAATTTCCCGGGTTTTCAGTTAATTTAACTGATTTTAAGTATTTGTAAGTATGCCTGAGTTTTAAATTTTAATAATTTTTCAGTTAATCTAATTGAATTATAATTATTCAAACTAAATGTCTGCTTATTTTGAAAACTAGTAAGTCATTTAAATTAAAATGAAGTTCTATTTTTCAAATTAAAACTCGGAGAGTTCTGCTTTCACAGTGAATTAAACTTACTTTAATCTTTTTTATTTTTCCACTACACATCTACCTTCTACTAGAGAGTTTTTAACATAGTAATCTGGAAATGAGTATTTAAATGAAGGTCAAAGTTGTAAGGAAATTTTAAGCAAATCAAAAAAATGTTAGTAAGGAAAACAAATTTATTCATTTAAAGACAAAAATTAAGCATGTCAAAATCTATGACAAATTGTATTGTTTAATATAAAAACATAATTTATCTTATACAACGCATCAAATCGGCATCATATAAGGGCAATTCTGCTCTACATAAAATATTGGGTTGTTGCTCTTTTACCTTCAAAATTGCGTTCTCGACATCATCATCAAGCTAGCAAATAAAAAAGTCTAATAGTTGTAATGATATGTTGATCGATTATATGCTGCAGGATATGATATTTAATGAAAAACAGTTGAAAATGACTGGAAGTCTTGTGAAATTTAAACGAAAATGGACTAGATATTCAATTAACTTAACTGCAAATTTAGCTATATATTTATATGATATCAATCGATTGCTTTGCTACACTCAGAAAAAAAAATTTCAAAACAAAGTATTTCATATGTAAAATTGAGAAAAAACGTCTATAGAATTTAGCCAAAATAACTACCATATCATTAATAAATTGCTAAATATTTTATTTTGAAATTTTTCGGAGTCTTAAAATTAAATAATAATCATGTTATTGTGAATGGATAAAGATTTAAAATTACAGTCCTGCAACTTCATTGGGAAATGATAACCATTTACATGTAAATATTTAACCTTTTAATAATAAAATGATATGCATTTATATTAAAAATGTACGCTTTTCAAATAAAATATTCCAATGATTATTTTGAAATCAGCCCATATTTGAATCAAAATTGAAACGCTTCTTTTAAATAAGAAATATTTATACTCTAGATGAAATCTGAGAGTATTATAAGTTTGCTCTAAGGTTTGTAACGCTAAGATATAAGGCTTGGAGAAAAAAATGAATGATACAGAAGTTAATATTATCACTCAAAAATCTCAAAACCTCATGTCCGTCTGTCCGTCCGTCCGTCTGTTCGCTCTCTAGCTTGAGAACGCGTTTAGCTAGATAGTTCAAATTTAAATTTTAAAATATATCTTAAATCAGTAAAAACATTACAATATGCCATACCATTATTCGAAAAAAATATCAATACTTTCACAGTCACTAGAAAAAGTTAAGTTTGAGAACTGGAAACATTTACTAAGTGTATAGAAAAATGAAAGAACTTTATGTTTGAATTATGCTTTTATTATGAAAATTGACGAATTTTACATGTTATGGATACGTATTTATTAGCGTTTTAAAACAAAATTCTCTTATTTTTTATTTTTTTATTTTTTTATTATTTTGTTTTATTCATTTTCACTGTACTATAAAATATAATATAGGAAATAAAAATAACTATATAATGTGTATACATACCTATGTGGTATACATGTTATGAAAATATTTATGTAAGTATATATTTTAAGTAAGATAAATAATGATCATAAAATTTCTGAACACTCCATTAAATACAAATTAGAAAGCAAACATTGAATTCGTTTATGGAATCAACTTAATAATTATGAAAAAAAAGAGTTTTCTTGCTCTAAACCTTTGTTATGATTATCAGAGAAAAAGAGTATTTACTTCACTTAGAAATAGCAATTACTGAAGCAATAGGCATTGTTATAAATTGTCTTATATTAGACTGGATGTCTGAAATATCCTTTCTAGTGAATTTTTTTTTTGACTATGCAGTTTAAGAGTAAAGGAAAGCATGGACATTTCTAAACTACTCAAATTGTTATTTGCGGTAAAAATTTTTAAATTATCAGTTTTTCTAGAAGACATACCGGGGCAATTGAAATGATTTGTGCGAAACTCATTAACGCCAGATATAATTTCATTTGATAAGTTTGAATGTTACCTTAATTACCTTTGGTTGAACTGTAATTTTTTTCAATGCATATTCCAATCTAATTTTTTCGATGGAAGGATAGATATCATTGATGGTTTTTACATAAATAACGAAATCATCCTGTGCATGACAGATTGTTGGTTTATGATGTTGGCTGATTCGGCTAAGTTGAAGATCAGAATGGAGTAATATCGCAATAAGGTAATCCTTGGAATCTAAAAAATAGTATTGGAAGTTATATCTCAATCAATTTTGAATTTAGTTCACATCTTACTTTTATTTATATTTTGTTCTTTACATTGAGTCAAATATTGAGCGAATATCTGCAATGCGGAAACTGGCAGTTAATTTCCAATACTATAATATTTTCTATATCAATCTCGGTTCATTATTATTTTGTAACCACACTATGTAATTATTAATTTCTTCTGAAAATAGAAATTGTTTTAAAAATATTTTCGTTTTCATTTTATTTCATAAGAACCTGGAGTGGTTGACAATTCTTCATTGTTCGATATTGGTTGTGGCTGATTTTCCTTACAGAAGCCTTTTGTCCTGAATTTCAGATCAATGAAAATAAAAAGCATTTGAATGTTCCGGCTGTGAGAAGCTTTTACTATATCCAGGAGGCAGTAAGGACGGGAGGAGAATCTTATATGCAACTGAAAAAAAGGCGGAAGTGGTAGAATTCCATTTGGGATTTGAAACTGCACTTACCTCTGGCGATTCGTCTCCTTTTTCACTCCTATCCAAAAAAAAATTCGCGGCTCCAACAGGTGTTGCAAAATGGAACAGAGCAGTGTTTTTTTTTTCGTACGTTATTTCGGATTTCTTTTACTTAAATTTTTTTGGATTTCTTGAGGCAGAATTTTTGATCTTTATTTTCTTCTATTTTGTGGTTTCAAAGAGTTTGCACCTGAAACAAAGTAATTGCCTCAATTTGTTAGAAAAAAATAATAATATTAAATTAAATCAATAATATGGGGAAACAATCAAACGACGTTAACGCCATCTGTTGGGAAAGCGAAAAACGGCTTGATCGGAGGAAAAAACTGTTACAAGTTTTCGTGAAGCGAACGAGGAAAAAAAATCCTGGGCATTAGCTTTTGAAAAGTGGTCCGAGGAGGACGAAAAATTAGAAACCTCGAGTTTGAGTTTACAAAAAAAAAAAAAATTCATTACAAGTGTGCAAGTTGGCACAGTGTTTAAAAAAAAAAGGTGTTCAAGTGCAAGTCGATCCGAGCAGCCGCCGCAGATCTTGAAAAATAAACGAACGTGCAAGAATTCTCCGTGCAGCGATAAGCCGTGGGACGACGCTCCGCATCAGAAAAGGGGGGGGGCCCCAAATCAGGTTTTTGTTTAAGAAAAATTTGGCGAATAAAAATTTTTGAATTGTGCCTGCATAAATTTCTTTTCTCTTCTTATTTTTTTTGTGTAAAGATTCTTGTGATTGTTTCCGCAGGTGCAAACTCGGCGACAGTCGAAAAAAGGAAAGGTTAAGTTTTCGTTTCGCGGTGTCTAATCTTTTTTCCTTAGAAATCCCGAAAAAAGTTTAAATATGAATAGTGAGTAGAGAGTTCGCTCTGGGGCTCCGCAGGATAAGCCTCCTCATGGTGATCTGAGCATAATTCGCTTCGCTTTCCGGTTCGGGTTGAATAAAGAAATGTGAGTTCGACAGGTGACCGGTCATGTGTTTCTATGTGTAGCGCGTTACAAGAGCGGATAAATAATTCCTCGGTAATCCCACTCCCACGTTCCAGCTAGCCGGCAAAAATCGCGCTCCGTATCGAGGAATAAGCCGCTAAAATCTGTTGGCGGAAGGAATTCTGCGTGAGGATAACCAACGGCTTCATACGCCGTTCCCACGTCCTCCAGAGCTTTTTCCGTTACAGTGGCGCCCAATGGTTGTAATTCGGCATTCGTTAATTTTTCCTTCCTATCCCATCATTTTAGCTTACAAAAATTTTCAGAGTCGCGGATTAAAGTGTGAATAATAAATTTTGAACATGCGTTATAAAAATGCAAAAAAAGTGAAAACTTTGCGATTTTTGAACTTTCGCGAACCCGTTTTTCCGCTATGACGCCAAACTGTGAAAAGTCCCGCGCATTTTTCCAATGATGCTGGCTTAAGGTTAACGTCCTCTAACACAGTGCAAATTCCGAAAATTTTGCAAGTTTTTTTTTTGCTTAATAATTTTTTTTTTTTCTCTTCGTGAATATTTTAAAAATGTTCCCACGTCACGAAATTTATGAACATTTTTCATGATTTGTTCGAGCAATAGCTTACCAGCATTGTTCAATGCATTCAAGCCGCATATTTTACATTTTTCTTCGAAATCCAACTTTAAATATTTCTTTTCAGTCTTAACTTTTGATAAACCAATTTTGTTTTAATTATTTTTCTCCAACAACTGAAACATGTTAACTCATGTACCATTTCTTGAAATAAAAATCTACATACATTCAATTACCTTTACATTCTTTAGATTTTTCATAAAAATCTGGACCAATTTGAAGACGTTAAATACCAGGCTAGCAGAACTCAGCTAGTTTAGTTCAAGCAAAGAACGTTAAAGCTTTTCAGTTGAATTTTTGGCCAATATAGCAGGTCATTTTTATAAAATCATTCTTTTCATTCATAATTTCTCTCGAGAGCAGAAAATTTCTTTTTGGTTAAGCCTTAGTACTTTACCAAGATTCATTCATGAACTAGGGAAAAATAAGCTCTAGTTCTCGTAAATTTTGAAAAATTTAACTTTTGTGGTTTGTGTACTTGTTAAAGAAATGGCCTTGTCTTCAATAGACTTCATTATAATTTTAACTAATATAACGATTGATTTGGTTTGGTTATTAGAAAAAATAAAAAAAAAAAAAAAACCTTAGAAAATTTTTTTTGCTACCTGCATTATGCTATATACTATATAACAATACCTCACAGCCATTTTATTAAATTTTTGTTGTTTACACAAGCTGCTCAAAAGGCCAATTTCATATTTCATTTTTTTTTATTCTGTTAAATAAGACCCACCCATAACGTTTTAGCATAAATAAAAAACCTTTTTATTGGATAGAAATTCATTTTTCCTCCTATTGTGCGACATATTTGGGGGTTTTATACAAAGTGCTGCTCTAAGTAGGCATGACCTAATTTTCTGTAGGATTGAATTGTCTCTATAACTCACGGCTATGGCAGGCAAACTTGAACAATTTTTTCTATAATTTTGGCAAACATTTTTTTTCTCGTTTTCCTTATACATTTTCTCTTAATTCATATAATTTCTTTTAAGAATTTTTTTTCCGTCTAACGTCGATAGTACAAGTATTATAATTCATGTCGGGCGTTTTTGCATATAATGAAGGAAATCCAAGCGCACCTTCAGTGCCTGATTAGTTCATTTGGAACACCAATAAGCTTGTGATCATACTTTTCAAACTTCTCATAGTATTACGAAGGAATGATGCCCGCGGCAGTTATCTGCAGTTTTTTTTTGCGTGATTGACCGACAATCTTCGAATACTGTTGTTAGCGACATCATTCCTTAGTATCGCGTCTTGCAACTAGTTTCCGATTTGGTTTCTTGCGAATTTTATCCGGACCGGCTCCGTCAGTTGTAATTTCAGTCAACTTTTCGAATAAATTCGGCGAATAAAAGGAACCACATTGATGAAACTTCCGTCATTCTTGTTCATGTTAAACATAACTTATAATAATCTTCTCGATGTTTCATTCCTTTATCCCATTCCTACTACGTAATCGATTGGTTATTTGTTGAACTCACTGGTACTATTATTTTTCTTCCTTGACATTTTCGCACCTACACGAATTATGCTTGGAAAGATCCAAATGAGGTGTGCTTTTTCTAGCGGAGTTCCGGAATTTTCATTTCTTTCTTTTTATTATACATATATCGCCTTGTTTCTGATATTATTACGATTTAATTCCCTGTTACCTTGCAACAAAAGTGGAAAAGAAAATAAATAATAACATTATTATTTATTATATTTTGGATTTTTTTTTTATTATTTCTGTGGTACATACATAATTACACTATAGAATCTCGTATCCATTTATCTTGTTTTTCGCTCGTTGTCAATATTCCTCGTATGTTGCGTAAATACATTTCCATATATTTATATTGAATTTTTTTATATTTGGAATTTTGGAACTTTGATATTTTTTTTTTATCTTTATATTTTTACTTACATATACATTTGATTTTCCTTTTTCTTGTTTGGTGGATTTTTGCTCCTTGCTGCAAATATGACTTCATTCAACATATCACATTTGGAGCCTGAGGAATTCCAGATGGAATGCCTTATGCGAGAAATAACTGGTAATGCCTTGCGTCAATACGATGAGTTGAAAGCTAGGTTAGTTTTAGAGGAAGAAAAACCGTTTCTTCAACCTGGTCGCTTGCCGAAAAGGATTGCGGATAATCCTCAAGAGGAGCTCACTACGTGTTGTAGTAAAGTTCAACAAATTGCAAACTCCATTAAGTTGCTTAAAAACAACGTTGAATTGGAACTGTCTGGTATTGAATGTTTCCAGACACGATTAGCCCATTATGCTAGACGTTTTGGTTGGCTCACGAGCTATGCTTCAGTAGCGAGTGTCCGATCTGCTGCTAAAGACGCATTGAATGTGATAAATGCGTTGCAAATGCTGGTTGTCGATATCAAAAATATAGACAATAACACTTTTTATCAAAAAATTGATGAGATAAATCTTTCCAACCTAACCAACCCTACGATTTCTCATACCAATGACTTTTCCACTTTCATTGAGCAACGGGCAACACTCCCTCAAGGCGTTCCAAACGTCCCACACTCGTTACTTAGTAGCACTCATAGAGGCTCAGTGTTTCAAACACGTACCATACCTTCAATGCATGAAAAACAGCGTACTCCGATGTCTAAGTGGGGAATTGTGTTTGATGGTGCTGTGTCTGGTCTGAACATAGGACGTTTTCTTTTCCGTGTGGAAACCCTAGCTGTTTCCAACGATGTGTCACAAGGTGATTTGGTTAATGGTTTGTACTTGCTATTGAAGGGTAGTGCGTTAGATTGGTACTGGAAGTACCAAGAAAAAACTCCTTCCCCAAATTGGCTACACTTATGTGCTGCCTTGCGCGAACGTTATGGCGATCAAAACACCGATTTGGATGTCCGCCGAACCATGGATGCACGATTCCAAAAGTCGAAGGAATCATTTGTAGAGTTCGTCGATGCAATCGAACAATTATCCTTACAGCTGTCTGTACCTCTTTCGGATGAGTCTTTAATGCAAATCCTATTGCGAAATATGCGTCCTGGACATCAAGCTCATTTAGCCGGACAGGAATTTCAATCAGTACAGCAGCTTATTCGCAAGTGTACGGCAATAGAGTCTACTTGGAAGAGGATTGGTTTTGACGCAGATGCAAACTGTTCAGTGCGTAGACAAGTTCATGAAGTGCAATTCGATCTACCACCAGTTTTTGATGAACCAAAAGTCTCGATTCTCCAACACGCTCGACCACAAGTACAAAAACAGGCTCCAATGAATAGCAATGTCATGTGCTGGAATTGCTATGATTTAGGTCATTTATTCCCTGATTGCGTAAAGCCTGTTACCCATATCTTTTGTTTTGGATGCGGAGCAGAGAATGTTTTAAAGCCCAATTGTATCCAGTGTCGTTCTCGGTCATCGGGAAACCAATCGAGAAGTGTGGGTCATCAGAGGACCAACCACACTTCAGCATGGAGAGGTCCAGCTCGGAATACTTCGGAGACAGCGTCGAACACGGATCCCGAACTACGCAGGATGAAATAGATTCTGACGACGAAACACTTTCTCAATCTTCATTTCTTTCGCAACATATACCTAACTCTTTCGCAACAAAATCATCTTTCAATCGTCGTTTAGATCGGTCTCGCCGATATTGGTTGTTGAGACGTCAACTCAAACTAGCTTGCTTGGAATCATTCTTACATGTACCTGGAGATAATCGACCGTATGCCGATATAACCATTAAGGGACAAATATTACGAGGACTGTTGGACAGTGGAGCAACTACTAGTATATTAGGAGCAGGCGCTATTGACACCATCCAAAAACTATCTCTTCCGTTGCATTCACTCAAAATGCAAGTAACCACAGCTAGTGGTGAGAAAAATAAAGTTTTGGGTTACGTAAACGCTCAAGTGACCTTCAATGGCAAAACCCGATCGATTAGATTCTTGGTGGTCCCTTCACTGGTTAACCCCGTATATCTTGGAATCGATTTTTGGGATACATTCCAACTAGTTCCATCGCATATAGACGAACTGCAGTGTACAACTGAGTCAGTCGACAAACTTTACCACCAATTGACGGCGACCGAACAGCAGCAGCTTGCAACTGTTATTCAAAGCTTTCCTTCGTTTAATGAGTGCGGTTTGGGTAAAACTTCTTTACTCAGCCACATTATCGATGTAGGTTCAGCTAAACCTTTGAAGCAAAGACACTATGCCGTTTCCCCTGCCGTACAGAAATCGCTGTACGATGAACTAGATCGGATGTTAGAACTGGGCGTCATAGAAGAAAGTAACAGTTCTTGGTGTTCTCCGGTTACAATTGTACGGAAAGCAAATGGAAAGGCTCGTCTATGCTTAGATGCCCGCCGTCTGAACGAAGTCACGATCAAGGATGCGTACCCTTTACCCCTCATTGATGGTCTGTTAGCCCGACTGCAAGCAACCAGATTCATCACGAGTTTGGATTTAAAGGATGCTTTCTGGCAAATTCCCCTTGACCCTGCTTCGCGCGACAAGACTGCTTTTACGGTACCTGGTCGTCCTTTGTACCAGTTCACCGTCATGCCTTTTGGTCTCTGCAATGCCCCGCAGACTATGTGTCGTTTGATGCACAAAGTTATTCCGCATCAGCTGCATGACCGGATATTTGTTTATCTCGACGATTTGCTTATAACATCAAGTAGTTTCGAAGAACATCTCGACCTCCTACGTCAGGTTTCCAGTCTTTTAATAGCTGCAAATCTCACGATAAACATCGAGAAAAGCAAATTTTTGATGAAAGAGATCAAATATCTGGGCTATGTGGTTGGTGACGGAATACTAAAAACGGATCCAGAGAAAATCTCCGGCATCACGACATATCCAGTCCCCAAATCTGCTAAGGACGTGCGGAGATTTATGGGTATGGCGGGCTGGTACAGGCGATTCATACCAAATTTTGCGTCTGTTGCTTCCGCACTCACTGATTTATTGAAAGGCAAGCGAGTTTTTCAATGGAATGATGCGGCTAATGTTGCCTTCGAAAATGTTAAAACGCTTCTGACTTCCGCACCGGTTTTAGTGAATCCCGATTTTTCCAAGCCATTTTTCATACAATGTGATGCTAGTGCGACCGGAATTGGAAGCGTTCTCTTCCAAAAATCTGAAGCAGGTGAAGAACACCCTATCGCTTATATGTCATCCAAACTCAATGCCGCACAGAAAAATTATAGTGTCACTGAATTAGAGTGTCTAGCTGCTGTGCAAAGCGTTAAGCGATTTAGAGCATACATTGAGGGTCTGGAGTTTACGATCATAACAGATCATGCCAGTCTGAAATGGTTGATGGAGCAGAAAGATCTATCAGGAAGATTAGCGCGCTGGAGTTTAAAACTTCAATCATTTACGTTCCATATCGAATACCGAAAGGGCACGCAAAATGTCGTACCTGATGCTTTATCGCGTGTTTTTAGTTCAGACTTGGTCAATGTCTCGGCGATTACCATAGATGTTAATTCAGCAGCCTTCAAAGATCCTGACTATGTGGAGAAAGTGCAGGAAATTCTCAAAGAACCTGACAGATTTGAGAATTTGCGTGTAATTGATTCTAAGATCTACGTAATACAAGGGAACTCAGAAACATCCTGGCTTAAAGATATACCTGAAGCCAAGCTTTGGGTTCCTTCTTCATTAACGGAATCACTAATCGCCGATACACACTCTCCTCCTACATCAGCACATTGTGGATTAGCCAAGACAGTAGAGTTGCTTAAACGCTATTACTACTGGCCAAAACTGCATCATCAAGTGAGTCAATACATTGGTCGTTGCGAGACTTGCAAAATGATAAAGCCTCCTAACCGTATTATGAAACCTCCTATGGGCAACAAGCCAGAAACCGAGCGACCCTTGCAACGCCTTTATATAGACTTTTTAGGCCCATATCCTAGATCCCGAAGTGGAAATCGGTACATTTTCATTGTCCTTGATCATTTCTCCAAATATGTGTGGCTAAAACCATTTTCAGAAGCAACTGCTAAGAAAGTCATACATTTCTTGGAAACGGAAGTGTTTTTAGTGTATGGAGTACCCGAATTGATACATTCTGATAATGGTTCCCAGTTTACTTCCAAATCATTTTCTGAATTCTTGCAAGGCTATGGAGTTCAACATATTTTCTCTCCTATTTATTCACCACAATCGAATGCCTCAGAGCGAGTTAATCAATCTATACTAGTTGGTATTAGAGCTTATCTCGGCAGGGATCATCGTTTATGGGATGAGAATTTACCCCAGATTTTAGCTGCAGTGCGAAATACAACTCATGAGTCGACGAAATTCCCTCCACACTTCCTCATGTTTGGATACAACTATATTTCACATGGTTCAGATTACAAGTTGTTGCGTAACTTGAGCTGTTTGTCAGATGCTGATATTCAGTTCAAATCTCATATTGATCGAATGCGTCTGATACAAGAAGCAGTGAAGACCCACCTAGACCAAGCGTATAAGAGAAGCGCGCACACTTATAATCTTCGTAGTCGAGACCGCGAATTCTCAGTTGGTCAAATTGTATATGTACGTAACTATTCCCAAAGTGACGCGGTTAATAAGTTTTCCGCTAAATTAGCTCCCAAATATAATAAAGTCCGTGTACGGAGACGGATAGGAAACGTATCATACGAATTGGAAGATAACAATGGACAACGAGTAGGAATATTTCACTGCAAGGACATTAAAACCTAAAAATTTTGAGAACTATAGTTATTTATGTCTACATTTAATTTATATTTTTTTTATATATATATACATAAGTAGTATATTTTTTTTTATTTTTTTTATTATTGTTATTATTTCTTTTATCCCTCGTCTTTAAATTGCCCGGCTTAGAGCATGAGACCATTTCGTCCTGGGTCGAGGTCGTCCCCACGATTGTTGCAAAATGGAACAGAGCAGTGTTTTTTTTTTCGTACGTTATTTCGGATTTCTTTTACTTAAATTTTTTTGGATTTCTTGAGGCAGAATTTTTGATCTTTATTTTCTTCTATTTTGTGGTTTCAAAGAGTTTGCACCTGAAACAAAGTAATTGCCTCAATTTGTTAGAAAAAAATAATAATATTAAATTAAATCAATAATATGGGGAAACAATCAAACGACGTTAACGCCATCTGTTGGGAAAGCGAAAAACGGCTTGATCGGAGGAAAAAACTGTTACAAGTTTTCGTGAAGCGAACGAGGAAAAAAAATCCTGGGCATTAGCTTTTGAAAAGTGGTCCGAGGAGGACGAAAAATTAGAAACCTCGAGTTTGAGTTTACAAAAAAAAAAAAAATTCATTACAAGTGTGCAAGTTGGCACAGTGTTTAAAAAAAAAAGGTGTTCAAGTGCAAGTCGATCCGAGCAGCCGCCGCAGATCTTGAAAAATAAACGAACGTGCAAGAATTCTCCGTGCAGCGATAAGCCGTGGGACGACGCTCCGCATCAGAAAAGGGGGGGGGGCCCCAAATCAGGTTTTTGTTTAAGAAAAATTTGGCGAATAAAAATTTTTGAATTGTGCCTGCATAAATTTCTTTTCTCTTCTTATTTTTTTTGTGTAAAGATTCTTGTGATTGTTTCCGCAGGTGCAAACTCGGCGACAGTCGAAAAAAGGAAAGGTTAAGTTTTCGTTTCGCGGTGTCTAATCTTTTTTCCTTAGAAATCCCGAAAAAAGTTTAAATATGAATAGTGAGTAGAGAGTTCGCTCTGGGGCTCCGCAGGATAAGCCTCCTCATGGTGATCTGAGCATAATTCGCTTCGCTTTCCGGTTCGGGTTGAATAAAGAAATGTGAGTTCGACAGGTGACCGGTCATGTGTTTCTATGTGTAGCGCGTTACAAGAGCGGATAAATAATTCCTCGGTAATCCCACTCCCACGTTCCAGCTAGCCGGCAAAAATCGCGCTCCGTATCGAGGAATAAACCGCTAAAATCTGTTGGCGGAAGGAATTCTGCGTGAGGATAACCAACGGCTTCATACGCCGTTCCCACGTCCTCCAGAGCTTTTTCCGTTACACAGGGTGCTGTTGCGAGAACGGACTGGCGAAGGCCATTTTTTTCCTATTTGCCACAAACTCCATGTTCACACTGCGGAGCACCTCCCCAAACTTTTCTCGCACCGAACTGAACTGAATTTTCCTACTTTTTTACCGCGCGCGCCGCGTTAATCAACAAAAAACCGAAACATTCGGGACTTTTTTCCAGTAGTTTTTCGTTTTCAATTCGAACCGTTTTCTTCTGCTTCGAATTTTCCCTTTTTCCTAGCGCTCAACACTTCGAAAAGAAAAAAAATTTGACGCACGTCCGAGGTCGTGTCACGACTTGCAATGGCGGCCGACCGAGTGAGTAACCGATCGCATTTGCAGCGAATGAAACGAATAAGAAATGCTTACTAACGCTATGATTACACACATACAACATCAGATATAACGACGGAATACCGGCAATGCATGTAGAAATGAAATAGCACTCAATTTAACATTACAATTCCAATATTTCAAAATCCAATAATGTTTACCATTTAGAAATGAAATTCGCTTTTTTATTTGCGTAGTGGAATTAAAATTGAAACTATGTCAAAACAAAGTTCATTTATTTAAATTTAAATAATTTCAATTTAAAAACGACATTTTTGACAAATTTCAGAATGAAATCGTAAATTTTTTGAAATAAGATGGGTTTTTTTTGTGTAGTGTGTTAATGAAAACAGAAACTAAATAAAACTGAAAATTGAATGAATTTCCAGTTGAAAAATATTGCATTCTAGTTTAGTTATTAATTTTACTAGAAATTACCAGTTAGTATTACTAGAATATCAGTTTATATAATGAAAACAATTGGAATAATAGTTTTTATTCTGAACTAGATAGCATTCTAGTTAAATTTAACTAGAATTTTTTTTACTGTGTACATTAGATACGCGTCACGACCGTGGATCAAGAGGACGCCAATTGGGAGGCAACCAGAAACACGTTTCTAACTAGTGCTGAAGAATCTGTATATGTGCAAAGTGGTGAGAAACCTTGGATGTCGCAAGACACATGGGACAAGGTTGGCAATCGGAAAAAAGCCAAATTGGCAATCATCTCTCAACCCGATGTCAACCAACGAACGCCCGACCTGAGGCAGAACTACCGCGATGCTCATATACAGCTTAAAAAGGCTGGTAGATGCGACAAGAGAAAGGCAATTGAAGATCTGGCAAACAAGGCAGAATCTGCGGCTTACCTGTGAACACCAGTTGCGGCGATGGAAGGAATACTTCTCTGATATTTTAAACATCTTGTGAGAGGAAGATATCCCAGAAACAGAACATCTACCAAACATCCAACCGCAACAATCCTCTATTAGGGACGATCTTCCAGATAAGGAAGAGATAGTTTCCGCCATTCGGTCAATAGCGGGAGGGAAAGCTCCAGGTATAGACGGACTACCAACCGAACTCCTCAAAGCGGACCCGGAAGTAACAGCCGATATACTCCTTTCACTCTTTACTGAGGTGTGGAATGAAGGAAGATATCCGACTGAATGGAAGGAGGGCGTCATTGTCAAAATTCCGAAGAAGGGCGACCTTCCTTGATTTAAATCCTTGCCAAAAAGAATGAGAGAAGTTGTAACAAATAAAGGAGCTTCAACTCATTATTAAAGAGTGAAAATTTCATAAAGTTTGCTATTTTGGACTATTTTCTTGATAATTTATTCTTTGTGTCTTATAGTTTTGTCGCACTAAAATACTGACAATCTAAAGTTTATATTTCTTTAGGGTATTAAAAATTAATTTTATTCCATTTTTCTTTGCCAAAATGTAGGCTTTATATAGTTAAGAAATATTTCTAATAAATATGAATCACGAAAATTAAATGACAAATATTTTATTTAACAATTAAGCAAAAAATTGAACCCTGTCTTAAAGTTTTGTCGCGGAGTGTAGAATGGTGACACATAGCACCTTGCTAATTAAAAATATTAAAATAATTTTGAAAAGTGAATTGCATAGCCAATAGGCATTGAAATGTTGCAAACAAGGCCACAAAAGAAGAAAAACGATCCTTAGGCCTGTTTCCGAATCGTTTGCAAGTTATCTTTCATAGCTGGGCGTATAAATCACGCTTCAAATATTTATATAATTCAGAGCTGTCAGAAAATTAGTTTTCTTCTTATCTCTTGCACGAAAAAGCTTTTATAAAAGCAGATCTAGCACAATATTCATCGTTATAGCCTAAATTATGAGAAATAAACTGCCAACAAGTCAGGCGAAACTTTATTATTCTTGGGACAAGTTGCGGATGTGTGGAAAGTCAATATGCAGGTTAGAGTGGTTAGGGAAGGCTAAGTGAAAGGGAGTTCTTGGGCAGGGCTGTTGTCAATTTAACAATATTTCATTCATTTCTGCAAGTTTGGGTTTTTATGAGGGGAGGAGGAGGGGTAAGGGTGGGTGGATGTTAATAGCTTTTTAATTAATTGCTTGAATCGCGTCCAATATCCTCTGTATAGAATGTGTTTCATAGACGAAGTTGCATAGAATTTTCATAGGATTCGGTGCATTTCACATTCACGAAACCAAACATTTGTATGGGAAGGAGTAGAGGAGGTAGGGGAATCGTAAAATTTGTGACGCAATTTTATTCCCTTTCTCTTGTAGTGTGCTTGTACAAAATTTCAAGTTCGTAGCTTTTAATTTGATGGTTATTAGTTGATTCAATGAAATAGGTAGAAATGATACTTTTGTATGGGAGGGGGTAGAAGGGTAAGCGCGATTTCAAAACTTTTAAAGGAATTTCATTTCAATTATTTTTATAAGTTTTTAGGCAAAATTTGAAATGGATAGCTTTTAAGAGTTAGCTGATAACTGATTTCTTAAAAATGCTCGAAAAAATAATTTTGTACGGGAGGGGGTAGAAGAGGTAGGTGAATTGCAAAATTTGTGACGCAATTTTATTTCCTTTCTCTTGTAAGCTGCTCGTACAAAATTTCAAGTTCGTAGCTTTTAATTTGTTGGTTATTAGTTGATTTAATGAAATTGGTCGAAATCATACTTTTGTATGGGAGGGGGTAGAAGGGCAAGTGTGATTTTGAAACTTTTAAAATAATTTCTTTGCAAATATTTTTATAAGTTCTTATGCAAAATTTCAAATGGATAGCTTTTAATAGTTAGGTGATAACTAATTTCTTAAAAATGGTCGAAAAAATAATTTTGTATGGGAGGGGGTAGAAGTTTTGAAGGTATTCGACCAGTTAATATTTTATACTTTTAGGGATTTTTTTAAATGTATTTTCCAAATTTTCAAGTTTCTACCCTAAAATTACATCCAAAAATTTTCAGTTTTCGTGTTTTTGTCGTTGCACATGAAACAGCTTGTGCCCATTAGACCAAGGTGATCGGTTCATAACAATTGTGGATCAAATTATTATTTTTTTTCTATGTATATCAAATAGATGTATTCACATGCAAAATTTAAGGTTTCTATCTTTGAGCAGAGTCCTAAAAAATTCACTCAAAATTTTCGACATTTTTGCTTACCACCTCCCTCCCTTTACACCCCCTAACTTAAAATTTATCAAAATTATAAATTATGTAGTTCTATAATCTGACGAATTTTCAATTCGATATCTGTACTCAATTTTGAGATATAATGATTTCTAATTTTGAAAAGTGCACCATTTTTCAAATGCTCCCCATTTCACCCCACTACTATTATGACCAAATTTTATATTTTTTTTATATTTCGCTAGTATAGCTTAGTATATGTTTTAAATTTCAATTACATAGCGTAAGAGATAGTTGAGATATTAATTTTTAAGTGTTTTTCCTTGCATCTCCCCCCCCCCGACCCTTCCCCTTACAATAATAAGCCTATTTCTAAGCTGATTCTGGTGGATCTATATGCCATCTTAATTGCCCCAAAATATGAATTTTTTACGGTAAGTAGTTTCGAAGATATAACCATTTCAAAAAAAGATTCGGCCGACAATTTGTTTTTAGCCCCCCCTTTACGGACGCCAATGGATAAAAAAATTAAATTTTTGGAATATGTCCCACAGCTCTCTCTATACGTGTGCTGATTTTCATCTTTCTATCTGCATTCGTGGTGAAGATATTAGCAAGTGTATATTTCGACTTTTTCCATCCCCCCGCCTCCCCCTTCCACCCCACACTCCCCAAAATTTGGATAATGGAGCTCACTTACCAAGTTAATAACCCACCCAAAAATCAACATTCTACCTTTAACGGTCTCGGAGGTACGAGTCCATATGTACGGCGTACGGCGGGACGGATTTTTTTTTTTTGCTTTTTTAGGCTAATTTAGTCATGAAACGCGAAAAAACTAAATTTCAGGGTAGCAAATTTTTTTTTTTTTCTGTGTCGATCACAATACTTTATTATTAAAATAATAAAGTAAAATGAGAGAATTTAGCTCAATGAGATGATTTAGCTAAGAGTATTTAGCTGATAAATGATCACTATTTTGGTAATTTAGCTAAATTAGCGTATGACACACAGCCGTTTGATGATAATTTAGGCCTTAATTATAATTTAGCTGCGCTATGTGTCAATGGTATTCGCCTCGAATTAAATTATCGCACAAAACTTTTAAACTTTAAAAGTACAAAATTTAGCAAAAACACCAAAGAAGAAGAACACATTTATACAAGAGCCTCATTTGGCATGGTGTGGATAATAAAATTTTAAAATTATTATTAGAATAATAAAAAACAAAAATTTCGTGTTACAGCATTAACAAGCTTTCGGCAAGATTTATTTTTGCATTCCTTTAATGCCTTAAATGCAAATTTTTAAACCTGTTGATTTGTCAATAATAATAGTGGTCGAAAATATTTACGAGTTTCTCCTTTATTTGATTCACGATTCAATTGTAAGAATTACAGTCTTTCAAGAACCATCGAGCTACCTAGTTTATAATTATGGTACGACATCGGTTAATGCAACCCTCGATTCACGCAACTCCCTGATTTTCGCAACATTTAATTTCTAGTAGGTAGTGCGTTGGTCTTCCATGCGAAGGTCGGGAGTTTAAATCACGGTCGATGTATAATTTCAGCACACTACTTGCGTGGATACATCTTGGCTACCTCAATGCGTGAAAATGAGAAATCTTAATTAAAGGGTTATGCGCAGGGATAAGAACCCTTAGACAATAACAAATAAATGTAAAGGAACTTGAAGGTGAGGAGGCCAAAGGTAGTTTCGGGCTCTAGTGCCATTAAAGAAGAATTGGTTACTATTGTCGATTCATGCAATTTTACAAAAAAATTTACCTCGATTAGTGCAACTTTTCATTATGATTTTTTTTAGTTTGTGTGAATTTTATCTTTTTCAGTTATTTATTTCCTTAATTTTCGTAAAAACTTATCAAATGCGTCATTTAGGTGTAATTCATATTTGGTTTCAAATAATGCGAATTTCCTGATTTTTTTAAGTAAGGCAATTTCTTGAATACAAGTATTTAACAAAGAAGCGCTGTTTCTTTTAGATAACGCCATCCAAGTATTTCAGTGTACTCCATTTGGGGCTGTGAACTCAAGTGTTGATTTTCAACTCTGAGTAAAGTGATCAAAATGAGCTATCAATGAATACAACTAGAAGTCAAATCATACACGAATGGTAATTCTTTGCATCAATTTCAAATTTACTATATTACATATTGCCAAACAACCCTGGAAATATAGTGAGGAAATGTATAAAAGAGTTAGAGATAAAATAAGCCAAAAAAAAAATTCAAATTATCCAGACGCTGAATAAATCAAAGCTTTGAGTTTCGTTTTTAATATTCCTGATTATTACAATTTTTAACCTTTTTTGCTGTTAAGACCCCCTATAGGGGCATAGGACAGAAACAACTCTCTTCCACAAGGCGCGATCCTGAGCATCGGCCTTAAGCTGTTGCCAGGACTTGTTCATTCCCCTGGCCTCCTGCTCAACTGCTCGCTTCCATGTGTTACATGGTCGACCAAACCGACGTCTTTCTTGAGGATTATAGTCCAGAGCCTATTTGGCGATATTTCGCACTGGTTTCCTCAAGGTATGACCGATCCACTGCCACTTCCGCCTTTGATTCTCAATACCTATTTTAGTCTGGCCAGTTGTACTCTAACGTTCATCGTTGGAGATCACTTCTGGCCAGAATATTCCTAAAATACGTCGGAGGCATTGTAAGTCTGTAGTTTCTTGGTAAGTCGAACGTTCACTTTCCACGTAGTACAAACATATAACAACACGGATTTGACGCATGCGTCAAAAACTCGCAGCTTCGTGCGAAGTGAGATCTCTCTTAACCTCCAGAAAGGGGAAAGGATACCGAAGGCCTGACGAGCTTTATTTGGCCGAGCCTGAACATCCTTTTTGGCTCCGCCGTCCATTAACAGGAATTTGATTGACAATTTTTAATCTACTTTTAACCTCAACCATGTTTTAACTCGGTTATTGTAACTACCTCAGTTCTTGTAACTGCATTAATTTCTATTAGTTGCATTTACTAAGTTCGTACTCTATTGAATTATAATATCAATAAACCCATGAAAATAAAGTAGCTCAGAATAATTTAAAATTTTTTTCTCAATTCAGAAAGGATAATGATTGCCCCAAACTTTTATAAAATATTTTTAGATGAACAAATTCCCCTATGAATTTCATTTGAAAGCCAATTTAAATTTACGTCTAGGTATGTGATTCTGATTAATGAAAAAAAATTGAGGAAAAAGTTTAATTAGAATTGTCGGGTGATTTTGACATAAGTTCATTAATGTCGAGTTGCAGGAAAAATCGGAAGGGTTGATATTTTTTTTTAAAAGAAACCAGTTATGATAGAAGAAAGTTTGATATACTATTTAAGGAGCCGTATATGCCGAAAAGGCTTTAAAGTAATCGAAAAATTATGCGAATAGCTGATAATAGTTTTAATAGTGATAAATTGGATGAAAAACAGCCATCCGATTAGCTGGATGGCCAAAAGCTGATTGCAAAAATTTGCTTTTAAAATTCGATTTTCGTTTAAATGGGCTTAAAATCTAATTGATTGTGTGAATATATATCCCATTTTTTCCCAAAACTAAAAATACATAAAACTTTACTATGTCAGAAAAGAAAAAAAAATTTCAAGAATCTCGTATTGAAAGAAAAGCTTTCCGGATTCTACACTGTTACGCTTTATTATTCGTGACGTTTCGGTCTCTGCTGAGACCTTTATCAAGCAGAGACCGAAACGTCACGAATAATAAAGCGTAACAGTGTAGAATCCGGAAATCTTTTCTTTCAATTCGAAATACACTGTGAAAACATTCACCAAATCATTCAAGAATCTCCTACATACAAAATTCGTATGCAAAAATATGAAAAAATTCAAAGTAAAATATCTTTTCATTTAAAATATTATTAAAAAAAATAAAAATATGTTCAACCCAAACCCTTTTTGTAACCTTTTTCTACTGTTATAGCAGCAAAACGTAAGTAAACGTAGTAGGTTTGTATGTCGCCTTCGTATTCCTCATGTGCCCGACATGAAATACAATTTGTGGACAACATGTTTTCCAAGTGTGTCCGATTTCGAACGATCATGGGAGATTTTTGGATCTGATTTTCTCATCTGATGCCAACCTTACGACGGTTGATAGATGTCACAGCCCTTTGCTGCCTAACTTGCCAATTCATCCTGCGCTTCACGCAATATTCAACTCTCAGAAAGAATTTACGAACTTGAAATGTATTGTTAGTAATTATTTTAATTTCGCCAAAGCTGATTTTGAAACTTTAAATCTTGACATATCCAGTTGCGATTGGTCGTCTGTGTTGAATGAATCTGATGTTGACAAAGCCTTTTCTAATTCTTACACGATTTTAAATGGCTGCTTTCTGCGTTGTGTCCCTGTAGTTTGTTCGAAACCTACCAGGAGTTTTCCCTGGTTTTACGATGATTTAATTAATTTGAAAAATCAAAAAACGAAAGCTTGGAAAACTTACTCGCTCTCAAGGAGTGATACGGACTACATAATTTACATAAACCTATGTAATTGTTTTATAAGTCAGTCTCGAGCAGCACATATCCAATACCTTTTTACTGTTAAAAACTCTTTTAAAGATAAACCGAAACAATTTTGGAATTTTGTCAACTCTAAGAAAAACTCTGATGGTTATCCTTCCAGTATGTTTTTTAACGATGTAGTCAGTGCTGATCCTACTACAATTAGCAACTTATTTTCCAACCATTTCCGGACCGCCTTCAATTGCAGTACGCCGCTAACATCCGTTGGTAACTTTCAATACATGTCAAAGTTTCCTTCTTCGTCCTTGGTTCCAAAAGATCTTTTCATTGACGAATCTGCTATTTTGAAATACATTGATAAACTTGCTACTAATTTCTCTAGTGGACCAGACGGTGTTCCTTCTTCTGTGATTAAAAAGTGTAGTTCATCCCTTTTACTTATCCTTGGGATCTTTTTAATTCATCACTTCGTAGTGGAGTTTTTCCCATGTCATGGAAATACTCAACTATAATGCCCTTGCTTAAGTCTGGTAAAAGAGACAATGTAAGTAATTATAGGCCTATAGCGAATCTTCCGTGTGTCGTTAAGCTGTTTGAATCTATTGTGTGTGATGTAATGTATTTCCATTCCAAGTCGATTATTGGATCATTCCAGCATGGCTTTGTCAAGGGCAGATCCACTGTAACTAATCTTATGAAATTTTCGAACTTCTGACTTTAGTAAAGCCTTTGACAAAATTGACCATAATATTCTTGTGCATAAGCTCTGCCTGCTTGGTTTTCCCGATATTTACGTCCTTTGGATTAAGTCGAATCTTAGTAATCGCATTCAGAAAGTATACTTTCGTGGAGCCTTATCTTCTGAAATATTTAATACTTCTGGCGTTCCGCAAGGTAGCCATCTGGGTCCACTTCTATTCCTTCTCTTTATTAATGACGTGAGTTCGTTTATCTCTAACTTGAACATTCTTCTCTATGCCGATGATGCGAAAATCTTTAAGATTATCTCCAGCAGCAATGATTGTCTATTATTGCAAAGTGATATCTCGCGTTTTCATGACTGGTGCTTCCTTAACAATTTACATCTCAACATTAATAAGTGCACTGCTGTTTCGTATTCTAAGAAGAGAATATTAATGGATTTTGACTATGTTGTAGATGGATGCTCTTTACTTTGTTCTGACAAAGTACGTGATTTGGGCGTACTATTCAACTGTAATTTTACCTTTGATGATCACGTGAATCACATTGCTGGTAAAGCGAACGCTATCCTCGGTTTTGTTAGGAGACAATCGAAAGAATTCAATGATTTCTTTACAACGAAAATGTTGTATTGTGCATTTGTCCGATCTATCCTAGAATAAGCTAGTCCTATCTGGTCACCATTTTATTCCATTCACATAGATAGGATCGAAGCAGTTCAGCGTCGGTTCTTAAGGCTTGTCCTTCAGGGGCTTCCCTTGTCTGATCCACTCAGGTTACCGCCATATGTTGATCGTTTAAATCTGCTGTCTATGAATTTCCTTGAGAAAAGGCGGATACATGCCAGAGTTGTTTTTGGTTTTAAAGTCATTTCACGTATAATTGACTCTGACAAATTGCTGTCTATGATTAAATTCAACGTTCCATGTCGTCCTTTGCGAAATTGTGAGCCTTGTAGAATTCCGCAGCATCGCACGAAGTACGGGTTTTATGAACCAGTTTCATTCATGTTAAGAGATTTCAATAACTTCTTCTCGCAATTGGATTTTCACATGAGTGTCCCACAAGTAAAAAGTCAGCTTTCTTGAGGTTAATAATGTTTGATTTTGTAAAAAGTTTGAATTTTTGTGTACCTAATTCTGTTTTATTATTTTTTATTGTTTCCAACTGTGCATAACTGTGGATAAATGTAGTAGTCAATTTTTTGATGAAATAAATTATTATTATTATTATTCATATTTTGAAATGTGGATAATAAATTCGATTGAAAATCGACATCTTCAGCAATTTTTAAAAACTATTAGCGGATTGCTGCTCATGCATCAATTCTTAAACCTAATTTTTAAAGTTGGTTCAATCCAAACATTAGCAAATTAATTAAAGATTAAAATGAAGAATAAAAGATTTCATTATTTTTCACCATCAATCGAAAATATTCGTTGGAACACACTGCCCGTTAATGTGTTCGCTGCTGCAATTTTTAAACTTTCCCAAGTAAGTTTTTATTGTCCTTCTTGGAGTCTTAGTCATTTACAAATTTTTTTTGGCCCGCTAGGTCGTCTTGTACCTAAACGATTCTGCTTTCTTATAGTTTGGTGAATGTTTTCACAGTGCATTTCGAATTGAAAGAAAAGGTTTCCGGATTCTACACTATTACGCTTTATTATTCATGACATTTTAGTATTTGCTGAGGTGGTTTGATAAAGGTCTCAGCAGAGAACCAAACGTTACGAATATCACTATCAGGATTTTTTAATGCAAGAAATTGCCATAAAATCGATTCCAAGTATAAAGGATCGAAATTAGTTTATCCTCTGGCTCATCATTTAGTGAAGGGACAAAACAAACATCAACATCCCTTTACCCAGAACATAAATAAACAGAGCACAATAAATTGACATAAATTGTTGTCAACTAGCGTTAAGTCTGGGTTTTAAACATACTTTATCATGGAGAAGTCGAATACATTAACATTCTTGTTAACTTCTCTTGCAAGACGCGAAATTGATATATTTAAATTGGTTCAAAGAAATTTGACATTGTTTTCCTAAAATTGGGGCATTTGTATGGGAGGAGGGCGAAGGCTTCACTCCTGATATTGCTTTTAACAGTTACTGCAATTATTAAGGAACTATTTCAGGAAAATTTTAAGCTTGTACTTTTTAATAATGAATTTACCAAAATCATTCATTCGTTTGGGAGGGGGTAGAAGGAAATTTTTCGACGTTAATTATATTTCTTATATTATATAGGGTATTTTTTTAGAGGCAGAAAACTTTAAATTGAAAAGAAAACACAGAAAAATATTTGTAGTATCTATGAAATTGGCTTTATTTGAAAGATAATAGTAGAATCTTAATGTTTGAATATAATTTCGGGCATGTAAACAGCGTAATATGGAAGTCCAATTTTCACACATACATTTTGTTCAGTGTTGAAGCACTCTTTAGCAAAATGGCTATGTCAATAAGCAGAATTGCCGTATTTGGAGCGATGATAATCCCAAGCCATTGTCGAATCAACACCATTCCATCCAGAAAAAGTCACTGTTTGGCGCGCTTTATGGGCCGGTGGAATCAAATGTCAAATGTCTTCATGATGATGGTCAGAAAGATACAGTTTACGGTGAGCGATACAAAGGCATGAATACTAAATTTTTCGCGCCTTAATTGGAAGGCATTAAAATCGCAGACATGTGGTTTCAACAGGACGGCGCCACATGCCACACAGCGCGCGATACAATTAATTTACTGAAAGAAATATTTGATGATCGATTAATTTCACGAAATGGACCTGTTAGCTGACCGCCTCGTTCGTGTTATTTGACGCCATTCAATTTTTTTCTCCGGAGATATGTATGTAGATCCCATATCTACGCCGATAAACCAGAAAATATTGAGCACTTGGAAGCCAACATTCGACGCGTTATTGCGATTTGCCACATGCCCGAACTTATGTTGAAACATTAATGCCATAATATTATCTTTCAAATAAAGCCATTTTCATGGATATTAAAACATTTTTCTGTAGCTTTGATAGTTTCGAAGAAAAATAGTTTAATTGAAATTTCAATATTTCGTGTTATTGTATGGGAGGGGGCAGAAGGAGTGATGTGAAGTTGATAATTTTTATACTCTAGTGAAATCTGAGAGTATTAAAAATTTGCTCTAAAATTTGTAACGCTAAGAAATAAGGCTCGGGGAAAAAAATGAATGATACATAAGTTCATATAATCACTCAAAAATCTCAAAACTGGATGTCCGTCCGTCCGTCCATTCGTCCGTCCATCCGTCCATCCGTTCGCTCTTTAGCTTGAGAACGCGTCGAGCTAGAAAGTTAAAATTTTGAACACGTCGTTTTTGACAAAAAAGTAAGGTCAAGTTCGTGAATCAGCCAAATCGCTCCACCCCTACTACCACCTCTTATACAAAATGATTCATTTTCAATAACTTACATAAATCAAATTTTCTTGGAAACTGTGAAAGCTAATGATTTGAAATTTGGAATTTAATATTTTTATCATAAATGTAAAAATCATTTGAATCCCCCACGCCTTCCACCACCTCCGATATAAACTGCACTTTTTCATGAAATATTCTTCATTCACTTAATACGAAATTAAAGTTTATTTTTTGCTAAAAATGACACATAACAAATTTCAGCACGATAGCTCAAAGCGTTCGAGAGTTATGATGTAGACGACAGACAGACAGACGGAATCGAGGTTTTTGAGCAACAACAGCTCTGTGCGAGCATAATTTCTTAGCGTTACAAGCAGTAAGGCAAACACAATATACTCTTAAATTTCATCTGGAGTATAATAAAAAGTTTAGTATGACAGTGTGAGGAACTTTGGCTGTACTGGTAGTTTCTTGTGCCCTATAGCTATACATATATCGATATTTTGTTTGGTGTGAGGTACTTTGGCGCCCTCGTATTCTATTGCAGTAGGCCATTGCTACAGGTTAGCTCTGATTATTTTAGAGTAGCGATCTTGTGTTTCCTATGACATTATCAGGAACTTTGGCGCATTTTTATTGCAACACGGAAGTGTTTAATCTTTTTTGTTCTCGTTACCTGTGTCGCCCACTCACGACGGCACCCAAGCGGTTGCTCCTTTCGCCCCCTACGGAACAGCATGTTGGTGCTACATAAACTAGAAACCCCATTATCTCAATTAAATTCAGAAACGGGATAGCCCACTCTGCTATTAACCGCCCCAATTATCATTAACATTGCTTTTTACAGTACGAATTTCCCAGCTTTATCATTTTATCATATTGATGTGATTTAATTAATGTGCCCTTTGAACAATGAAGAAATAAGTGCACTATACCCTTACATTTCTAAATCAAATTAAAAATCAAAAACGCAACGAAATCGTTAAACATTTACAAATAAAGCTCGTTACGATTCCGAGATTTAATGCCTTTCCACTGTAGACGATTAGTGTCCTTTGATAGGCGTAATTAACCTAAAGACTGTTAGCTTCACGTTTGAATCCGTTTCGGGACCATGTGTGCGATTATCTGCACGCGACTTACTAAAGAGGACATTAATGTGACATATCTCTGTCTCGCTGCGTTCACTCTTGGCCAATCGATAGTTGGGAAATTTACATGCGGATATCGTCGCGATAGATTGTCCTTTCGGAAGCCTTTAAATTTTTAAAATATACGTTTTAATGTAAGTCGATGAAACTGACGTAAGTTACGTTTACGACCTCGACTATGATTGCCTCTAATGGATACGCTTCCACCTCTATGTAATTACTATCCGTTGGTCTTCGGAAGGTGGTCATTAAGTTTTGATGCTTTCACCCGAAACGTTAAATTAACTTTAACAACAGGTCATTTGGTGTCATCCGTTCGTCGAGGATACCTTACAGCAGCCCGTAAATGGAGTGATTAATCCGATTATGACTTAATCATACAGTCGCTAAAATTTCTGCCCCAATTCGGATATGTATCGGGGAAAATAATGATACCCACAATTCACAACGATAGGAGGTCTGGCAGTGGAAAGCTGTACCGATTCTTCGGAATCAGCAAAGATTCTATCAGAGAGGTATGTGTACTACTATGCCTATTCCAGGATAGAAAATCGGATTCATCGAAAACAAAATTGGGCTAATTCCGTCTGAAACAGAGATCTAGTTGGCGCTGGCAGTATCTTTTTATTCGAGAAACATACTCCAGTCGACCATTACAGAAATTGAATTTTTCGAGCAGACTCCGTCGCTATAAGCTAGCGTAAGCAAAAGCATAAGACGCTGCCAATACACACATCTTACCTTGATGCATGAAAAGCAATGTGGCCTTCAAGTTGATTTAATACGCGCGTATGAGACGCCACGGCAGCTCTAAATTATTGAACACGTTCGTATCATGATATCCCCGGATAAAGTTCTGTGCGAAGGAATCAGGAAGAATTATGAGCCATTACTTTACCGCTAGACTAATAGGCGGCGAAAAGTAATTCAAACGGAGACAAAAAGAGGAAAAACAGAGAACGGATAAGAAGAATTTAATCTTAATCCAGATTTCATGCAATGAAACTCTGGAACTTTTAAGAAAGTTCGACGAGAAGTAATTGGCAATCTTGATGATTGATTAGAATGGAATATGTGCAAGACTGGTCCATATAACTAAGAACATCACTGAATATGACTATTTTTCGTATTAAGCGTCTTACTTTGGGATTATCACAGAGGAACTGCTCCTATTATTTACTATCAAGATCTTAAAAATGTCGGTTTTATTTAAATTTTAAGGAAGGAGTTTGCTCTCTATTCAGGGCTGTAGTCGTACGTTCCGCAGAGGGTATACGCAGTTGCAAGGCTAGAGTGGTCACCGGTGACCGATGTTGTTAAATTTATAAAATCATGAAATCTATACATATAAATATAATTGTAGTGTCTGTCTGTTATTTGCTTATAAATGGCTATAAGTTAGTTTTTTGAGTTATTTTAGCACTAACTAAGCATAAAAACACATTTTTAAAATTTTTGTCTGTCTGTCTGTCTGTCCGGCCGCTTTTCACGCACATACGGCTGAACCGATTGTAATGAAACTTGCACATTTTGTTAGGTGTCCATCGGAATTAAATCTACTTTTGGTTTCATTTCACTCCCCTCACGCCTTCTACCCCGTCCCATACAAAGGGACTCATTTTCAAAATATATATTAATTAAATTTTCTTGGAAAGTATAAAAGCTATTAATTTGAAATATATATTTTCTATTATAAATGCAGTCTTTTGGTGTATAAATTGTTTGAGCTTCCTCACTCCTTTCACCACCTCCCATACAAGCTACACTTTTTCATGAACCACTTTACACCAATTTTCTCAGTACGTGTAACTTTCATCGAGCTAAAATGTTCTATTAAATCCTTAATTAACATTATTATTAATATCGAGATAAAATTAACCGATTAGCTTCACTCCTTCTACCCCCTCACATACAATGTGACACAGTTCCACGCCTTCACAAGAATTCGATTTTCTTGAAAAGTTTGAATGTTACTGATCTGAAATTTAAAATATATCAATTGCATGATGATTATAGTTGTTTCTCAAAAAATTACCAAAAACCCCCTTCTCCTTCCACCACCTCCCATATAAACCGTACTTTTTCATAAAATACTCTAAACGAATTTTCTCAGTACATTTAAATTTCATCGAGGTAAAAATTTAAACTTAATCCTTAATTAGCATTATTATTAACAGCGGAAAGAAAATTAACCGAGTAGCTTCACTCATTCTACCCCCTCCCATACAATGAGGCACATTACATGACTATGGAATAATTCGATTTTCTTGAAAAGTGTGAATGATGCAGATCTGAAATTTAAAGTGTATCAATTGCATGATAGTTATAGTTGTTTTTCGAAAAATCACCAAAAACCCCCCACTCCTTCTACCACCTCCCATACAAATTGCACAATTTCATTAAATTCAGTGCACTAAGTTTCCCAGTACCTACTCAATTTCTGAAGCTTAAATTTGGTACAAAACATTTTTATAGCTACTCTAGCATGATGTGAAACAAATTAGTTCAGTGCTGTCACCCCTTCTACCACTCCCCATACAAAATTTCTTAACACCGCAAAAATTTCGATTTCATCTATTAATAATATCGTATGATTTGGCTTTTTCACAATCGTAGTCCTGTTATGTTTTTATGCTAAATGTTATTTTATTTGCTTTTTTTTTTAATTAACACCAGCTACAATTATTCACATGTTCTTAACGCTCTTCAACACGTATATGATCTCGAATCACGGGTTTGATTTGATCACGAGCCTGTCCCATAAAAATGGGAGTATCGTGCTTTCATTCTTAATAATTTATGGTTCTGATTCCAACAATATACAAACCATTCTCTTCAAATAACCATTAAAGTAAGCAGATTTTATATCCCACATAATGCATTACTAACTACACTCTCAAAAATTGCTTATTATTGCTATTTGTACGCGGACGAAGTCGCGGGGGTTTGCTAGTCATCAATAATATTGAACTGATATTTACTTATCCTATGCAACAATTTATTATATAATTGTTCGATTATGACACGATTATGGCATGATTCTTAGATTACGCACCAAAGGAATATAACTCAATATCCACAAATCCCCTGCTCCGGACGGTATTCCCCCATTACCCTTAAAAATTGCGCATCTTCTTTAGCTAAAATTCTTCACAATCTTTTCTATCTTTCTTACTTGCCTGGATGCTTTCCACGTATGATGAAAGTTGCGTACCCAATTTCCAAGAATGGAAGCAAATCGAACTCCGTCAACTACCACCCAATAGTCATTACTTCAGTGCTCTTAAAAGTAATGGAAACTGCTGTCAGTTATAAAATCGTCAAATATCTAGAAGATAAACAGCTCATCCATAATCGTCAATATGGGTTTCGTTCTAGACGGTCGACGGGAGATATTCTGGTCTATTTGACAGAGCGTTGGAGCTCATGCTTATATAAGTATAAATATGGCAATGGTCAAGTTCTCGCACTTCACATTGCAAAAGCTTTTCACAGAGTTTGGCAGAAATGGCTCTTAGTTAAGCTTAGGGCCATAGGCCTTAATGATACCCTTGTTAAGTGAATTGAAACTTCTCTCTCTGATCGTACTATATGAGTAGTATTCGATGGCGTTAATTCTTCCTCCTACCTAATTGATTCCGGCGTCCCTCAAGGTTCTGTTTTATCTCTAACACTTCTTAGTTTTCATAAACACTTTCTGCCGTCTACTCTCAATCCAATCCATAGTTTTGCAGAAGGCAGTACTTCAGACAACACGTATGAATTTAACTCTGCTTCGGAATCCAACAATCATTCCATTACTTCCAGTCGCAGGGAGTTATTCTGTTCGCTGAACTCGGATTTCAACTTAATCCTGAAATGGTCCAGGAAAAATAGAGAAGAGTTCAAAGCAAGGCCTTCTTTTGCAGTGAAATACAGGCAGTCATTCATTTGCCGAACATCAAGACTTGGAACGATTTGCCAGCTAGTTTGTTTCCCAACAAGTACAACCTACGGTGCTTAAGAAAAATTTCCACCATCATTTTTGTCTCTCCACCATAATAAGTCTCATTCCACTTCCTATACCCACATTGCATTAAAGGAGGACCCCCTAAGCTGCACTTGGTGCCGTAATAAAAAATAAAACTAAATGGAAATGGGATATGCATGGCAACTCGCGACGTTTCTTGGATACTCGTGTACTGAAATCATACATATGTATCTCCATGTAAAAAATGTGGGTTACAAGCTACTTATATGAAAAAACAAGATATACGACGTATTTAACAGCGTATACCACCGTATATAGTCCTGGTGTCAGAGGGTATATGCTTTTTCTAGGAAATGAACAAAGGGTATACTGCGTATAGCCCGTATACTCTAGGACGACAGCCCTGCTCCTATTGCAACTCGTGCATTCAAAAAGAGAGATCTGATCTAAATAATATTCTCTCGTTTGCGTGCATAGTGTTGTCAATTAAATTTCTAAATCGCAGTTTCATTCGAAAACTATCGACATTTTCACACCATTGCGTTTCAGCGTCACTCACAGCTGCTGCTGTTTGTGCGGATGATGGACTCGGATTAAGGAGCTGTTCAAAGTATTGTCCCCATCTTAGTTTTATATCTTCCGTATTACTTATGATGTTGCCTTCTGCATCCTTACAGAGGGCCATCTTCGGTTGTTATCCCTCGTTCAACCTTTTAACTAGGGAATACGGGGCTCTTGTGCTGTGCAATTTAAAATTTTTGTCCATATTTTTAATTTCATCATTATTGCACTTTCGTTTTCTCAGCGAGTCGAGTCCGGACGGACAAGGCCAGGTGTATATGATATTATAGTTACAACACTGGGCGGCATCTAATGCCGCCAATCAGATGCCTACTCTATCTATACCCATCCAACCATCAGGGTACTTAGTGATGATAAAATGTTACCTAAGGAATTTCCGCAATAAACCGATGATATAAATATTCAATAATAGCTCTACAGATAGACATTCGAAATTTAAAACACCAAAGCGATAGCGATTGCGATAACAATATGGAACTTTGGTAATAATTGTATTTAAATCTCATTCGTAATCGCGATGGTGGGATGTATCAGTTGATATATCACTTTTTGGTAATTTCAGATGTTACGCACAGAAAACCTGATAGATATAAGTAAATTCGAATTAAAAATACGTATTTTCATAATTAATCCTAAATTACTCGACAAAATTGCAATTTCATCATAAAACCATACGACATGAAGCTGAAAAATCTATAATTATTTGATTAACCACCTACTGAAACAATCTGACACGAATTCAATCGTTCCTGTACGAGGATCACCAATCAAAGTCATCATCCGTGAACAAATTTTCAGGTCAATTGAACATAAAACTTATTAAAATCGCTCGTTTAGTTAGCTAGCCATCGTCTATACCGAGTATCCTATTCCGTCCATCAACAGGACATCAGGCCTGGAAATCAAGTAATAAATCGATTTTTAATTTTTTTCGCAAAAATTGCCTGTAACACCGACAATTATCAGGGATGCGATTCAGTTACGAGTGAAATTGATGAACTTGATGGAGTGGTTAAAATCCCAATCAAGTCAAATATGAAATTAATTTAATCGCTTTGAAACAGGCTTAATGATAAAATGATGGCGTTTTAAAGAGTTTCGAGCCGATGGAATTTCGAAAATTCGATTTAATTTCGTTTCTCTTATCCTTATTAAGTGAGATTTCAGTTTGTCCTTGGGTCTTGATCTGTAGAAGAATGGCAATAAATCTTATCAGGGCCCACATGTTGCTTGAGGATGATTTTCTCACCATAAATCTCACGCTTATCCCATTTTATTGAGATTTATTATGAAGGAACCTATTGGCTCGTTTTAATTGCTGGATAAGAATCGTAAATGGTGGTTTTTTTTTCGTTGTAGGTAAGTTTTAGGCTTTAATTAGTAGGCGATTTAGTAGTATTATAGTAACTCTTCCTTTTCAGTGGCGTTATAGCTCAAATCGGATTTGTTTGCTAGAATAAATATTGCAACTACTATTTAACGGGTGATTGTTTTCTTATGTTTTATTCTTCTCTTGATTTTATCAATTGATTTAAAATTGAAGTGGAAGACTTTTGTTTTTGGAGATATCCTGAACATTATGAATTATTTAAATAATTTTCTTCTATGTTTTTTGGAGATTTACGTTAGGATTCCATTAATTTGCATAACGAGTTTCACAATCTTTAATGTTAATACCGTTCTACTTCTACTTCTACAATGGCACTACACCCCAAATCGGGTCTTGGCCTCCTGACATTCAGGTTCCTTAACATGTTTCGTTATTTATTACGAAAGGGCTTTTAGACCTTCGCACAACTATCTTCGAATTTATCATTTTCGTAGATTGAGGTAACCAAGGTATACTCAAGGAGGCAGCGTGCTGGAATTATGCTTCGACCGGGATTTGAACTCACGACCTTCGCATCGTAGATCAACACGCTACCCACTAGGCTACACCCTAGCATATTATTATATGAACATATGCATATAAACGAACAATTTCTTAGTCTTATAAATTAGTTCAATTCGACGAGGCTTTCTTAATAAAATGTTTTATTATTCTTTATTGTTTTTTTTCCTATAGTAAAGTATACCTATATATAGTATAAAGGCTAAATTATATGAACGCGATTCTTCGATTTTATTTCTTGAAATTTTTTTAATTCGTTTAAGACAAGAAAAGCTTCGTTTGGCAGATGCAGAAGTGGCTAGAATTGACAATATTACATTGCACAGTTTATAAATCTGTTTTTAAAAAGAATTATCGTATAAAAATTTTAAGGTATCGGATCTTACAGTTGCCAAAAATTTCCACCTTACTATAAATGATCTACAATTCATTTTCTAATTTATTTATTTTATTTATTTACGGGTCAAGCCCTCAAAGATGTATGAACATATAATATAAAAAATTGATATAAATATATACATAAGTATGTAAAAACAAAAAAAAAAAGTGACAACAAAATAATAATCAAATAAAAATAACAATAAATAATAATTAAAAAAAAAACAGTTATTTAAAATAACAATAAAGCAATAATATGAAATAATTAAAAATTAAAGTAATAAAAAAACAAAATCACAAATACTGTACTCTTTTTAATTGAGAGATATCAGTATTGAAAATATCAATTAGATCAGCAAATCTGTTAGCAGCTCTCATTATTCTTACTGCGGGAGTATTTTGTCCGTATGATATACAATGATTACAAATATAAAATAAATCGTTTGATCTTGTTGAGCGGCTTGGAACACGAAAGTTTATGGCCTCAAGGAATTGCGGACAATCCATTTCATTATGGAGAATTCGAAAAAGAGCTATATGTTCTGACTGATCTCGACGCTTGGATAGGGTGGCAAGATTGAGGTCAACGAGCAAAGAATCATAGTCAAGTTGTTCTAGCGGAATGTGCATCTTATACGCAATATATCTGAGGAATTTATGTTGTGTAGTCTCAATATTATTGCTGTGTATTCCATAATGTGGATTCCAAATAACTGACAGATAGTCGAGGTTCGGACGAACTAACGAACAATAAAGCGTTCTAATGGATTGGATGCTGGAAAAGTCTTTAGTGTTCCGAGTTATAAATCCAAGCATTCTACGGGCTGAATTACATATTGAACTACAATGTGGAACAAATGATAAAGAGCTATCAAGGAGAAGACCTAAGTCCTTTACAGTGGAAACCTTGGGTATATAAACATTATCAATGTGATAATCATATAAAATGCATTTGCGAGATCTTTTGAAGATGATATAATTACATTTAGTAACATTAAGCAAGAGTTGATTGGACTTACACCATTAAAAAAGCAAGTCAATATTATGTTGGATTGTTTGGCAATCGTTTGTCGATTTAATTGCTTTAAAGATTTTTAGATCATCGGCAAATAACAAAAATTTAACATCCCGAAACACCAAAGAAATATCATTAACAAACAACTAAAAGAGCAGCGGTTCTAAATGAGAACCTTGTGGAACTCGTGATGTCACCAAAAACGGTTCCAACATAGAGCATTTGGTGCTAACGATACACGTACGATAGTGCAGGTAATCTCGTAACCAGAGCATCAAATTGCCAGCAATTCCATAGGCACTGAGCTTCGAGATGAGTAGGCAGTGATTAACTTTATCAAACGCTTTCGAAAAATCAGTATAAATAGCATGGATTTGTTGGCCCTGCTGCATAGTCTCATAGATTGTCTCGATATAAGGTAACAGGTGTTAACGAACCTCTTCGTGTAGATCTACCCTTAAGAAAGCCATGTTTATTGGGAGTGATAATTGGACGAAATAGAGTTGTTAGCTTGGACGCTACAATCTTATCAAACAATTTAGAAATACACGATTGAATACATATAGGTCTATAATTTTTGACATTACTTTTATCTCCTGACTTCTAAATCGGGACTGTGAAGCTAATTTTCCATAAGTCTGGAAAAATACCAGGTCGAATTGAAAGATTAAATAATAGCATTAATGGTTGAGCTAGAAACATTCGACAAGACCAAAGAAACAATGGAGGTATTCCGTCAGGTCCCATTCCTTTACTAGGATCTAGATTATTCAATAATGATTTAACATCGGTAATATTAATGTCAATAGAAGAAAGATTCAAGTCAGAACTGATGGATAACGCAACATTAGAGTTACTCGGAACAGATTCAGAATAAACCGAAGAGAAGAATTTAGCAAACAGCTCAGCAACACTAAGAGGATCTGAGGCAACTTCATCGTTAAGGAACATAACTGACGGAAGAACATTATCGGACCTAAGTGAATTGACGTAATTCCAGAATGTCTTAGAAATATTGCTTTTTACATGATTAATATAATCTAAATAACTGACCGAGCTTTAGTTTTAAATAAAGCTCTTAGTCGAGAAAATTCAATGTAGTCATGGTAATGGCCAGACATTTTATGCTTTATGTGTGCAATTGTTTTAGCTTTAATTAATTGTTTAAGGTGACTGTTGTACCAGCGGGGGAAGGAAGAGTTTGAAATTATTTGAGTTGGAATGAGATTATCAATAATATTATAAATACAAGCGTTGAATGACGCAATAGCGTCGTTAAGTTCCAACCCTTCCAACAAGTCATGCCAGTCAATATGAGAAAGCCGCTCACAGATAGCATCATAATCCGCAATTTTAAAATTGAGTGAGTTGAAAGTTTGAACTTGACTTCGATTTAATGGCACTTTTATGCTGATAATTAGAGCAAGATAATACATAGCGTCCAGAGGGAGTAGTTCAAAATTAGCTCGAAGAACATCAGGTGCTGAAGATGACTTGGAGAAAACCAGATCGAAAAGTCTACCTTGCTGATTTAAAATCGTATTGTGCTGATGAAAATCGAGATCGCAGAACACATCGACAACGATGTTACCCGGATAGGTGGTTGGAGCACTCCAGTTGTCCCAGTTAACTAGCGGCAAGTTATAATCGCCAGTAATTATTATATCGGAGAATGGAAGGCTGTTCACAATATTTTCGACATCTTTGCAGTAGCTTGCATATTTTTCACTAGAAGAAGACGGAGGAATGTAAACACAATCAATGAGAATTTTCCGATATTCAAAGGCCAATTCTACGAATAATTGCTCGACGTCATTAGAAGTAGTTACTAACAGCTTGGATGCATAACTATTCGCGACTACTATGAGGCAACCACCAAATCGTTTCTTCGCGCTACGGGTTTGACATCGGTCCAAGCGAAATACAATATAATTGTTCAAACCCAATTCACTGGTGAGTACTTCATCACTTAGACCTGTTTCGGTGATGATTATTATATACGCGTGCCAATATTTACTCGAATGAGAGGAATCATGGTTTTCATTCCTCTAACATTCTGATAATAAATAGAAAGACTGGAGGCCCTCATAAGCGATGATGAATTTGAGCATGAATCAATGCGATTTAGGTCTGGCGGACAACTGATATGCGCAATCGGACAAGAAACGCTGGCCATGCGAGTATCTACTACGTTGAGATGCTCGTTATCACAGGTGGCTCGTTTTTTGGCAAATGCTTGAAGTGTCTTACCAAAAGCCCAGCGGGCCAAAACTCAGGTGTAAGACATTTACTAAATGCAGTCGGAGGTAACCCTACTTTAAAATTTACAAAACGTAGCGCATTTAAGTCATCATTTTTATACTCTAGATGAAATCTGAGAGTATTATAAGTTTGCCACAAAGTGTGTAACGCCAAGAAATAAGGCTCGAAAAAAAAATGAATGATACAGAAGTTCATATAATCACTCAAAAATTTCAAAACCGGATGTCCGTTCGTCCGTCCGTCTATCCGTCTGTCCGTCCATGTCCTCTCTAGCTTGAGAACGCGTTGGGCTAGAAAGTTCAAATTTTGTACACGTAGTTTTTGACAAAAAAGTAAGCTCAAGTTCATGAACGGGCCGAATCCCCCCACCCCTTTTACCCCCTCCCATACAAAATTACACAAATACGCAATTTTTCAATAAACGGCTTTTCTCGAAAAGTATAAATGCTATTGATCTGAAATTTGGAATGTCATACTTTTATGGTGATTAAATTCTACTGTATAAGAATTATTTGTGTCCTTTTCCTCCTTCCACCACCTCTCATACAAACAGCACTTTTTCATGAAATGCTCTAAGCCAATTTACTCAGTGGGTATACAATATATCGATTTGAAATTGTGCGTTAAGTATTTATTTAAAATTATTAGTAAGACCAAAAAAAATTAGACGATTATTCTTACCCCTTCTACTCCCTCGCATACAAAATGACACAATTTCGCAATTCGGCAATAAACGGATTTTTTCAAAAAGCTTAAATGCTATAAACCAATTTACTCAATACGTATGAAATTTATCGAGCTGAAATTATGCACTAAATATTTATTTAGAATTATTAGTAAAACCAAATAAAAATTGGGCGAATAGCTCTACTCCTTCTACCCCTCCCATACAATTTGACACAATTCAATAACTTTACAAAAAGTCGATTTTCCTAAAAAGTATGAATGCTACTGATCTGCAATTTAAAATGTGTCAAATAAATGATGTCTACAGTTATTTCTATAAAACTCATTAAGAACTCGCCCCTCCTTCTACCACCTCCCATACAAACTACACAATTTCACTAAATCCAATACACTAATTTTGTCAGTATCTATTAAATTTTTGAATACTAAATTGTGTATAAGACATTTTGATAGCAACTTTAGCGTGATGTAAAAAAATTAGTTCAATATTGTCACCCCTTCTACCACTTCCCATACAAAAATTCTTAAAATAAAAAAATTCTCTTTCATCTAGAGTATCGCACGATTGCGTTATACGCCCAATCGTAGTCTTGTTATGTTATTTTTAACATCGGATATCTTCTTCGTTAACATCCAGTTTGCAATATAGCTCAAGATTGACTTTTCCGTCGTTGAGATGTCAAATCGTGAAAGATGAGCCCATTTGTGTGCAATAACAATTTTAAAGTCATCTGATAAGCTTCCACTGCCGACTACTATTTTATCGAATTCCGATTGGTGCGAACAGTAGCCCATTTTTCAGTTGTTTGGCTGGTTTCCGCAATTGGTAGTTCAGCAGGATTTGTTGAAGGCACAACAGCTGCTTATTTAACCGTTGAAGCATATGACACTGATGTGCATGGAATAGAGGCAATTGATGAGGCAAGTGATGATGAAGTCAGTGAAGTTGATGATGCAGCAGTGCAGTATTTTTTAACATTTGATCGAAGAAGTCTAGTAGAGCCAGGCACGGAATACTCTGGCACGCAATAATCTGGCACAATAGTCGGTGTAAGCGGCTCATAAACAATATTCTGTGAGGAGTGCATATCGTTGACATTAGTACGAGCAAGAATATTATCATACTTGAAGTTTTTTCTGGTGCTCACGCGATTTCGCTTCCAACGACGATACAGTCGCTTTTACCAATTTTAGTTTTGCAATATATTTGACATTGAAGATGAGCGGCATGATGGGCAAAACCAATAAACACCGTTGTCAGATTTCAATACTGCATCACCAATTGTGCCCGATAGGCCAACACATTTACAATGAAATGCTTTTTCGCAGAAACCAGCACAGCACAAAAAAGGTAATTTATTGGTTTTGTCTATACACGATATTGCGGCGCAATCAGCCATAATAATTGCACTTTATCGCTTTCAAAACCCTAATATCAGAAACATGAACCAGTGTCGAGGCAGCGTAATAAACTAGAAAAATAAATTAAATAAATTTAGGTGATTGTCTATGATAGAAGTTTCGAAATTAAAATTAAAATTAAAACAGCTGATTAGTGACATATAAACGTAAAAAAAAAAAAAAATAAAGTGAAATAAATAAAACAAAAGTAAAACCGCGCTGGCGGGGGACCAAGTTGACACTTCGGAGTCCCGCGCCAGGGAAACGACCCCTCTTCAAGAAGCGGACTGCAGTCCGGAAAAGTGAATGCGAGAAAGGCCGGCCAGGGATCTCACTCACCCTCAAATTCGTTTCAATGTTGACTACGAGCAGCTACGACGCTTTCGGCTGGAATTAATCCACTTAACTAAGTACAAGAAAAGGAAACAGTTTTATTTGTTCTTATTGCACTATTCTCTCCTCAAGATCAATTATAACAAGCAACAGGTTGGAAATTCGGAAGGTTATCATTTCGTCGATTACAAAATCAGTTTAAAATGGGAGAAATAAATTCGTCAGCATTCAGCACAGCATTCTAAGTTAAGTATTCAATAATATCACAAACACTCGCAAGATGAGATATATTCAATTCGTCGAATAATTTTCAGCATTTAAATGATTTTTCAAGAAAAATATGAGAAATTTAAATCGCAGCATTTTAAACACAGCCGATTTCGTCGGTGTCAACTTTAAGACAAAATAAAGTATTGTGATCGACTCAGAAAAAAAAATTGCTATCCTCAATTTAGCAGCATTAACAAAATTTTAACTATGAGATACAACTGAAGTAACTAAATCTTTCATAAAATTTGATTTATAACTATCAAACTTTTGATAAGACAAAAAATTCCAAATTTTCCAAGTAAGAAAACTGAACTTCTAATTGAACTAGTGTTGTATGTAAAATTTCATTAAATACTCACGTGTGTGAACTTGGCCCCCCCAATTTCGATTTTTCTAATTTTTCTTGTTGCAATCGTTTGGTGGTCGTTTGGTGGTGATTGGTAGTCACTTTTTTTCGTTTGGTGGTAATCCGTATTCTTAGAAATCACGTTTACTTTATTTAGCGTGAACTTAGCCCCCCAAAACACATTTTCTTAAATATCTGGAGTTACAGTTATCTTAGCGTAAAACAAATTATGCCATTCGTTTGGTGGTCGTTTGGTGGTGTTTGGTAGTAACATTTCATCATTTGGTAGTAATTCAATTAGCTGTAATAAATGATTTTCTTAAAAAGCGTGAAGTTAGCCCCCCATTATGTGTTTTTGTAAATAACTGGAGTTAGGATATTCTTACAGCAAAACGGATTTCACTAGTCGTTTCGTGGTCGTTTGGTGGTGATTTAAACTTTGGTACCCATTCACATAGCAATAGTAGGCAAATTTCAAAATGAGCTTTAAGCTTTCCGAATTTGTGTGAAGTTGGCCCCCCCAATGTAAAATATCGAAGTTTTTTTTATTGCATTCGCTTGGGGGTCGTTTGGTGGTGCTTGCTAGCCTAATTTCATCGTTTAGTGGTGATCGGTATAGTTACAATATCGAATTTCCGATAGTTTTATTCCGAAAAAGGCAACCCGAAATAGAATTATGAATGAAAATTTCCCCAATATTTTTAATTTTTGAATTTTTCTTGATGCATTCGCTTGAGAATCGCTTGGGGGTGTCTGGTAGTCTAATTTTATCTTTTGGTGGTGATTAGTAAAGACACAGCATCGAATTCCCGCAAGAGCTTTATTTCAAAAAAAGCAACTCGAAATGGATTCATGAATGAAACTTATCCCCAAATGTAAAATTTTTTAATTTTTCTTTTTGAATTCACTTGACAGTCGTTTGGTGGTATTCGGTAGTCTAATTTTATTGTTCAACGGTGATTAGTATAGTTACAATATCGAATTTCCATTAGAGCTTTACTTCAAAAATAGAAACCTGAAATATAATTATGAGTGAAAATTTCCCCAATATTTATGATTTTTGAATTCTGATTATTGCATTCGCTTAGCGATTACTTGTTGGTGTCTGCTCGACTAATTTCATCGTTTGGTGGTGATCAGTACAGTAACGGTATCGAATTTCCTTGAGAACATTTTTTCAATAAAAGCATCGAATCTAATTATTAATGAAACTTCTCTCCAAATTTAAAATTTTTAAATTTTTTATTTTTGATTCGCTAGGGCGTCGTTTGGTAGTCGTTTTAATTGTGTTACATCCTCACTTTCCGCTGCCTAGAGTCTTATTGATCATGGTTAACTTCACCATTGATCAAATCAATGTTCGGGGACTGAGTTCTGCGTATCTCTCACTGTATATCCATACTCAAACTATAAGACCGGATATACTAGCACTTGGCGAATGTAAGGTGTTACCGGGAAGTGAACAGTTTTATTCTGTTCCCGGATATCACCTTATTCCCGCATTTTTTCGCCAACGGGGTGTCGCACTCTACATCCGCGATGATGTGTCTTTTCAATTAGTTCCCTATTTGGGGAACTGCTCCAATCCAGAATTTAACTATATCTGGATAAAATTGCTTATCCAAAGACATGTCATGTACTTCTGTTATGTGTATAGAAGCCCAGCAATGACTGCAGCGAATACTTTATTGGAACTGGACGGATTAACTGAATCTATCCAGACAATTAATACTGCAAACCCTGACGCTGAAATCGTTATCGCGGGCGATTTCAATGTTCATAACGTTTCCTGGCTTAAACACTCCTCTACTACGGACCAGGAGGGGCGTGATACTGAGCTTTTTGCATCTTTAAACGGCTTAACACAGCTGGTAGAAGAGCCCACTCGGTTACCAGATATTGCAGAACATTATTCCAACCTTCTTGACCTTTTTCTCACCAACCAGCCAGAGAAATATACTATCTCTATCATATCACCATCGCCAATTGGAAATACGGATCATTTTTTGATTCGTGCTGAATTCCCAATTGCAGCAAGTACACCGCTGTCAATAAAAGCACCTCGAAGAAATATTTGGCATTTCAAAAGAGCAAATTGGGGGGCGCTAAATGACTTCTTTAATGCCTTTAATTGGAAATTGTGCTTTGATTCCAATGACTGCGATGAAGCTTGTAGACTTATCACCGAGATCATTCTGAAAGGTATGAAGCTCTACATACCTTCCAGCCATAAGAGAGTCAAGCCGTCGAAAGACTCTTGGTTCAATAAAGAATGTCTCGATGCAATTCAGACCAAGAAACAAGCATTTGAAACCTTTAAAGGCAATAAAACACCTGCCAACAGAGAACTTTTTAATGCGTCAAGAAATGCCTGCAAATCAATACTCAATCGTGTTAAATTTGAGCATGACCAAAAACTTCGACGAAAGATCGTTCAGTGCCCTAAAGGCTCAAGATCTTACTGGTCATTTGTCAAAACGGTCAACAATAATTTTATATCATCCTCAATACCACCTCTTGTTGATGGCGACCGTACCGTTATTGATCCTATCGAAAAAGCTAACTTACTAGCAGCAAGTTTTGCTAGAAACTCACGTCTGCCACCTTCAAATCTATCGCCTCCCGCTCAAATTGATTCTGGTTCCTCATTGCTTAAACTACATTTTCGCACGAGACTTATTTCTAGGATCCTTCAAGAGCTCAATATCCACAAATCTGCTGGTCCTGACGGTATTCCCCCCATTACCATTAAAATGTGCGCCTCTTCTTTAGCTAAACCTCTTCGCAATCTTTTCTATCTTTCCTACTTTTCCGGGTGCTTTCCATGTATGTGGAAAGTTGCGAATGTTCAGCCAATTCCCAAGAAAGGAAGCAAAGCGAACCCCGCTAACTACCGCCCGATAGCCATTACTTCAGTGCTCTCGAAAGTAATGGAAACTGCTGTCAATTGCAAAATTGTTGAATATCTCGAGGATAACCAGCTAATCCACGATCGTCAGTATGGATTCCGTTCTGGAAGGTCGACCGGAGATCTCTTGGTCTACTTGACAGAACGTTGGAACTCATGTATACATAAATACGGCGAAGGTCAAGTTCTCGCACTTGACATTGCAAAAGCATTTGACAGAATTTGGCATGATTGTCTCATAGTTAAGCTTAGGGCTATTGGCCTTAATGCTACCCTTCTTCGATGGATTGAGAGTTTTCTCTCTAAACGCACTATACGAGTAGTACTAGATGGCGTTACTTCTTCCTCTTTCCCAATAGATTCCGGCGTCCCTCAAGGCTCTGTTTTATCTCCAACTCTATTCCTAGTTTTTATCAACGACCTTCTGTCGTCCACTCTCAATCCAATCCATAGTTTTGCGGATGACAGTACTTTAGATAACACCTATGAATTTAACTCTGCTGCGGAATCTCACAAGCATTCTATTGCTTCCAATCGCGTGGAGTTATTCCGTTCGCTGAACTCGGATCTCAACTTAATCCTGGAATGGGGCAGGAAAAATAGAGTAGAGTTCAACGCCTCCAAAACACAGGTCTGTCATCTATCCCTCAAACGTGATGCTCCAGTATCATCTCAAAATGTGACCTTTGGTGGCGCACTACTATGCACCTCGGATAACTTCACACTTCTTGGCGTTAAAATTAATGACCACCTGAATTGGGCACAGCACATCTTTGATGTTGCCCTCGACGCCTCGAAACGTCTTGGTGTTCTCCGAAAGTGCAAAAAGTATTTCACGCCGAACGACCTAGCAACCATCTATAAGGCATACATTAGACCACGTTTAGAGTACAATTCGCATGTTTGGGCTGGGGCGCCCAAATCACACCTCGCGTTGCTCGACCGTATTCAAAAACATGCGTTCCGACTGATTGGAGACGAAACCATCACGTCTTCTATCGATTCTCTCGAGCATCGCAGAAATGTCGGAGTACTCAGCATTTACTATCGCTACTTCCGCACTGCATTTACGAATTAAGCGCACTCATTCCTCCAATCTATAATTTCCCCCGTGATACTCGTCAAGCTGAACGCGCCCACAAGTACACCGTTAAACTCATGCCTTCTCGTACAGTGAAATTTAGGCAGACATTCATTTCCCGAACATCAAGACTGTGGAACGCATTGCCAGCCAAAGTGTTTCCCAATGATTACAACCTCCAGTGCTTCAAATTCAATATACACCGTCACTTTCGTCTTTCCCCACCCGAATTTAATTGACTCAACTTCAGTTTTTTGGTTTTTTTTCCTTTTTCTCCAACTCCTATACTGACACAGCTGTGCATTGCATTATAGGGTAGCCCCCTAAGCTGTGTTCGGTTCCTTAAAAAAAAAAAAAATAATACTTTGACCTAAATTTCAAGTTGATAGCTTAAATATTTTCAAAGAAAATCAATTTCTTACTTTTTCGAAATTTCATGAAATTTGTATGGGACGGGGTAGAAGGAGTGGGGGGATGTGGCCCATTCACGAACTTAAAGTTACTTTTTTGCTAAAAATCACACTCAAAAATTTTTAGCACTATAGCTCAAAGCTTTCGAGAGTTATGCTGTAGACAGACGCACAGACAGACGGTCACTCGGAATCGAGGTTTTTGAGCGACAACAAATATTTCTGTACCCTTGGCGGCTCTGTGCGAGCGTTATTTCTCAGCGTTACAAACGGTAAGGCAAACACAATATACTCTCAGATTTCATCTAGAATATAAATACTGAAAAGATAAAATTATTCAAAAAATTTATTCGAATTTTGAATTTCTAGATTAATCGGAATCTGGACAGGATTTACTTGCACATTATCGGAATTCATTAATCGTCCGAGTTACACGCTTTAATCCAATTTTTTTTTTTTTTGTATTCGCTCCAGACTTACTTATGTAATCAATTCAGATCATCCCAAGGCTTTACATTCAATTAGCAGAAAACCCTTAAATATCTTCCACGTTGGATGTCATTGAGACTTTGTCGCTGTGAGTCCGCCGGCGGTAATTAATCACTCTTCGGTGGTGTACACAGGATCCATGATCCCCAATTAGATAGTCATTCATTTGTCTCACAAGGAACGCCAATTAATTTCGACGAGTAAAGTCTCCAGCTAGGCGGCAAGGAATTCTTGTCGCCATTTTTTGTTAAGCCTATGTTTGAAAAAAGTTCTAAAGAATTACTTGTCGCGAATTGAATAAGTTCACAAGTTAAAGAATTTCGAATATAAAGGATTTGGAATTTGGGTTATTCGGGTTTTTGGATGACATGAATATCTGGAGTAATCATTAACAATGTATTATACAAATCATAGTGACTATTTCCAGAGTTCTAGATTTTCGGGAGACTATCTACATTGGTTCGACGTTTGATAGTATGGACTCAAATTTTGTTAAATCTTTTAAACAACGATACTTAAGGCCGACTTGACAGCCTAGTTTAATAAAACGAACAATTATTTCAAACTGCAGTTTAAGCGAAGTAAATTCGTTGTCAAATGAACCATTCAATCAATCAATTTCCTGATAAAACGCCTTATAGGGACATAGGACAGAAATAGTTCTCTTCCACAAAGCACGATCATGAGAATAAGGTTTTTAGTTGTCGCCAGAACCAACCCTTAGTGAACGATTTTTTTTTTTTTTTAAAAAAAATTGGAGATTTTTTCACATTGCTAGTAGTCTCCACTACATTTATTCGTTCCGCAATTTAATACGCAAACATGCTACATTTATCAAAAACCTGTTGCATTGTTATGACTTACATTCTCTATTAGAAATGAGTATGTGGCATATTCGTGAAATGTTTCTTTATGTTAATTGGCATCGTTAAACCAACCGCGAATATGCCATTATGCAACTTCAATAAGAAATGCACATATCTTGCTCGTTCTATTTGTAAATGCTTGCCAAGAAAATCGCAGAACTTCTTGCCAACACAGGACACATTTCACGGAAATTGTATGAAATTTATTCAAACAGGAGCGATATTCGCTCGTATACAGTTCAACTGGGAGTTATGTATTCTTCATTAGATAAATTGATGAAGATTTCATCATTGAAATGAAAAAAAGATAGATAAAGAGCTGGTTAGCAGATTTACCAGAATATAAAGAGATTTTTAGAAATAAAATGGAATATTGCAATTTGTAATAATGTGTCTTAACTGGAAATAGTTAAACTGCTTTAAGATTAATGTGAAATAGAAGTACGACTGATTATATTACTTTAAATCGTTCAAGTAAGGAGTCACTTTTGATTCACACTTTCATCGGCAATCACCAAGACAGGACAAGCAATTAGTTTTTTGTTTCGGGGTGGGAAAAAATCTTTGAATTCCTTTCCACTCTGAAACAAAGATTTTACCAATATTACCAGTTTCGTTACTCTTATCAAATTGAATATAAGAAGTGTCCGCGAATATGGCAGTATTTTACTCAGAAAATACAATTTTTATATTTGATATCCAAACTCAAAATAAATATTATCTATTGAGGTAGTCGCTTCCCAACTTTTCGTATATCTCGATATATGCAGAAAAAAATTTTTTTTTAAGCTTTCACATAATCATTTATTTTTTCATTTGATGTACTTTGTCTTAACGTCCTTAATCCATTAAAAATAATATCATCTGCTTCTTCTTCTTTTGCACATCGCCAGCCTTAATCGCGAAAGTTGTACTTTTCCGCTCTATCCAGTTGGATAAAGGTCTCAGCAGAGACCGAAACGTCACACATAATAAATCAAACAGAGTGAGTAAGACTTGGAAATCTTTCATTTTAATGCAATATGCACTGTGAAAACATTCACCAAACCACCTCTGTTATTTCATCTGATTAAGAATTTAGTAATTAAAATAACCTAAATATTAAGTATTGTTATAGATCTGGCAATGATCTTTCCCGAAAGTGCCAGAACTATATAGAACAGTCCCTCAATATGTAAAAAGCTATAACCAAAGATCGAGAACATTCTAGTTGAGACACACACCCACCCGAAGAATATACCACGAAGATTCGAGAATTGGAAAAACCAATATAAACACCCGCAGCTTTCAGACAGCAGTCAGTCAGTCATTCAGCGACACCTATCGGTGGAAGAACGCGAACCGGTACAAGAAAGCGAAATATCGGCGGTATTGCCATACAGAGTGAATTAAGTTGAAGTGTAAATTAATTAAAAAGTGCGAATAAATAAATTATCCTTTATTTTTAATCGAATTGTGTTTTTCTTGAAATCCCGGCGAACCCCTAGCTCGCAAAAATTGGTGTCAGAAGTGGGATTTAAAGGATAAATTCGGGTTAAGAAAAATCGCGAGTGAAATTAAAATTCTCGAACGGATAATTTTGTGAGAGCGAAAAAGTGAAACTAAAATTCACGAACGGACAATCAATTAAGTGATAATTTCGTGAAATCGAATATTCTCGAGTGCTTTAGTGAGCAGTGACTTTAATTAGTAAAGTAAATTTAAGTGAATTCGAATCGCGGAAAAACTTGAAATAATCGGTAGTGAAAATGCCGCGTTATCTAAAGGACTTAAAACTAACGGAGCTGAAGGAAGAGCTCGGTAGACGCGAGTTATCTACGACAGGGAGCAAGTCGGAAACTGTCAACCGTATGATCGAGACACTTGAGGCTGAGGGTGAGGATGCAGATAGTTTTGAGCTCCAAATCCAAGAAGTTCGTGGAGATGAGTGCTCTGGTACATCGGATGCTCTAACACAGTTAATGCAACAAATGATGAACAAATTAGATCAACAATCTGCGGACATGAATCAGAAATTAGAGCAACAATCAGTGGACATTAAACAACAATCAGCGGACATTAATCAGAAATTAGACCAGATCTCAAAGGACCTCAATCAAAAATTGGAGCTACAAAATAATAAAATAGACACCATGGGTAAGGTAATAGAAGAAAACGTAGAGAAGAAACTTCGAATTCTCGAAGAACAAATTACGGAAAGGATATCCGGGATTGTAGAGGAAGTCGAACGCCTAAAAAGGGACTTCGAAAACGTGAAAGCGACTGGAGTCATCAAGGCAGAACACGTTACGAACAAGGGCTTCGAAGCTCCAATCTTCGATGGACAAACACCGTGGGCTATTTATAAGATCCAATTTGAGGCTGCCGCAAGAAACAATCATTGGAATGATCTGGAACGGGGAACGGCTCTTATATTGGCGCTAAGAGGTCCACCAGCAGAGATTCTTCAAATGATTCCGCAGGAGCAACAACAAGATTTTTCAACGTTAGTCCAGACATTGGATCTTCATTACGGCAATGAACACATACGAGAGATCTACAAAATACAGCTGTACAACCGAACCCAAAAGAATGGTGAAACACTTCAAGAGCTGGCACGCGATATTGAACGACTCACACTATTATCGCTTCCTAATGCGCAAACAGAGCAACGCAACGATACAGCTGTTTTCGCATTTAACAATGCTGTACAGGACAGAGAGCTGCAACAGGCGTTGAAACTGGCAGGTAAGAAAACGATTGGCGAAGCCTTAGTATATGGGCTGACGTTCGAAGCTGCCAAGCAAAGCTCACGGAATAACTATCGAGTCCGAGAAATAGCAAAAGAGTGTGTGTGTCAGAAAGCAGAGTACACCAAACGGAGCGAAAGATTTGGTGCCCCCGATGCTGGAATTGTGGACAGGCAGGACACTTGAGACTCGACTGCCGAAAAGCGACCAACTATTGTTCCGGCTGCGCTGCTAAACAACGCGAAGATAGAGATCGGGCAGGTAGATCTTGGTCAAGAAATAGTCGTCAGAGCTCAAATCTTACACACGGTTTTGATAAAAGACGCCGGAGTCGGTCGAAAACCTCGAGTCGGCAAGATCGATTGCAACAAAAACAATACATCGGGAAAGATCAAGGAAGCAAAGATGGACATTCGAATAAGGATCGCGAACGAACGGGTAGAAGTTGTGACGGTCAAGTACTTCATGCGAATAATTGTGACAAGGCCGAACATGGGAAGCGATGTGATCGAGAAGATCGCGAAAGGAAGAATGCGGAACGTGAAAAGGAAAGTAAGCGAAAGAAGGAGCGCGAAAAGGACATGGAGAAAGAACGCGAACGTGAGAAGGAAAAAGAAGCCGGAAAAACCATTCGGAGGATAAAAACCGAACCAAAGTATGGATGGAATAAGCGAAAACCTGGTACTAAAATGAAAGTGGTACATCTCGACCGACTAACAAAGTACCATGGTGCCATTGAGGAAGTGAACGACTCTGTTCGGGACGAACAGGGACTAAGGAGAGGGTAATGTTATAGATCTGGCAATGATCTTTCCCGAAACCAGAACTACATAGAACAGTCCCTCAATATGTAAAAAGCTATAACCAAAGATCGAGAACATTCTAGTTGAGACACACACCCACCCGAAGAATACACCACGAAGATTCGAGAATTGGAAAAACCAAAACCCGCAGCTTTCAGACAGCAGTCAGTCATTCAGCGACACCTATCGGTGGAAGAACGCGAACCGGTACAAGAAAGCGAAATATCGGCGGTATTGCCATATAGAGTGAATTAAGTTGAAGTGTAAATTAATTAAAAAGTGCGAATAAATAAATTATCCTTTACTTTTAATCGAATTGTGTTTTTCTTGAAATCCCGGCGAACCCCTAGCTCGTAACAGTATGTTATTTTAAATTGTGTTCGATTGAAATAATTTGTATACATTTAATTGTTATTGTAGGCTTACATGGAACTTGAAAAAATAAGAAAATGAAAAGAATTATTAAATTTTCATCATCGGATCATTCCCACTTTTCATCAAATATGAAAATTGTTCAATCGCCTGATAACAGCAATTGAACACAAATTTCACTTTATTATTCTAATAATAAAATATTGTGATTGACACAAAAAAAAATTTGCTACCCTGAAATTTTGTTTTTCGCGTTTCATGACTAAATTAGTCTCAAAATGCAAAAAAAAAATCCGTCCCGCCGTACTTATGGACCCATATCTCCGAGACCGTTAAAGGTAAATTGTTCATTTTCAGGTGGATTAATTGGGTAAGTGAGCTTCATTATCTAAATTTTGGGGAGTGTCAGGTGGAACGGGGAGACGGGATGAGGGAACGAATCAAAAACTACACTTGCTAATATCTTCACTACGAATGCAAGTAGGAAGCTGAAAATCAGCATAGATATAGAGATGGTTGCGGGACAAACTCTAAAAATAATTTGATTTTTTTATTCATTGGCGGCCGAAAAGAGGGGGAGGGGGGCTAAAAACAAATTGTCGCTGAAATTTTTTTGATGGTTACATATTCGAAATTACTTACCATAAATATTTTAGGACCATTAAGGTGGCATACAGATCCAGAAGAATCAGCTTAGAGGGAGGCTAGGTGTTGTAATGGGGGCGGAGGAGTGGGTGGAAGGAAAATCACTTAAAAATTAATATCTCAACAATCTCTTAAGCTATGTAATTGAAAATTAAAACATATATTAAGTTGTACTACATCAAAAAAATATAAAATTCGGTCATACATAATAGTAGTGATGAGAAATGAGGAGCATTTCAAATATGGTGAACTTTTCAAAATTTCAAACCGTTATATTTCAAAATTCAAAACAAATATTAAGTTGAAATTTCTTTAAATTGTTGAGTTATATAATTTATAATTTTCGGAAAAATTTTAAGAATAATGACTTTCATAAACATCATTTAATTGACGTGTTTTAAATTTCAGATCAGCTAGGGTATAGCCTAGTAGGTAGTGTGTTGGTCTTGTAATGCGAAGGTCGTGAGTTCAAATCCCGGTCGGCGCAATATATAATTCCGGCACATTGCCTGCTTGGATATACCTTGGTCAAATCAATCTAAGAAAAATGAAAAATTCGTAGAAGGAGGGTTGTGCGAAGGGATAACAACCCTTCCACAATAAGTAAGGAAAAATGTTAAGGAACCTGAATATCAGGAGGCCAATGTTCGATCTGGGCTGTAGCGCCATTGTGGTAGTAGTAGCCTTCATACTTTTCAGGAAAATCGACTTTTTATAAAGTTGTAAAATTATGTCAGATTGTATGGGGAGGGGAGGGGGCGTTGGTAGAAGGAATGAAGCTAATCGTCTAATTTTTTTTTTTGGTCTTACTAATAATTGTAAATAAATATTTAGTGCACAATTTCAGCTCGATCAATTTTATACGCACTGAGTAAATTGGTTTAGAGCATTTCACGAAAACTTGCAGTTTGAATGGGAGGTGGTGGAAGGAGGGGGAAGTACAAATAATTTCTAAACAGTAGATTGATCATCAAAAAAATATTACATTCCAAATTTTAGAACAATATAATTTATACTTTCCGAGCAAATCCGTTTTTTGTCACATTGCAAAATTGTGTAATTCTGTATGGAAGGGGTTAGAAGGGGTGGAGCGATTTGGCCTGTTCACGAACATGGCCTTACTTTTTTGTCAAAAGCAGACGTGTACAAAATTTGAGCTCTCTAACTTAATGTGTTCTCAAGCTAGAGACGACACGGACGGACGGACGGACATCTGATTTTGAGATTTTCGAGTGATTATATGAACTTCTATATTATTCATTTTTACCTCCGAGCCATATTTCTTGGCGTTACTAGCTTTTTGGCAAACTTATAATACTCTCAGATTTCATCTAGAAATGGTTGAAAATAAAGTGAATAAGATTTATAAGAGACTAGCGATTGCCCGCGACTTTTTCCACGCAAGAATCGCAATAATAAGCAATTTTTTGGAATGTAGTTAATAATGCATTATGTGGGATATACATATAATCTGCTTAGTTTAATGGCTCAGTGAACACAACGTTTTTTATGTTGTTGGAATTAGAACCATAAATGATTAAGAATGAAACCATTATAATCGCATTTGTATGGGACCGGCCAGTTCTCTCGGAAGTGATTTGAGATCATGTATTGAAAGGAAATGTAAATAGTTGTAACTTGTGGTAATTCTGAAAAAAGTGTAAATAAAATAACATTAAGCTCAAAAAAATTACAGAATTACGAAAGTGCGCAAAGCCCTGTCATACGATGCTATAAATGAAATAGAAATTTTTCCCAAGAAATTTTGTATGGGGAGTGGTAGAAGGGGTGACAGCATTGAACTGATTTGTTCTACATTATCTTAGAGTTTTCGAGAAACAATTACAATCATCATGTAATTAATATGTTTTAATTTTCAGATCAGTAACATTCACACTTTTCAAGAATATAGAATTTTTGTAAAGTCGTAGAATTGTGTCATATTGTATGGGAGGGGGTAGAAGGAGTGAAGCTAATCGATTAATTTTATCTCGATATTAATAATAAAGCTAATAAAGGGTTTAGCACAAAATTTTAGCTCGATGAAAGTTATACGTCCTGATATAAAGTATTTTATGAAAAAGTGTATGGGAGGTGGTCGAAGGAGTAGGATTATTCAAATAATTTGCATACCAAAAGATTGCATTTATGATATGAGTAATGTGGTCTAAATTTCAAATTAATAGCTCGTATAGTTTTCAAGAAAATTGTATTTCTTATATTCTTAAAATTTAGTCAATTGTGTGGAAGGTGGTAGAAGGCATGAGGAGAGTGAAATAAAACCAAAAGCAGATTACATCTCGGAGCATGCTCAACCAACTGTGCAAGTTTCATCACAATCGGTTGCGCCATTTGTGCGTGAAAGGTTTCCGGACAGACAGACAGACAGTCAACAATTCCAAAAACGTGTCGTTAAAATAAAGCAAAAAACTAACTTATAGCCATTTATAAGCAAATTGCAGACAGGCACTACAATTATATTTATATATATATAGATTCTCCTCATAGAGCAAGAGCCCTGGAACAAAAACTAACAACGAAAAGCGACAAGGATATAAAGTGCATATAATTATAGAACGCAGTGCAACTAAGAGAAAGGACGAAAAAATAATTTCTTAAACGGGTGCCAAACGGATCCTGCGCAGTGGGACAAAAAAATAATTTCAAGATAGATTCACGAACATGGCATCATGCGAAAGGTCTCGCTGAGCACTAATATAATTTGTAGATTTTTAATTTAAAAAAAATATTATGTAAAATTGTTACAAAACAGTTTGTAAAAACGAGAAAAAAATTAAACATTTTTGTATAGCTCACCTCAAGGGCTTTCCAGTGACACCAAGTTAGTGTCGGTATCTTCTAATTATTTTTTCGTTCTACTACACAGGACCCGTTTGGCACCGGATTTGGAAATTAATTTTTCACCCTTGTTCTTATTTACATAGTGTACTCTCATTATGTGTATTTCATACCCTTGCCGCTTTCTTTTGTTATTATTTTAATAATAAAGTATTGTGTTCGACTTGGAAAAAAATTGCTACCCTGAAATTTTGTTTTTTCGCATTTCATAGCTAAAAGCCTAAAAATGCAAAAAAAAAATATCCGTCTGTCTGTCCACCATATCTTTGAAATTACTTATCATAAAAAATTCATATTTAAGGACCATTAAGGTGGTTTATAGACCAACCAGAATCAGCTTTAAAAAAGGCTAATTGTTGCAAGGGGCAGTATCGGGTAGGGGGGATGCAAAGAAAAGCACTTAAAAATTAATACCTCGACTATCTCTTAAGCTACGTAATTGAGACTAGGATCGTATATTAAGCTGTACTAGAAAATTATGAAAAAATATAAAATTTGGTCATATTAGTAGTGGCGGAAATTGACAGTATTTCAAAAATGGTGCACATTCCAAAATTTCAAACCGTTATATCTCAAAATTGAGTACAGATATCAAATTGAATTGAATTGGCAGATTGTAGAACTACCAAATTTTTAATTTTGGTAAAAATTTTAAGTTGGGAGGCGTAAGGGGAGGGAGTTGGTAAGCAAAAATTTCGAAAATGTTGATTTTTTATTGCTCTGGTGAAAGATACAAAGTTTAAATTTTACGTGTGGATACAGCTATTTGATATACATAGAAAAAATATATAATAATTTTTTCCACAATTGTTATGCATCGAAGTGGGGTCTAATGCAATGAAAAAAATATAACAGAATTATGATTGGGCGGAAAGCCCAATCATATGATACTCTAGATGAAATACTTACTTACCTTTTGCTTAGGAGGTGGTAAAAGCAAGGGGGGGAGTTTTGTAATTTTCGTATATAACACCGAACGTACTATACAAAATGTTTCATGCTGAATTTAAAGTTTATTGCTTTCATAATTTTCGAGGAAATTGAACAATTTTTGTCTGAATTTATGGTATTTGTATGGGAGGTGGCAGAGAAAGTGGGAGATGTTGGATGATTTTGAAACTGCTTATCAACATTCTAATCACATTGCTTTGTTACAATTTTAATGTCCATAGCTCTCATATGTTCGAAGGAGAAAAACTTTTCTTGAACTTATAATATAAAATTTCTTATGGGAGGTGATAGAAGGAGTGGGGTGAAGGCGATATATTTTTTAAGTTTTTATAAAAATTATTAAGGGACGAATTCTGGCAAAATTTCAAGTTTCTACTTCTTCTAGTTTCTATAAAAATCGGTTAGATGCATTTACCAAAATTCTGCATTTGTATGGGAGGGGGTAGAAGCAATATCAGAATCAAAACCAAATTTTTTGACATCAATTATATATAAAATAGTATTCTTTTTTCAAATTTTAAAGTTGATAGCTTTGGCGGTTTTGGACAAAAATAATTTAATTGAAATTCCGAAATTTCGTAAAATTTGTATGGGAGGGGGTAGAGGGAGTGAGGTAAAGTTGATAGTTTTTCCAAATTTAGTTGCAATTACAATAAAATTAATTATGACAAAAATTGGTTCATTTAAATTTGCTAGTGGCAATGAAAACCGAATAAATGCTTTTTGAAAATTGTGCATTTGTATGGGAGGTGGTAAAAGGAGTGGGGGGATCATATCAAAATTTCTGGCGTTTTATGATATTTATATTATTATACTATGACAAAATTTTTAAGTCAATAGCTGAAATGGTTTTGGAGGAAAATCAATTTCTTTAAATTTCGAAATTTCATGAAATTTGTATGGGAGGGGGTAGAAGGAGTGGGTTGATGTGGCCCATTCACGAAATAAAAGTTACTTTTTTGCTAAACATGACACACAAACATTTTTAGCACTATAGCTCAAAGTTTTCGAGAGTTATGCTGTAGACAGACGAACAGACAGCAACTCGGAATCGAAGTTTTTGAGCGATAAAAAATATTTCTGCACCCTTGGCGGCTCTGTGCGAGCATTATTTCTTAGCGTTACAAACGGTAAGGAAAACACAATATACTCTCAGATTTCATTTAGAGTATAATAATATACTATCTTTAAGCCGAAATGGATATTCTTGTCGAAAAATAGCGGCGAAATTAAAACTAAGTCACCGAACACTAACTTTAGTGAGAAAACGACGAAATTTTAACGCACCTAGCAATCCTGGTGGCCGGCCAAGGTTGTTGTCTGATAGCAATGCTCGCATGGTGGAACGATTGATGGTGACAAGGAAAGCAAGAGCACCTAAAATTGTTGCAGAGGCACTATACAAAGACGTTAGTGATCGTACAGTATGGAGAGCCAAGGATGCATAATGAGTGGACTGCTGAAGATTAGAAACGAGATATTTGGTCAGATGAGGCCAAGATTAATCGATACCAATCAGACGGTAAGGAAATTATTGGCATCGATCCCATGAGAGTATTCAAAGGTACCAAGATAAGCAAACAGTGAAGCACGGCGGTGGACATATAATGGCGTGGGGCTGCTTTACATGGTGGAACCTTGGTCCTTTGGTTAAGATCGAGGTTATCATGAAAAAGGAAGACTACCTTAGCCTTTTGCGCAGTAATTTACCCGACGTCGTTGATGAATGCGCTTATCCAGTAAACGAGATAGTGCTCCAACAGGATGGAGATCCCAAGCACATTGCCATTATCATGAAAAATGGCTTGCTGAGCAACAGTTGTAAACTATGTAGTGGACTGCACAAAGTCCGGATTTGAATTCAATCGAAAATTTATGGTCGATTGTAAAAAGAATGATTTCGCATCACGAACGTGCTCCAACTAACATGGCAGAACTCTGGGATAGAGTAAAGTGTGAATGGACCAAAATTCCACACCAAACAATACAAAATTTGGTAGAAAGTATGCCAAAACGCATTGAAAGTGTCTTAGCTAACAAAGGACTTTGGACGAAGTACTGATTTGTCAAACAATTAAAATGGACAAAACTGGATAAGTGATGTTACAAGGAATTTTGAATTTTTCTTAAGTTTTTTACACGAATTGATTTTGTTTTTTTTTTATTAATTAAAGTGAAATGTTTTAAGTAATTGATGCAAAAAGAATTTCTTAATTATCTATAATAAAAAGAAGTTATATCAATTTTACGAAGAATTTTAATTTACATATCCGCTTTTATCCGCCACTGTAGATGAGTCTTGGCGATTTTTGAAATGATCAGATAGACGAAATTTTCGAAGCTCAGATAAGTCATTGCTAGCGCTTATGAAATTTGTAGCGTTATCGGAGTATATCTTAGCTGGTTTCCCCCGTCTTCCAATAAATTATTTTAAGGAGAGCAAGAACGATTTCGTTGTGAGATCCGTTACAAGCTCCAGGTGGACGGCCTTTGTAGCGAAACAAATAAAAAGTGCAACATATATGCCTTGGTTGGTGGACGACCTCGAATCCTCGAAGTGATGTACACTGGTCCACAAAAGTTTATTCCGGTGACTGTTAAGGCTCTGGAAGCACCTAATCGACGAGCTGGTAGGTCATCCATTAGTTGTTGTGCAAGTATTGGACGAGACTGGAAGCGAATAATGCGTTTGTGAATGATTTGACTAATGGTAGATTTCAGACTAACAGTCCAAAATCTTTAACGAATGATGTTCAGTGGCGTTTGACAACCAGCGTGTAGATTTTTAAAATGATAATATTGGATCAAGGCTTTTGTGGAGACGTGCTCTTGTGGTAGTAATATCTGATATTTGGCATCGTAAAGTATAGCAGCGTTTTTTATACGACCACCTACTCTAAGAAGTTTATCTTCGCCGAGAAGTGGTGATAATCCCTTTAAGCGACTATTAGAGTTGACAGGTTGTCCTTGTTGCAAATTTTATGTATCCTTTGTAAGATAGGTACGTTGTAGATTCAAGACAAGGTATCTGAGCGCATCTTCGATTTCTTCAGATGAAGTTGAACCACAATAATGTTTCTTGAGTAACTTTATTATTTTAATAATAAAGTATTGTGCTCGACTTGGAAAAAAAAATGCTACCCTGAAATTTTGTTTTTTCGCATTTTAACTAAAATAGCCTAAAAATGCAAAAAAAAAATCCGTCTGTCTGTTCGCCGTCCACCGTACGCCGACGTGTACGCTCAGCGCACATTAACTCCCAAACACTTCAAGATAGAAAATTCATTTTTTGGGGGATTGTAGATAGTTGCGCATCCCAGGCGGACACCCATTTTGGGGGTACGGTTTCAGGGGGAGGCGGGGGGAGCGCTTAAGCCGGAAACTACGAATTCAAATATTTCAACCATGGTTCCAGCTAGGAAGGGTTGTGGGATAAAAATAATTTAATTTTTTTACCATTGGGGTCCAGAAAGTGGGGGATAAAAACAAATTTTCGGCCGAATTTTCTCATCAAATGATTACATCTTTGAAATTACTTATCATAAAAAATTCATATTTCAGGACCATTAAGGTGGTATATACTCGTAGACCAACGAGAATCAGCTTTAAAAAAGGCTAATTGTTGCAAGGGGGAGTATCAGGGGGCTGCAAAGAAAAATAATTTAAAATTAATATCTCGACCATCATAATTGAGACTTGGATCGTATATTAAGCTGTACTAGGAAATTAAAAAAATTATGAAAAAAACATAAAATTTGGACATACTAGTAGTGGGGGAAATGGTTAGCATTTCAAAAATGGTGCACATTCCAAAATTTCAAACCATTATATCTCAAAACTGAGTACAGATATCAAATTTAAATTTTGATACAAGAAGGAGTGAAGAAGGGTAGAAGGAGTGTATGGATCAATACACATTTTTTTCTCATTATTTATATTTCTATTTTTATACTTTATGCAAAATATCAAGTTGATAGCTTTAACAGTTTCGAAGAAAAATAATTTAATTTAAATTTCAAAATTTCGTGAAATTTGTATGGGAGGGGGTAGAAGGAGTGAGGTGAAGTTGATAATTTTTTCAATTCTGATTGGAATTATATTAAAATTAATTTTGGCAAAAATTCGTTTTTATAACGTCGCTAGTTTCAATTAAAATCGAAAAACTGCATTTTTCAAAATTATGCATTTGTATGAGAGAGGGTAGAAGGAGTAACGGGATCGGATCAATATTCAGTCACCCAGCGAACAATTTGGTAAAATTTCAATAAATGAAGCCTATATGAAATCATTTGCTGAGATTTCGTTTCACTTCGGTTTCAAAAACTGATTGACTTGTGAATAAATCAGGTTCTTTTCTTCGTATGAATCACTACTGAACATGCTTTTAAGCCTTTCATTCTTTTGTCACTTAGTAAAAATGAAATGAATTCACGCTCTGAATATAGATAATATGGATATCAGTTCTTAACCAGTTACTGATAACGTTGTGGGTCCATTCTGTGACATCTTTCCGATGTCGTTTTTTGAGTTTAGTTCTGCATCACCTACGTAAGCTTTTCTGAATTTATATACTGATTTCAGTCTGGGGTAAAGTTTTTAGTACGATAGTGGATTTGACGTGACTTCAAAAAGAAGCCAAAATGAACCTTAAGTGATTTCACATTCATATAAAGATTTCATTATGAGTTCACTGTGATTTCTCATTGTTTGCTGGGCATAATTATGATATTTATATCATAATACTTTGACCCAAATTTCAAGTCGATAGCTTAAATAGTTTCAAAGAAAAATCAATTTCTGAAAATTTCGGAATTTCGTGAAATATGCATGGGAGGGGGTAGAAGGAGTGGGGGGGTGTGGCCCATTCACGAACTTAAAGTTTCTTTTTTGCTAAAAATGACACACAACAAATTTCCGCACGATAGCTCAAAGCGTTCGAGAGTTATGCTGTAGACAGACGGACAGACAGCAACTCGGAATCGAAGTTTTTGAGCGACAACAAATATTTCTGTACCCTTGGCGGCTCTGTGCGAGCATTATTTCTTAGCGTTACAAATGGTAAGGCAAACACAATATACTCTCAGATTTCATCTAGAGTATAAAGACATAAGGATTTGCGCTCATACAATCCACCTGTTCATCATGGATATTTTCAAAACTTGGATCAACTTGTTGAGGAGTAAAAATAAATCCAAACCTATCAAATTCATTATAATTTTCTCTTTGCAATAATTGGGTGTCAATTATAATGTAAAATACCCTTTAATGAATAAAATCAATATGAAATGATGGTTTAAGTCATTTTTAATAAAAATAAATTATTTTCAAAATGGAATAAGTTATTTGCAATACAAGAATATCATACATTCAAACACTTTGGACAAAGTTGTATTGATCTTTTTCATAACATGATTAAGTATCTCAATATTTATTAAGACCTGATTTATTCCACTTTCAAAATAAACGGCTCTATTCAAAAGTTGAACAAAGGTCATAGAACCATACAATGTATGTTCGGACACCGACCTTAGATTTAAGATCCATTATAGTTTTTTATTCAATTGGGTGAATGATCGAATATGCAATATAATCATATTCTAGTAAAGCATATCCGATCATTCAACCCAACGTGCAAAAATGACGTGTAAGTAGGTTAACGATCGAGCATAAACACTAATTATGAATCGTCATCGTTTCTCATGCCCGATCGTTCAACTTACTTAATTTTTTTTTCCGTAAGTAACAAAATTCTGAGTAATTTTTTAAATTCAAAATTTCCATTGCACATTATTTTTAAGTATCATATTGCACCGGTTGCACTAATTAATTTGTATATAAATTTAATCCACAATAAAGAAAATCCTCAGTATAATTCAATTTTACTCGTATATTAATTACTCCCAGTCTCCTCAATATACCTTTGCTACCATTGCCTTCAAGTCCGTTGGCAATTATAGTATTCCTTAACAAACCTGAAAAAGTGATCTTTAACGCCATCTGGTGTGGGCGATCTTAAAGATTCTACCTTATAAATTTTCCCTTCATGTAGTCAAGAAACTTTACTCAATATGTTTCGCTTTCAAGTCCCTTGTGACCAATCAATTGGTAACTCTGGTTACTATTATGTATGTTGCACTTACAAAGTTCATATACTGCGAGGGTGGTTTGATTTGAAAACCCAAAACGGCAACATTACATTGTTGTGTTACGCTTACAAAGGGAAAACAACTATAAACCAGGGGATTTTAGAGGCCACCTCAAAATCCTAAATAACCCAAAATGGGAGGCTCTAGCCTCCACTTTGTCGGACGAAATGCCGACAAAATATAACTTTGAAACCCCATTCAAGGTTATTATTGGTGAACGCACGGACTGGCAATCCACATCGCCTGAAATGACAGAGGGTTCAACCATCTGGTACACAGACGGTTCGTGCACCTCTGAGGGGACGGGAGCTGGAGTTAAGGGACCTAACTTCTCGGTTTCAAAATCACTCGGCAAAGAAGCCACAATCTTCCAGGCTGAACTAGTGGCAATCGAGCTATGCATCCAAGAAAACATAAGGAGAGCTCATCGCAACAAACCAATTTATATCCTCTCGGATAGTCAGGCAGCTCTAAAAGCCTTATCATCCAACAAACATGGATCGAAGCTAGTTTGGGACGGCCTTCAAGACCTAATAATCCTGGGAAAAAGGAATGACGTAACCTTAATGTGGGTGCCAGGACACGTAGGAATTGAGGGAAATGAGGAGGCAGATCGCTTAGCTAAAAACGGCGCGGAAGAAAACTTAATTGGCCCAGAACCTTTCTGCGGAAAACCAAAAGGATTTCTTAACTCCTCAATTAAAAAGTGGGTCCAAGAAGAACATATAATCCACTGGAATAGACTTCCTGGTTTATCAACCTCGAAAAAATTAATCCTACCACATAAAAACAAAGTGGAGGATATCCTGAGATTCAGCAAAAGGGACATCAATACTCTAATCGGGCTAATGACGGGGCATAGTGGAGTAAACCATCACCTCAAAAAAATGGGCTTAGCTGAAACCGACATATGTCGTCTCTGTCTCGAAGACTCGGAAACGACAATACATATCCTATGCCACTGCGAAGCAATGGCAAGGAGTAGACTCAAGATTCTTGGGAAGGGCATCCTTTCCACCGAGGAACTAGCCAACATGGCTCCCTCACTAATACTCAAATTAGCTAAAGCTACTGGGATATGGTAGGGAAATGGGGCAATCACCGTACAATAGGTCGGAAAGACCGCAGTGCACTCACGTAGTCCCCATACTATAAAAAAAAAAAAAAAAATTAGAGAAGTTTTACTAAAAATTGGCAACTTTTTATTGTCTCCGCCTTAAATCTGCAGGGCAAAGCGATCAGAGAATAAAATGTGTGGCATTAATGTTGGTGGCAACATTGTATCAACATGGAATGAGTGTGGAAAAGCAAGCACTATTGGATGAATTCTATCTGGGTCCTGAGCCGAGATAACTTCCTCATGATCGGGCAATAGTAGAGGGAGAAATCCCCGAACTTGAACCCGAGGAGATTGACGGTAGTTTCAGTAGGGTCAGATCCGGAAGGGCGCCTGGGGTCGACGAAATGACTGGCGAGATGTGTAAAAGTGTCAGACGTGCTATTCCTGAGTACGTAACTTGCGTTTTCAACCGATGCTTTCGTAATCGTGTTTTTACTGCAGTTTGGAAAATCGCACATGTGGTTGTGCTCCTTAAGTCTCCAGACAAGGTTAGTAGTAATCCCCGGACTTCAAGAGGCTTATCTCTTCTCCCAGTCCTTGGCAAGGTCATGGAGAGGAGAGGCAGTTCGGCTTCCGTGCCGGGAAAAGTACAAAGGATGCGTGAGTGCACGTGAAAGACTGCGTTGCTAGGAGTGCTATCAAGTATGTCCTTGGAATCTTTGTAGATTCAAGGACGCATTTGACTATTTTAGCTGAGAGGTAGTGATTGGCAAACTATGATCTTGAGACTGTCAAGAAATAGTCCTGTGGAGGAGCTATTTCTCTGATAGATCAGCATATGCTACGGGTCTGCGCGACACTGTATGGAGGCTTGTGATACATGGCTGTCCACATTCATTCATTTGGAACCTAATGATGGATGCTTCTGGTGCAGCTCGCGGACTCATGCAGGCTTGCAGCATATGCTGACGATCTGTTAATAGTTGTGGAGGGAAACTCCAGACTTGAGCTCGAGCGCAAGAGTGAGGCTTTAATGACAACTGTTCGGGAATGGGTAATGATGCTGAGCTGGCGATATCAAAGGACAAGACGGTGACAATGATGCTCAAGGGTTCGTTGTCACAAACACGCCCCCCTTCGGTAAAGCTGGAAAGAAGAGGGCTCAGATATGCGACTGATGTCAAATACCTGGGCATTAAAGTTTCAGAGCGGTTGAGATTTAAGCCTCACCTGCGAGATCAGGGGGCGTCTCCTCGCTAGTATGAACCAGATTCACATGGTGCTGCGTTGCGAGTGGGACCTCTCCAGGCGTTCGGTTCGTGTCATATACGATGGTCTATTCGTTGCTTGCGTAAACATTGGCGACTGGGGAAAGCATCAACTCGATTAACTCGTACCAAAGAGTAGTCCTGAGTGCATGTTTGACTGTATGCCGCACAGTCTCCTCCGTGGCATGCAGGTACTCATGGGTGCTCTGCCATTGGACTTGGAAGTGAAGCGTTGTGCTATCACCTTCAAGGTCCGAAGGGACTCCCATTGCTGGCTAACGATTGGTTAACTTCGGAAGAGGTTAGGGAGAGGAGCCTTCGCGAATGCAAAGAGCTCCTCGAACTTAAGGTCACGGCGTTGTGACAAGGCAGGTGCGATAGCAGTGACAAGGGTAGGGTTACACATCAGTTCATTTGGGTCGCAAGCTTTGCGAGAGATAACGCAGACTTTGACTTTTGTCTTAGTCTTGGTTATCTCTTGAAGGACCACGGCAGCATAAACGAGTTTCTCCGCAGAATTGATCGGAGCGAAACGGCGAGCTGCGTATGCGGTGCGCCGGCAGATAGAAAGCTGGCTGCATATCTTGGCCTAATATCAAAGATATGCAGAGCTCAGGCAGTTTGAAGGAATGGGGGTTGTGGGAAGTGGGGAGGGGCTGGACGTAAGAAGATGCCTCGTGAATTGGAAGAGTTTTGAATGCCTTCGCGTCTTCGCGCGCGAGGCATTCAAAGGAAGAAAGGCCAAAGTCGGCAACTGAAGATGCTTAGGCCTGGTAGTAATATATCTGGATGGACATAGACATACTACCCCTACACGTAGGGAAGGGATAACGATAGTTATTACATACCGGGGGAAGGCCCAAGGTCAATTCCGGTATAACCTTTCGGGACTACCGACCCCACGCTTTCCGAAGTGGAGTGCTACCAATTACGGGTTTGCAAAAGGACCTAAACTGGGAGTAATTGTTTACAATTATGAAACCTGACTGGAGGTTTTTCTGGTATCTCGGGGAGCACATGGAAGGTTGCTTCCACTCCCGGCAATGGCATATGGCCCTTTGGGGAGTATCATAGTGGCTGTGGTTTATCGCCCACATTGCGGGGAATGCGTCTAGGACTTCAGCGTGGAGTTGCGTTTTCCAATCTGATGTCATGACCATAAGATTAGCAGAGATTTAGATATCAGCAGTATGACTGCCAAACTTGCATTTGGTATAAATTGCTGCCTTTGGGGCCTTTAATAATTGTCGTCACAAAAACAATCCGTGTTGCTAAAGACAACTTTAAACTTGCGACCTTGGGTTGGGCTGTTTACGTAAAACGGTCAAGATATGGTTCTATATCTCCGCCTTAAGTCATGTAAATCTCGCATAGAAATAATTAGATGGTAATATTTTGCAAACTATAAGAATACTTGAAATACTCAATGGCCAAAACTGTTGAATATTTTATAACTAAATTAAAGAGGCATTGAAGCATAGGAATAAAATAATTAATGAAATGTTTTCAAGTCTAATTTATAATGGCAGTCGGCCTTGATCGCTTATGCTTTAAAAATCCATTCAATCTTTTATAGCTGACGTAAAACTATGAAAAATCCAAGCAATCTTGTATATATGTATGTAAAACTTACGTGAAACTGGTAAGTTTTGTTATTTAATAAAATAGCGACGAAAAAGTGAACCTTGTATTCATCGAAATATGAACTAGGAACGACCCTACCACTAGAAATCATTTGAGTCACGAAAAATGCATATTTTATCATTAAAAGGCTATAAGGACACTTGAAGAAAAGATTTTTTTTTTCATTTTTGGGAAGTATATTGTTACATGTCCGCTATATGTTTGCATCTTCAATCATACTCAACCAACAACAAAAATACGTGTATAGAGGTTCTAGTCATGTAAATACCACTCATCGAATGTTCAAGGTCTTCAACCAACAACAAATATACGCAAGTAGATTCCGATCATGCCACTTATCAAGTGTTCAAGTTCTTTAATCAATAATAATTCTGTATTAATAAAAGAACACCCAGAAGTTCTAAGCCGAGAACGAAAAGCAACAACAATCACACGCGCACACAAATTCCGATGTCGAAATACATTAGATTACTCATCGGTGATCGACAGAGAAACGATTTGGCAAGGAAGTCGAATCGGCAGGAACAGCGATAAAAACGATATAAAACCGCGAACGTTGTGATGGAGAGGCAGAGAACGAGATTAGAGTCAGTCGACGTTTTGTAAAGTGAAAGAGTGGAAGTTTGGAAACGGAAGAGTCGAAAGAAGGAACGCAGTATAGTGGACAAAAAGTGTTTAAGTTAATGTTTAAACCGATTTGTTTTCCCCTTCTCCTATCTTCCCAATCCCATTCTCCTTTCCTCTATGACCGTGTTTGTGCATTGCACGTAAAGGTCGAAATTGCCTATAACACAAGTCATTCTGTAAAAAAAAAAAATAAAAAAACAAGAAGAAATCAGATACATAAGAGCCTTAAAGTAAGTGCAGAGCGGTTAGCGAATCGTAGCAGTCATAAGTTTTTTCGTCGATTCTCTCAAACACCATGACGGCTCGTCGAAGCGATTGGTCGGGTAAATATCCGCGTCAAAGCGATTTCCGTTGTTCTCTTGGAATATTCAGTCTTCCTGGGTAAGACGACGTGATTAAACTTTTGTAGTCCAGACCCGAACCCCCCGCACCCTACACCTCAGTGAAGAAATAGTCCATCATGGCCTTCGAACGCGACGTACTAGCCAGCATTCAAAACTTTAAAAGCATATATTTTTCAATATCGTAATTTTGAGCCTAGCGTTAAGGGAATCATAGAATCTACCAGGCTGATTCACTCAGATGGGATGGTGTTTGGAACAGTCAAATCTATGGAGGTACCTGAATTTTCGGCAATTGGTCCAAGACTTTTTATTGAAATTTTTTTATCACCATTTTTTAGTGAAAATTGAACTTTTAAATGTGTCCCATTTTCTAATTGCATATTTCGTTTAATCGCCAGGTCCTTCAAAGTTCAACTATTGTTATACATTTAGAAAATATCTTGAGAGATCCCAGTACGAGGTTTTACCTGAAAGCCCTTATAGCAAAAACATTACCTTAATACACTCTAAAAAATATATGAGGAACCTAGAGTTTCAAAAATAATCCCAAGTTTGGCTCTCTCGAGTGATACTTCGTCATTAATTATTTATTGATTTGATCCTAAAAATAACAAAAGTGTACAATTTTTCTCGGAAACTCCAGAGCCCTTGTAGTGCAGATTGGCGTGAATAACTTTAAACATTCAAATTTTAAAGCTTAGCAACCAATTCGAAACCTTTTTTCTAAGAGAAAAACGATGGCAACGGAAGCCTACTTACAAGCATAAATCAATTACTTAGCATCATAATTCTTTGAGATGTAGTATCGAATTCATAGACCATGGATCAACAGCCAATGCCAATATTTTTATTTATAAATTTCCGCCACGCAGCTAATAACTATGGCCATGTAAACATTCCTGTCGAAGAACTTTCTGAACCCACACCATATTTGATGATGTGTAAACAAATTTATAACAGATACTACGAGTATGCATTATATGAGATTACAAATAATATAAACATAGCCTACACTCCTCAATGTCCCGGAAGTCACACGACCTTTACAGTCCTTGGGGCTTACAAATAAATGTAAACGCGTTGCCATAAAACCCCATCAAGTGCCACTAACGTCCAGCTTCCAACCGATATCAACTACGTGCGTGCGAATTTGTCGAATTTCGAGAAGCGATAATCGATCGACTGCATCTGTCCTCAGCAAGGATTCATAAAAGACTAAATCGCACTCTCCCAAACCCCCAAGAATAAAGCAGTATTCTTTGGAGCGGAGTAAAAGCAACAGATGGTCCTCCAAGAGAGTATTAGCTGCTGCCAGGATACCATTCCCCAGTCGAAATAAGCACGTGCTAATACAGAAATATCGGATATGTTTGGCTCTTTCGTCGCAGGACATTCTACGCCGAACAGGATAACCATAGAAAAAAACTCGGACAGGCCTTTTCTGCCGTGATATCCTTTTTATAATGTTTTCTTTTAAGCACACGTTGTGGGTGTATCCTCTGACAAATTTTCCTTTCGCCAATCAGCTGGAAAATTAGCGAAAGCTTCGGGAAGTCGCATTCACGGAGAAGGGTACACGTGGCAGCCGACTTCGAAGTAACGATGATGATGACTGGTGGACGACACCTTGCTGCTTATAATGGTTCATTCAGAAGGATATCGATGGTTTGGGCTGGAAGAAAAAACAAGGCAAGGAAATCTTGAATAGACCGAAAGATTGTTAAATTGATGGATTTGATTTGGTTGTTTGCGGGAGTGGAGAGAAACAGAAGAAGAAATCAATTTGTAATAGAACGACAAACGAAGAAAATATAATGGAATAGTGGGTTGTTTTACCCTTGAGCTTTTTTTATGTAATAATGGACAGCATATTCGTATCTAATTTAGGCGCAACGAGGTATTTCAAGGTCGTTGTTATAGAATAAAAATTATTTCTCGGATTCGGTCACACATTTTTGGATCGTACGCGGACCGATTTAATTCAATTAATTTATGTTACGTTTCTTGTTAACTTCTCTACATATTTACTTAGTTCATCTAGCATTTCAAATTAAACAGAAGAATTCTGGATTTCACAGTGTTTTCATTTATAAATCGTGACGTTTTCGATCTGTGATTAGATCAATTTGATAAATGTCTCTGCAGCGATCCAAAAGTCACAATTAATTGTTGTGTAAACTGTAAGTCTAAAAAAATTCAATAGAACTGAGTTAGAGTAAAAAACATAACAGAATTAGAATTGGGCGAAAAGCCCAATCATATGGTAGTCTACATGAAATTGGAAAATATGTCATCTAGAATACTTTCAAATAGTGAATTGTGACTTTTGTATGGGAGGTGGTAAAAGCAGAGAGGGAAGGTTTGTAATTTTTGTATATAACACCAAACGTAGTATACAAAATGTTTCATGCTGAAATTAAAGTTTGTAGCTATCATAATTTTCGAGGAAATTGAACAATTTTTGCCTGAATTTATGCATTTGTATGGGAGGTGGCAGAGAAAGTGGGAAGTTTTGGATTATTTTGAGTCTCCTTATCAACATCCTAATCACATAGCTTTGTTACTTATATGTTCGAAGGAGAAATACTTTCCTGAATTTTCAATACAAAAATTTGTATGGGAGGTGGTAGAAGGAGTGAAGCAAAATTCATATTTTTTTAGCATATATTGTTAATATTAAGGGACAAATTCTGAAAAAATATGAAGTTACTTAGTAGTACTTTTTCTTGTTTCAATAAAAATCGATTAAGTCCATTTACCAAAATTGATTAATTGTATGGGAGGAGGTAAAAAGAGTATTCGAATCAAAACCAATTATTTTAACATCAATGATATTTAAAATAGTATACATTTCTCGAAATTTAAAGTTGATAGCCTAGACGATTTTAGAGAAATATAATTTTGCTCAAATTCCGAAATTTCGTGAAATTGTTATAAGAAGAGTGAGGTAAAATCTGTTCTCTTAACTTTGCTTGTTGCGATGCAAACCGAATAAATGCATTTTTGAAACGTGTACATTTGTATGGGAGGGGGTAGAAGGAGTAAGGTGATCAATATTTTTTATAATGATATTTTTTGACAGTAATGATTGTGGTGCGTTAGTCTCATTCATATAGATTTTCATAAGGAGCAGGATTCGAAAATAACTGTAATTTTACTTGCTATTGTAATACTACTTTAGCAGGCGAATCCTGACTCTAAGTAAAAAATCGTTTATAAAAATAAAAAAATAAATCAGTTGAAAAATAATTTCATTGCTAGATAGTCATTTTTCAATAAACGTTGTTATTAAGATTAAATATCCGTTCGGAAAATTTATTGAATGAAAAGAATTTAAATAACATTATTTTATTTAAGATAATAGCTGTTGTTAAAATAATGAAATATTAAAATTAAATACTAAATAATTGTTAATAAATAATTACTAACAGTGAATGTTAATTTAAACTGAAATTAAATAAATGTTCTAAATAAAAATTATTTTAAAATGAGTAATTAATTAGGGGAAAAAGTTATATAAATAAAACCCCTAAATTGGTGACCCCGACAACAACAGCAAAGAAACATTGAGATGTAGACAAAGTCAAAATTGGTAAGTTGAATTACCTTTTGTTCTTCTTGGTCTTCGATCTACCTTGAGAGAAGATATCAATGCAACTCCAGCAGAGATGTTATATGGTCAAAATTTAAGATCGCCTTATGACTTTATACATACTAGCAAAAATTCACAAAGTTTGTCTGCTGGTGAATTTGTTGAACATCTTCGAGATACTATTAGCAAAACTAAACCTTAAAACTTGTACCCATGTTTTTGTATGTCAAGAATCAAAGCGTTCATCTCTGCAAGCTCCTTATGAAGGACCATTCGAAATTATTAGTCGCGATGCGAAATATTTTAAAATTAAAATAGGTATAACGTAAACATATCAATCGATAGGTTAAAACCTCATTATGTTTGCACCGCCGATTTACTAGATCAAGTGGAACCTTTAATTAAATCTTTACCAGTTAAAAAATTAACTTTTGGAAAAAATCAATATTTTAATTATTAACAAGATACTGGTCTCGAGGAAATCTTTTGATATCCTCTGAGGAGGGGGTGTGTGGTGCGTTAGCCTCATTCATATAGATTTTCATAAGGAGCAGGATTCGCAAATAACTGTAATTTTACTTGCTATTGTAATACTACTTTAGCAGGCGAATCCTGACTCTAAGTAAAAAATCGTTTATAAAAATAAAAAAATTAATCAGTTGAAAAATAATTTCATTGCTAGATAGTCATTTTTAAATAAACGTTGTTATTAAGATTAAATATCCGTTCGGAAAATTTATTGGATGAAAAGAATTTAAATAAAATTATTTTATTTAAGATAATAGCTGTTTTTAAGATAATAAAATATTAAAATGAAATACTAAATAATTGTTAATAAATAATTACTAATAGTGAATGTTAATTTAAACTAAAATTAAATAAATGTTCTAAATAAAAAAAATTTTAAAATGCGTAATTAATTAGGGGAAAAAGTTATATAAATAAAACCCCTAAAATGATATTCACGTTTTAATACTATTACCTAATGTTCAAGTCAATAGCTGAAACAGTTTCGGAGAACATTTTTCTTAAATTGCGAAATTTCATGAAATTTTTATGGGAGGGGGTAGAAGCAGTGGGGGGATGTGGTACGTTCACGAACTTAAAGTTACTTTTTTGCTAAAAATTATATATGAAAATTTTCAGCCCGATAGCTTAAAGCGTTCGAGAGTTATGTTGTAGACAGACGCATAGACGGACAGACAGACAGACAGACGTACAGACAGCCATTCGTAATCAAGGTTTTTGAGCAACAACAAATATTTATGTACCCTTGGCAGCTCTGTGTGAGCATTATTTCTTAGCGTTACAAACGGTAAGGCAAACATAATATACTCACAAATTTCATCTAGAGTATAGAAATTACTTTTAAGACGGGTGACGGAAACCATAAGATATTAACGGATCGTTTCGCAAAAAGTTGTGACAAAAATAGTTAAATAGCAGCTATAAAAAACCAATTATGATCATATAAGGGGAATCCCATGACCTATTTTGAAATTTGAAAAAAAAAAATACAGTAGTTATTGCAAAAGCTCTGATGTTTTTATTTCAATTAAAAGTGAAAGTGTAAATTCAAAATAATTTAAAATAGGCGGTCTTAATGGGACATAAGCTCACGCGCTCTAAAATTTCAAATAAGTTTAAGCACTTATTAATAATTTATACTAATAAAGGATACTTATTGATACTCATCACAGTATTTTCGCATCTTCCAAGCCAGGAACATTGGAACACTGGTGAAACCCACTATGTGACGCTGTATTTAAGCCTCTTCTTAGCCTATAAACATGAAATTTTGCAAAAATAGTTTCAGAGTTTGGCGAAATTCGGCTCCTAGAAGTGAATAGGGGAAAATCCCTATTTAAGAATTAATTCTATCTTCATGATGGTCAAGTCTAAAACTTGAATCTTAGCACGTTTGTCCCTTTTGAGCAGGTGGGTGCAAAGGAATTATTATTATTATTATTTTTTTTTCAAAATTCTACCTTCTAACGGTTAAAATAGGGAGTAAAGAGGAGAGACGAACCTCTAATTGGCAAGTAGCTGTATTTCCGTAAGGAAGCATACCATTATAAAGAAAAATTCCAATTGTTTTATGAACAAAAGTTGCTTTTGGATTTTGAACAATTTTAATCCTAAATGGTGAATAAAGTGAAATTCCCCATTTGTGCAATTTCTGTATCTTCAAAAAATGTATTTTATACTTTCCTTAGACCTAGAATTAATGTAGTTTTGGTATTTTTCGAAGTTCGACCCTGAAGAGGTAAAATACGTAAAAACACACAATCACAGTGTTTAAACAACGCCATGTCCTCTGGGAAAAAGTAATTTGTGGATTATGAGAAATCCAAACTAAAACTTAGCAGGACTACGATTGGGCGTAAAGCCCAATCATGCTATACTCTAGAGGAAAAAGTTTTTTTTTTATTTTTTGAAATTTTGTTTGGGGAGTCGTAGAAGGGGTGACAACTTTGAACTCGATTTTTGACATCATGCTAGAGTTGCTATCAAAATGTTTTGTTGAAAATGATAGCAAATGAAAGGTAATTTGATTCCCTAAAAAACAAGCTATAACACTTTGAATTGTGATTATTAGTTTTCAAGATATAGCGTTTTGAGTGAGTGAGGGTACAGGTCCGAAGGACTTTTCTTGATCACCCTGTATCTCCGTGGATATTGAAAATTGACCATCTCCGTAGAACAATTTTTTGCTCAAAATATATCCAGGAATAACCCCTTACAAGGTTATGCACGGAGTACCAAACACCCTGTAGTATATACAGGGTGGGCCAAAAGTCACCATGGGGTTTCAAAATGTAATAACTTTTTTGTTTATAGTTTTTATCAATTTTTTTTTCAGATTATAAAATATACAAAATGAAAAATTTTGTTTTTAAGTATGGAAAAAATGTCCCTTAAATGACCTCCGTTTTCAGCTTCACAAAAATGGTCTCGTTTTAGAGCATTTTCCATAACATCTTTCAAAATTTGTGGCTGTAGCGCTCGAATTTCTGCAACAATGTTGGCCTTGAGTTCAATGATTGTCTCGGGCTTGTTCACATATACTTGCTCCTTCAAATAACCCCAAAGAAAATAGTCGGGTGCTGACAAATCTGCCGAACGCTCTGGTCAACTAATATCCGAATGTCTTGAAATTATTCGCTCTCCAAAAATTTGACGTAAAAGTGCCATTGTGTCTCGGGCAGTGTGGGCAGTGGCTTCATCCTGCTAAGACCACATCTCAGGTCTGTTTTCAAGAGCAGGACGAAAAAAATGTTCTATTATAAACCGATACCGCTCTCCATTTACGGTTCAGCACTTCCATCTTCATTTTCGAAGATGTAAGGCCCAATGATATTTTCAGATGTAATGCCACACCATACTGTACACCTAATGGAGTGCAATTGGCGCTGATGAATGACGCTTGGATTTGCAGAAGCCCAGAACCTACAGATCTGCTTATTAACAAAGCCATTTAAATGAAAATGAGCTTCATCACTCATAATCAGATTTTCAATAAAGTTGATTTCATTTCTGGCCAACTGTTGAATTTTAACTGCAAAATTTAGACGTTGCCGATGATCTGCGGGTTTTAATTCTTGCACCAATTGCGCCTTATATGGGAACAACACTAAATGTTTTTTTAAAATGCGCCGTAGTGACGTACGAGCCATTCCTAGCTGAGCAGAACGCCTTCTGGTTGATGTTCCTAGTCTTTCGTTAACGCTTTCCTGTACACGTTCAATATTTTCCGGAGTGCGAATTGAACGTGGTCTACTGGTTCGAGGCAAATCTTTTACGGTGCCATGTTGGTGATGACGATGAACTAAGCAACGAACCATTGCTTCAGAGGGCGAAATTCTGACGTTAAAATGTCGACGATATGCTCTTTGCGTTAAAATAATTGATCGCTGATTTAAGTAATAAAATTCTATTATTCTGGTTCTTTCTTCAGTTGTGAATCTCTCCATTATTTATTCTCCAGGTGTTATTTATATAATCTGGAAAAAAAATAAAAAAAATATATATAAACGAAAAAGTTATTAAATTTTTAAACCCCATGGTGACTTTTGGCCCACCCTGTACATTAGTTCATGAAAAGTTTCATGAAAAAATGCAGTTTGAATGAGAGGTGGTGGAAGTAGTCCCCCAGTTTGTATACAGAATATTGAAAATATTGGGAAATTTAACATAAGGCAGATTGAAAACCTTTGAGGCGAGGTTACTCTTAAAAACTAATATTAAAATATATATTAAAAATTTGAAATTTTAACCTATAAACTTGAAAATTCATTTCAACTGCTGAAAAGTTTTTTTAAGAAATCTATTATGACCAAACCACTAAAAGCTGAAATTTCGTACAAACACTTTTAAAAAAATTTCAAATAAAAATGCATCAAAAGTTTTGAAATCCCTCCGCTCTTCGACCCCCTCCCACGCAAAAGTTTAAATTCGACCAGATTCAACAAATTAGCAAATTAGAAGCCACGAACTTGGAATTTTGTTCGAAAACCTTTCAAAAGAAAGGAAATAAAACTGCGTTATAATTTTTACGATGCTCCGAACTCTCTCTCGAATTTCATAGAATTTACTTCGTCTATGAAACTACTATTCTATACAACGAATTTTGAACGTGATTCGAGCAATCAATTAAGCAATTATTGAAACGATCCGATAACTTCTATTTCACGGGCTTTTAACGTTAATTATAGCAACATTGATTTTTAATAACATTCCCCAGATTTAGTCAGCTTTGTTAAAGAAATGTGGTGTTAAAGATGTTTTACTGTAATCCCTTTTATTTTAGTTTGTAAGTAATCATATACTGATGATTTGTAAACAAATAAATAAATAAGTGGACATGTAACCACCCCTTCTATCAGGCCCCTCTCCCCTACCTATCCCTCTACAAACCCAAACTTGCATATACTTATATAAACGAATGAAGTATTGATTCAATATACTGGAACTATTGATCGTAATTGCAGTCTTAAATAATTGACAACAGCCCTGCCTTGGAGCCCCAATCACATATTCTTCCCTATCCACCCTGCCATGCGCATTTACTTCACACGTTGCCCCAAGAATAATAAAGTTGCGCCCGACTTGTAGGCAGATTTTTCCTGTTAAGATCCACTGCAGGGGCATACGACAGAAACAATTATCTTCCACAAGGCTCGATCGTAAGCATCGGCCACTATTTATAGCCAGGACTTGTTATTCCTCTGGCCTCCTACTCAACTGCTCGCTTCCATATGCTACATGGTCGACCAGCCCGACGTCTTCATTGAGGATTATAATCCAGAGCTTGATCGGATTGACTGTCACATCCGCTTTAAATCTCAGTGCCTATTTTAGTCTGTCCAGTTGTACTTCAAAGGCCGTCGTTGAAGATAACTTCTGGGCAATACTCGTATATCCCTAAAATGCGCCGGAGCCATTGGTTCCCGAAAGTTTTCACTTGCAGCTTCGCGCACAGGGACATCTCCCTAAGCCACCAAAAAAGGAAAAGGACACCATCAAAGGCCAGGCGAGCTTTATTTATACGAGCCTCAGTGTCCTTTGCGGCTCCGCCATCCATACTGAATATTCTTCCGAGGTGAAAAAAAATCTTGCACCTCTTTCACATCTTGTCCGCTGGCTGAATCTTAATTGCCTCTATCAGACGACGTACAGCTTCAGCACTCTAAATTTTGAGTAATCGCGTCAATTTATTATGAAAGTTTTATGTACTCTACTCACTCTCAACCTCCAGAAAGAAGAAAGAATACCGAAGGCTTAACGAGCTTTATTTATACGAGCCTTATCATTCTTTTTGGCTTCGCTTTCTATGCTGATAGTGCTTCCGAGATAACAAAAATTTTGCATCTCTTCCATATCATGTCCATTGAGAATAGTCGGAGCTTCTCCATTGACAGTCGTCAAATGGTCAATTTAGTTCTGAGTAACACCATCTGGGGAAACCGGTGATGTCTTACGATGACTCTAGTGTGGAAAAGGGGTCCCTCCGATGACCATTTGCCGAGTACTACTAAACTCTACAAATAACTCGCCTCTTAATACAAGGTCGTGACGCGTTAACCTAAGGGTCACCATGCTTCCCCATGGCGTGTTCTAGTCCAGTATTATCAGAGCCAACCTGGGCGCTCATATTTCGTGAGATGATAATAATATCAGCTCTTGGAACACGTGGCACTCAGTTGACCATAAAACTCTTCTTTGTCCCCAGGTGTTGCGGCATTAATTGATGCGTAGCACTGCAGAATTGTTACGTTTCTGACACTGGTCCTGAGCCTGACGACGGTAATTTTATCCGAGACAGGTTCCCAGCAAATGAGACTGCTTCACGATCTCGCTGTAAGGAGAATCGCTACGCCATTTCTGGGCCAACGTAGAGAAACTTGTTTCAGCCCGGGGATCGTTTTTCTCCTGATCCTGTCCACTTGAACTCCCTCAAGCCTAAGATTTAATCCACCATTTATATAGGCTCGCCATAGATCCGAAACAAATGAAATTGTGGTGTTCTATGGTACAATCTTTTTATACTATCGCCCGATCAGCTTCATACAATTCTTAGCAGAGACCGAAACGTAACGATTAATAAATCAGAACAGTGCAAAGATCCCGAAAGCTTTTCTTTTATCCCAACTCGTTGGATGATTTCATTATTTAAATAAAAACTTATCATGAAATTTCCACCATGAAAGATCAAAATATCAAATAAATTTTATACAAAAACTTTCTGAAAATATTCTCAACGACCTTCGAATTCTGAAACTGCATAACCACATTTATCCATCATATCTAACAAAATTCAAATCAAAATTGGTTTCACTTCAGTTCGAGCAGTTCTCGTTAACCTCGTTAGAATCCGCAAACTTATTGCATATTCCACATGCTCATATCTCTTCGAGCCATCCACCGCCATTCAAACTATCTGAACCGAATTGAGTCATTACGTGGTCCTGTAAAAGTATGAGACCAATAACAATCACTCCAGCTTCAGCAGCCAAAAAGGATCAATTCAATTCGATTGCCGTTCCTTCTAAGCAGAAACTTTTGATTTGGTGGAAAAACGAGGAAAAAGAAAAAATCTCGAAGGACTCAAATCTGAAATATTGAGAATGGAGAGCACTTAACTGATCTGCTGGTGCAGATATACGTCAAAAATTGCCATCAGTGATGGGCTAAAGTTCAACCAATAACGCACACATCTAGCTCGAACGGCATCTGAACCGATAAAATAAATCAATGGAAATCGCAGATATAAGATATGAAATTCGGTGAGATGAAATCGCATCGGGTAACATTTGGCCTCGGTTTTCGTGGTTCCAACTATATCTACACTTCTCGGCATCACCCTTCCGTTGCCATCGGGCTCCGATTCCGCTTCTCAATGTCTCCGCAAGGATGCCATGACAGTCATATCTTGTCGACATTGTGCAATAAGTCAACGGAATTTCACCCTCTTGTATGAGGGGTAGAGGTCAAGGATTCGCATTTACTTTTCCTTTTTTTGGCGGGGGTTTTATGATGGCAATGCAAACACAGAAAGAGAGAGAGAGTCACATTTCATAGGCTCAGAATTTCAATCTAACGTTTATTTGATGAATTTCGATTATTTGTCAGGATAAATCGCATTGACGTAACCATTATATAAAGCTCTTATAGATGTGGATTTGTCTTATATTTTCAATAGATTAACATTTATATTAGTCTTAATTTGCATAATTCTTATACTCTAGATGAAATCTGAGGAAATTATAAGTTTGCTCTAAAGTTTGTAACGCCAAGAAATAAGCGTCGGAAAAAAATTAATGATACAGAAGTTCATATAATCACTCAAAAATCTCAAAACCTGTTTACCTCCTCCTTCCACCACCTCCCATATAAACTGTACTTTTTCATGAAGTACTTTAAATCAATTTACTCATTGCGTATGAAATTCAGTGAGCTGAAATTGTGCACTAAATATTTATTTAGAATTATTAGTGAAACCAATAAAAATTTAGGCGATTAGCTTCACTTCTTCAACCCCCTCCCATACAATTTGACACAATTCAACAACTTTACAAAAAGTCCTGTTATGTTTCAGTATACTATTGAAATTAACTAAATGCCTTACTTTTGATGATATGAGTAAGAATTCAAAGCACTATATAATATGTGAACTCAAATCCATAAGAGTTCTGAATAGGAAATTGTAAAGAGGTGGTAAAAGGAGTAAAGAAATTTTTGAAGTCACTAATCTTTATTACCACTGCAGGATTTACCATAAGACAAAGTAGGCAATTGCCGTATTTTAGGGGCAAACATTTTTTCTTGAAAATAGCTATCAAAAGTCAATGTACAAAATTCTCCTTGTTAAGAGTCTTCGTAGTATAATTTCTCGGAACCCAACCATGCATAAAACAATGGCTCCGCTACCATCTGGCAACATCATTTCAAAAAAACATAATTTAAAAAACATAACAGGATTAAGATTGCACGTAAATCCCAATCATGCGATACTCTAAATGCAATAGTAGAAATTTTTATGATCTTAAGGAATTTTCTGCAGGAGTGTCAGAATTGAACTAATTTTTTTCACAACATGCTAGAAGAGCTGGAGTAGCTATAAAAATGTTTTATACAATATTTAAGCTTCAAAAATTTAATTGTTACCAAGAAAATTATTGTACTATATTTAGTGAAATTGTGCAGTTTGTACGGGAGGTGGTAGAAGGAGTGATTTTTTCAGAAATAAATTTAAACATTATACAATTAACATCTCTCAAATTTCAGATCAGCAGCATTTATACTTTTCAAGAAAATCGATTTTTTTCTGAAGCTCGTAAATTGAGTCACATTGTACAGGGGGGTTAAAAGTAGTAAAGCGAATTGGTTATTAATGTTTTGGTCAATGTTTTCGCAGTGTATTTCGAATTGAATGAAAAGATTTCCGGATTCTACTCTGTTACGCTGTTTATTATTCGTGACGTTGCGGTCTCTGTTGAGACCTTTATGAAACTGTTCTCTTTTAACTGTTTATACTCTAGATGAAATCTGAGAGTATTATAAGTTTGCTCTAAAGTTTTTAACGCCAAGAAATAAGGCTCGGAGAAAAAAATGAATGATACAGAAGTTAATATTATCACTCAAAAATCTCAAAACCGGATGTCCGTCCGTCCGTCCGTCCGTCTGTGCGCGCTCTACCTTGAGAACGCGTTGAGCTAGATAGTTCAAATTTTGTACACGTCGTTTTTGTCAAAAAAGTAAGGTCAAGTTCGTGAACGGGCCAAATCGCTCCACCCCTTCTGCCCCCTCCCATACAAAATGACACAATTGCGCAATTTGACAATAAACGGATTTGCACGAAAAGTATAAAAGCTATTGGCCTGAAATTTGGAATATGTTACTTTTATGATAATATCAATCTACCGTACAAAAATTATGCGTATCCTCCCCCTCCTTCTACCACCTCCCATACAAACTGTACTTGTCATGAATTACTCTAAGCTAATTTACTCATTGGTGGTTGGATGGGTATAGACAGGGTAGGCATCTGATCGGCGTCATTAGGCGACGCCCAGTGTTGTAACTGTCATATACACATCAATTGTGCTCATCATACCTCCTCGTGGTAGCCACCGGATCCTGGTCTTGTCCATCCGGACTTGACTTGCTGAACTGATGGGCGCGAGTGCTAATGAAACAGAAAAATTCTAGCACTATAATAATATGGCCCTCCAAGTTGGGGGTTGGGCGATGTGTTAACAAGTCATCCTCGGAAAAAACACACCCGTTTCGAAACCTGAAGCAACGCCTCGGACTGGATTGATTCAACGGCAACGACCACGCAAACGAAAAATGGACTATTCCTTCGGATCTTGGAACGTGCGATCCCTGTACAGAGCAGGAGCAGTGAGAGAGCTTCTGGAACAGGCAGTCAAATACAATATAAACATAATTGCACTCCAAGAAACTAAATTATTAGGTAACGAGATTAATGACTTAAGATCGCACACAATTTTCAAAAGTGGGAAATCATCGGGAAGCCGGGAATTTGGAGTTGCGTTTATCGTCGACAAGAAGCTTAAACACCAAGTTACCAACTTCAAATCCGTCAATGAACGATTGTGTGCAATCCGCATCAAAACAAGTTTTTTTAATGTTTGGCTTATTAATGTCCACGCCCCAACGGAAGACAAAGACGACGAAGTTAAAGACGATTTCTACAGCACCTTAGAATCAACATTCGACTCCCTTCCGTCGAATGATATTAAAATAGTATTAGGTGACTTTAACGCGAAAGTGGGCAAAGAAGAAGCATACATAGGGACAATTGGAAGGCATAGTCTCCATGATATTAGTAACGACAACGGCCAGAGGCTGACTGATTTCGCCAGCAGCAAAAACCTTATTGTAAGCTCGACATGCTTCCCGCATCGTGATATTCATAAGAGAACGTGGGCTTCACCCGACGGAAGAACATTCAATCAAATAGACCATGTTCTAATAGAGAAAAGGACGGCCTCCTGCATTCTCGACGTGCGTACATGTCGAGGGGCTAATTGCGACACAGACCACTATTTGGTAAAGACCAAGTTTCGATGTCGAATCGCAAACCGAGGACACTCAAAAATACAACCGGTTCCTAAATTCGACATAGGGAAACTCAAAAACGAGAAAATAGTTGCGAAATATGCGTTAGCCTTGGAGAGGCACTTCACGACAATGCTGAATACCACTGTCAGCATGCCAATAGAAGAAATGTGGCAAAAAATCAAAGATGGCATTACATCTGTCGCAGAGGAGGTGATAGGACAACAACCCCGGCGCAAAAGAAATGATTGGTTCGACAAAGAATGCCAAGATGCCTTAGAACGAAAAAATGAAGCTTACAAAATATTAACGGAACGGCCGACACGAGCCAAACAAGACAAGTACAAGGATCTTAGACGATTTGCAAACAAAATATGCAGACAAAAAAAACGGAAGTACAATAATGACGAAATTAAAAACATGGACGAACAATTTAAATTACACAACACAAGAGCCGCGTATTCCCTTGTCAAAAGGATGAAAGAAGGTTACAAACCGAAAACGACCCTATGCAAGGATGCGGAAGGGAACATTATAAGTAACGCGGAAGATATAAAACTAAGATGGGCACAATATTTTGAACACCTTCTTAACCCGAGCCCATCACCTACACGAACAGCAGCAGCAGATACAATAGCAGGTATAACTGATGTAACAGCTGATGAAGGATCCGCTTTGAGTCCTCTCACACTCGAAGAAGTAAAAACAGCCCTAAGGAACCACCCAAACAACAAAGCGCCGGGCACTGATCAAATCCCAGCTGAACTTCTGAAAGCCGGCGACACCTGCATAGCGCATCTCCTACATAGATTAGTCGCGGACATATGGACGCAGGAAATACTTCCTGAAGATTGGCGCAAGAGCATCATATGTCCAATTTATAAAAAAGGTGACAAACTCTGCTGCGAAAACTACCGAGGAATATCTCTGTTGTGTACGTCTTATAAGATTTTGACGAAAATTCTAGAAAAGAGAATTAAGCCCTATGCTGATAAAGTAATTGGTGAATACCAAGGCGGATTTAGAGCTGGACGCTCAACCACGGACCAGATATTCTCAGTTAAACAGGTGCTGGAAAAGTGCTGGGAATATAATATTGATGTGCACCAGATATTTGTTGACTTCAAACAAGCATACGACAGTATCGACAGGCGCGTACTGTATAAAATCATGTTGGAGTTTGGAGTCCCACCGAAACTGGTTCGACTGACAAGAATGACAATGACTGAGTCTTTGTCACAAGTCAGAGTAGAAAACGATCTGACTTCCAGTTTTAAAACAGACAACGGCCTTAAACAAGGTGACGGCCTCGCACCAATGCTTTTCAACTTAACACTCGAATATGTTGTTCGGAAACTTCCCGTTGACACCAAGGGAACACTATGCTTCAAATCCACACAACTCGTAGCATATGCCGACGACATAGATATCCTTGCAAGATCTCTGGAGAGTGCTAAGGAAGTATTTGTAAACCTTGACTCGGTAGCAAGGGAAGTTGGACTACGCATTAATGAAAACAAAACAAAAATTATGACGCAAACTAGGAAAAAGACGCCAATCAGACAAAATATTACAGTAGGAGACTATAACCTAGAAAACGTAGACAACTTCATATATCTAGGGGCAAATCTATCGAAGGATGGAAGCGAACCCATCGAAATTAAAAGAAGGATAATGATGGCAAACAAGACTTATTATTCGGTACTTCCAATAATCAAAAACAAGAACGTGCACAGGAAAACAAAACTTAAGCTATACAAAACAATCATAAGACCTGTGCTATGCTATGGCAGCGAAACGTGGACATTAACTCAGGCGTCCGAAAAACGACTTAACACCTTTGAAAGGAAGGTCCTCAGAAGAATCCTCGGACCTGTGAGGGAAGACTCAATCTGGAGAATACGATACAATAGAGAATTGTATGCCATCTTCGACAATCCAGAAGTGTCAACCCTCATAAAATTTAAAAAATTACAATGGGCTGGTCATGTGGAGCGGATGGATGACGGAAGAATTCCCAAACGCACACTAAAAGGGAAAGTCAACGGACAAAGACCGGTCGGAAAACCACGAAAGCGCTGGGAGGATTCGATTGACGCAGACAGCAAATCACTGCTAAGATTTTCAAACTGGAGGACGCGGTCACTAAACCGAGATGGATGGAGGCAAAGCATTCAGGAGGCCAAAGTCCGATTTGGGCTGTAGCGCCATCGTAAGTAAGTAATTTACTCATTGCGTATACAATTTAGAGAGCTGAAATTGTGCACCAAATATTTATTTGAAATTGTTAGTAAGCCCAAAAAAATTTAGAATATTAGCTTCACCCCTTCTACCCCCTCCCATACAAAATGACACAATTTCGTAATTTGACAATAAACGGATTTACTCGAAAAGTATAAAAGCTTTTAGTCTGAATTTTCGGATATGTTATTTTCATAGTAATTTTAATCTACAGTAGAAAAATTATTTGCTTCCTCCCTCTCCTTCCACCCCCTCCCATACAAACTACACTTTTTCATGAAATGCTCTAAGACGATTTTCTCAGAACATATAACATTTATTGAGCTCATATTTTGTAATAAATACTTAATTAGTATTAGCACTAAGATCAGAAAAAAATATTTCATTAGCTTCACTGCTTCTACCCCCTCCCATACAATATGACACAGTTTCACAACTTCACAAAAAATCGATTTTCTTAAAAAGTCTAAATGGCACTAGTCTGAAATTTCAGGGATGTCAATTTTACAATATTCCTAGTTATTTCTAAAAAAAATCACTCTAATCGCCCCACTCTTTCTACCACCTCCCATACAAACTGCACATTTTCACTAAATCTAACTCACTAATTTTTTCAGTTCGCATTCAATTTTTGGAGTAAGCATTTTGTATAAAACATTTTTATAGCTACTTTAGCATGATGGGGAAAAAATTAGTTCAATGCTATCACCCCTTCTAACACTCCCCATACAAAATTTCTTGGGATCACAAAAAATTCTATTTCATCTAGAGTATCGTAAGATTGCGCTTTACACGCAATCGTAGCCCTGTTATGTTTTTTTTTAATTTTAATATATAATATAATTCGTGCGTAGTACAAAATTCGCGCTCGATAAATGTTATACGTACTGAGAAGCATTTATGATAAAAACAATATATTTTAAATTAAAAATTATTAGGTATTGTACATATCAGCTTTACGTGCTTATCATCTACCACTGGAACACTGAATCAAATTAGTGCTTACGTGTGAACACTATATGCAACACATGCAAGGACTTGATCGGAATGTTCAAGGTCTCAACATGAAATATGAAATAACACGCACAATCATCGAATGTCTAAAGACCTTGAACATTCAACCAACCTACAACAAATTACATGGGCAGTGTAGAGAAGCTACAACAACCAAACGGAAAGACTGAAACTTCGAGGAAATGCTTGATAGAAGGAATTAACAGCGCTCGGCCGAGAAGAGCGAACACAAAAACACTAATTCTGAACATCAGCCAACAAATGCGACTCGAATGGAATGTTTAGCAACACCAACCACCGGCCAACACAGAAAAGACTCGGCGACGAGAAAATACTTTACGAACACCAGTGAGTTCTTTACCAAGAAAGCAACAACAAGCACATATAGGCTCGGCCAACAGGAAAAAGAGTCGGGCGACTAGACAATACTTTGTAAAAACAACTAACAGCGCTCGGTCGAAAAGAAAAAGATTTACACGACAAGAGAATGATTCGGCCGAAATAAAAAAAGACGAACGTTTTTGATGAACAGTCACTCTGGTTTGGAGACGTCGACGAATCAGTCGACGTTTAGTAAGCAACGAAAGATTGGCAGGTGATAATTTGTGAGCGAAAAAGTCGAAGTGTAAAGTGATTTAGGTAAATTAAATAAAGTTTAGCGATTGAATTAAACTTGTGATTTTCTTTTTACTTCAAGTCCAGCAAACCCTTGCGTACTTCAGTATTAAAGAATCCAAGAAAATTTGATTAGCATAAATTTCTGGAAATGTGTCATTTTGTATAACAGGGGGTAAAATGGTAAAGCGATTTAACCCGTTTCAACCTTTTTCGTTAAAAACGAACTCTCTAGCTCAACACGTTTTCAAGCTAGAGAGCGCACGGACCGACGGACGGATATCCCGTTTTGAGATTTTTGAGTGTTAACATTAACTTATGTTTCAGTGATTTTTTTCTACAAGCCTTATTTCTCAACGTTAAAAACCTGAGAGCAAACTTGTGATACTCTCACATTTTATCTTGAGTATAATCAAGAGTGGATCCATCATTCCATCCTGGCCACCACAAAAAGAAAAAACAAAATGAAAGACGAAGGCTTTAGCAGATGGCATCCAATCCCTACAAAAGAAAAATTTAAAATCAAGAACTCAGTCCAACAAGCATCATCCTAACAAATAAGTTCCTAAGAAAACACAGAAAAAAAAAACTTCGGGCTACAACCATCATCCTGGCAAAATAATACCAAAATTATTAAAAATTCTAAAAAAAAAAACAGAGATTAGCAACTATCGTTCTAGTTACCACATTAAAAAATCAGGAGGTGGCTCACCACCATCGTCCTGGCAACCATGTTCTAAATAAATTCAAAAATCGGGAGGTGTCACTATCGCCCAAGCACCAACATAATGAAAAAAAGAAACATTCAGAATAAAATTGGAAAAATCAGAAAATATATCCGGAAGTGAAAAAAAATAAAAAACCAATTGTCCTGGCAACCACATTATAGATAAAAAATTGGGAATCTAGAAAAAAAAACTGGTTCCATCGTCCTGGCAACCCCATTTTAAACCAGAATTATGATTGGGCTTTACGTCTATGCGATACTCTGGATGAAATGGGAAAGTGTAATGTACCGGTAAATAAGTCATCTTAAATTCATTCGAATAGTGATTAGTGAGTTTTTTATGGGAGATGGTAAAAATATCGGAGGGAGGGGGGCGGGAGGGAGGTTTTAATTTCTGTATATGACACTGGACCTGGAATAAAAAATGTTTCATGCTGAATTTAAAATTTGTAGCTTTCATAATTTTCAAGGAAATTGCACATTGATTTCTAAAATTGAGAGATATCTGGGGAACTGGAAAAGGCTTAGGGTGGTTTTCAAATTGTTTATAATCACCATTCCTTGCTACAATTTCAAAGCTAGCGATAGCTCTCACATGTTCGGCCGCGAAATGCTATTCTTGAATTTCTAATGCAGAAATTTGGGAGAGTCAGAAGGAGTGATGCGAAGTTGATATTATTTTTTGACATTTATTGCAATTATTAAGAGAGAATGCTGGTAAAATTGTCTTCTAGTTTGTAGTTTCAATGAAAGCCGATTTTTTTTGTCAAGCGATACTTTGTGTCATATTAGCATTATTAAAATTTGCTCTAATTTCCAAGATAATAGCATTGACAGTTTCGAATAAAAGCAATTTCATTTGAAAAACATAAAAGGACTACGATTAGGCGTTAGGCCCAATCATGCAATACTCTAGATGAAGAGGCATTTTTTGATTTTAAGAAATTTTGTATGGGGAGTGGTACCAATTTTTTACATCATGCTAGAGTCTCTATCAGAATGTCTTATTGAAAATTTGAGCTTCAAAAATTTAATAGGTACTGAGAAAATTAGTGTATTGGATTTAGTGAAACTGTGCAGTTTGTATGGGAGGTGGTAGAAGGAATGGGGAGTTCTTAGTGAGTTTTTCAGAAATAATTATAAACATCATGCATTTGACGCAGATCTGTAGCATTGAAACTTTTCAGAAAAATCAACTTTTTGAAAAGTTCTGAAATTGTGCCACATTATATGGGATGGGGTGGAATGAGTGCTAATAATCTAATTTTTTTTAGTCTTACTAATATTTCTAAATAAATATGTTGTTCAAAATGTCAGCTACATGTTCGACCAATCCGAAGTCTTCCTTGAGTATTATAATCCAGAGCTTGTTTGGCTATGTTTCGCTATGGTTTCCTCAAAATGTGACCGCTCCACTGCCACTTCTGCCTTTGAAAGTCAATGCCTATTGTAGTCTATCCAGTTATTCTCCAAAGTTCGTCGTTGGAGATCACTTCTGACCAAAATATCCATAAAATGCGTCGGAGGCATTAGTTCACGAAAGTCTGCAGTTTCTTGGTAAGTCGAACGGTCACTTTCCACATAGTACAACCATATAACAACACGCATTTGACGCATGCGTCAAATGCTTCCAGGTTCGTTCAACGAGAAATCTCTCTTAACCTCCAGGAAGGTGAAATGATACCAAAGGTCTGAAGAGCTTCGTCCTCTAAGTAAGACGCGAAACCTTGCATCTTCGCAGAATTACTTTATTATTCTAATAATAAAGTATTGTGATCGACACAGGAAAAAAAAAAATTTGCTACCCTGAAATTTTTTTTTTTCGCGTTTCATCACTAAATTATCCTAAAAAGCAAAAAAAACATCCGTCTCCGCCGTACGCCGTACATATGGACTCATATCTCCAAGACCGTTAAAGGTAGAATGTTCATTTTTGGGTGGATTGTTGATTGGGTAAGTGAGCTCAATTTTCTAAATTTTGGGGGTGTTAGGTGGAAGGGGGAGGCGGAGGGGAGGGAAAAAGTCGAAAACTACACTTGCTAATATCTCCACCACGAATGCAGATAGAAAATTGAAAATTAGTAGAGATGTAGAAAGGGTTGTGGGATAAACTTTAAAAATAATTTAATTTTTTTATCAATTTGCGTCCGAAAAGAGGGGCTAAAACCAAATTGTCGGCCGAATTATTTTTTCAAATGATTATATCTTCGAAATTATTTATTGTAAAAAATTCATATTTTGGGACCGTCAAGATGGCATAGATTTTCATTGGAATCAGGTTAGAGAGTGGCTAATTATTGTAAAGGGGAGGGTCAGGGGGGGGGTGAAAAGAAAAACACTTAAAAATGAATATCTCAGCTATCTCTTGAGCTATGTAATTGAAACTTGAAACATATATTAAGCTATACTAAGAAAATACAAAAAAAAATTTAATATGTTGAAATAATAGTAGTGGAGGGAAATGGGGAGCATTTAAAAAATGGCGCAATTTTCGAAATTACAAATCCTTATATCTCAAAAAATAGTACAGATATCAAATCGAAAATTTGTCACATTGTAGAACTACATAATGGTCAATTTTGGTAATAATTTTAAGTTGGGAGGTGTAAGAAGAGGTGATAAGCAAAAATGTCGAAAATTTTGAATGATTTTTTTAGTTTAAATTTTGCATGTATATACGTCTATTTGATGTACATAGAAAAATAATAATAACTTGATACATAATTGTTATAAACCGACTCCCCCGGTCCAACGTGCACAAGGTGTTTCATGTGCATTGAAAAAACACATAAACTGAAATTTTCTGAGTGAAATTTTAAGTTAGAAACTTAAAAATTTGCGAAATGCATTTAAAAAAATCCCTAAATATGCAATATTAACTGGTCGAAAATCTTTAAACATTCTACCCCCTCCCATACAAAATTATTTTTTCGACCATTTTCAAGAAATCAATTATCACCTAACTGTTAAAAGCTATCAATTTGAAATTTTGCACAAAAACTTTTAAAAATAGTTGAAATAAAACTGCGTCAAAAGTTTTGAGATCGCGATTGTTCTTCTACCCCCTCCCATACAAAAGTATGATTTCGACCATTTTCAAGAAATCAATTAATAACCAACAAACTAAAAGCTATGAACTTAAAATTTGTAGAAACACCTTACAAGAGAAACGAAATAAAACTGCATATCAAATTTTACGATTACTACCTACATTCTCTACCCCCTCCCATACAAATGTTCGGATTCGTGAATGTAAAATACACCGAATTTTAGGAAAATTCTATGCAGCTTCGTCTATGAAACTGACATTCTATACAGAGAATATTGGATGTGATCCAAGCAATCAATTAAAAAACTATTAACTTCCACCCACCCTTACTATCACCCCTCACAACTCCCCTCATAAGAACTCAAACTTGCATAAATAAACAAACGACTACTGCCCTGCCAAAGAAACATCTTTCACTTAGTCTTCCCTAACCACTCTAACCAGCATATTGACTTTCCACGCATCTGCAACTTGTCCCAAGAATAATAAAGTTTCGCCCGACTTGTTGGCAGTTTATTTTTTTAATAATAGCTATGATCTTATCGGGAATACTTCTCTTACGCAAAGCAATCTCGCTTAATGTTGTCGAAAACCTTCTCGAAGTCTACCAACATGAGATTTTGTGGTGAACCCATTTCGGCTGACTGCTTCAATATTATCCTTAAGGTATATGTATGGTCTGTTTAAGACGTCCCTTTATGAAATCCAGCCTAATGAAATTCGAGAGTCTCTCTCTACAACTTCACTAATCCTATTGAGAATTAGCCATGATTTTCAATACGGCTGTAATATACCACGCCAATTGCCATAATTTCAAATGTCGCTCTTCTTCTGGATTTTCCCAATTACGCCCTCCTTCCTCCTTCAACTACTCGCTTCGATCAACCCGATGTCTTCCTTAAGAATTATAATCCAAAGCTTGTTTGGAGATCTTTTGCTCCAGGCTCCTCTAAGTGTGATCGGTCCACTGCCACTTTCGCCATTGAATCGCTATGCCTATTCTAGTCTGTCTAGTTATACTCCAAAGTTCGTCGTTGGAGATCACATCGGGCAGAATATCCCCAAAATGCGTCGAAGGTATTGCTTCACAAAAGTTTGCAGTTTCTTGGTAAGCCTAAGTCACTTTCCATATAGTACAACCATATAGCAACACGGATTTGACGCATATGTCAAATATTTGCTGTTTCGTGCGAATTGAGATCTGAATAACAAACTAAAAAATCGTCTGAGGGAGATGCTGTAAACTAAATGAAAACGATTCAAATTCGAAATAAGGTGAACAAGAAAATGTACAATATTTCTCTTTCAGAAAAATCACAAAAAAAACTTTTTTTTCCTTTTTCTTACGTTTATTAAGAAGAAGCCCCCATCTCAAAGTTCGCGTATATCTTTTTTTCAATTTCCTTTAGGCACCATCGCCTCTTTGCGCTCTTGACCCCTGAACCACACAAAGCGGAATCAGCGGAGGTGCTATTTACGTCACTGTTCCCGAGGTTTTATGGGGGGATTAGAATGAGTTGATATTTACATAAAAGTTCATTAGTAGTATGGTAAACTTATATTAGTACAGCCAAAGCTATCTTACTTGAAACTGGGATAGGCCATTGAGTTTAGTTCAACTTACAGACATTCGAATTAACGAGACGATGGCTCTTGGCACAATATTTCAAATTCCACAAAAAATTTAAGTATTATTCTTCTTTATTTATTTTCACTATTTATTTGAATTTCAAAAATTAATTTATTATTAACTAGCGATTCCCCGCGACTTCGTCTTTGTAAAAATCGCAATAATAAGCAATTTTTGAGATTGTAGCTAGTAAAATATTATGTGGGATATATAATCTGCTTAATTTAATAGCTCTTTGAACTTTGAACTTTGAATCAGAACCATAAATTATTAAGAATGAAACCATGACACTCGTATTTGTTTGGGACAGGCCTGTACTCACAAGGGTGATTTGAGATCATATACGTATTGAAGAGCGTTAAGGAAATGTAAATAGTTGTAGCTTGCGTTGATTCTAAAAAAAAGTCTAAATAAAATAGCATTAAGATCAAAAACATAACAGCACCACAATTGCGCGTAAAACACAATCATACCATACTTTAGATGAAATAGAGATTTTTGTAATCTTAAGAACTTTTGTATGGGGAGTAGTAGAAGGAGTGACAGCATTGAACTAATTTCCTTCACATCATACTAGACTAGCTATAGGTAGAAATATTTGGTACCAAAATTAAGTTTCAAAAATTGAATAGGGACTGAGAAAATCATAGAATTGTATTTATTGAAATTAAGCAGATTGTATGGAAGGTGGTAGAAGGAGAGGGGGTTTGGTAAATTTTAGAGAATCAACTATAATTATCATGCAATTGATATATTTTAAATTTCAGATCAGTAGCACTCATACTTTTCAAGAATATGCAATATTTTAAAAGTTGTGAAATTATGCCACATTGTTAGAAAGGAGATAGAAATGGACAAGCATTGTATGATGCAAATCGTTATAGCGGGCGATTTCAACGTCCATAATAATGCTTGGCTTATGCATTCTACCAATACGGACCAACAGGGTCTAGACACTGAGCTCTTCACTTCACTAAAAAGACTGGTGCAGTTAGTAACCGAACCAACTCGATTACGTGAAATAGCAAACCATGCTTCCAACTTGCTTGACATTTTTCTAGCGAACCATCCCGACAAATATTCTGTTTCTGTAATATCGCCATCCCCAGTTGGAAATACTGATCACTTCCTGATTCGAGCACAATTTCCGATTACAGCGGTAAACACATTAAAAGTCAAAGTGCCTCGAAGAAACATCTGGTATTACAAAAAAGCAAACTGGGGAGCATTAAACTAAATTTTCAGGGCCTTTAATTGGAAAAAGTGTTTCGTGTCTAATAATTGTGATACAGCTTGTCAGCTTATAACCGAAATTATCCTTAAGGGTACGGAACTCTTCATAGCCTTTAGCTATAATCCGTCGAAGGATTCGTAGTTTACTAAAGATTGTCTTACGGCCATCCGAAACAAGAAAAAATTGTTTCAAATTTTTAAGAGCAACCCAACGTTTGCCAACAGATCTCTTTACAACGTGTCAAGAAATACCTGCACCATTAGAAAAGTGCTAAGTTTCAACACGACCAAAAGCTTCGACGGGAAATTCTCGAAATACCAAATGGCTCGAGATCTTTTTAGTTATTTGTTAAAACGGTCAACAGTAACCATGTAAAATCATCTACACCACCTTTTCTAGATAGGGACCGAATTGTGGTCCATCCTGTTGAGAAAGCCAATCTTCTTGCAGCAAGTTTCGCATGAAATTCCAGGCTGCAATCGATACGCCACTCTTCCCGCTTGTAACACCATCTGGATTTCGTGTACCTGAGATTCATTTTCGCAAACGACTTATCTCTAGAATTCTCCGTGAGCTCAATGTTCAGAAATCTGCAGGTCCCGAAGGTATTTCCCACTTAGTCCTTAGAAATGGTTTAAGTCCCTGAATACTTTCCGCGCACGGGAAAAGTGGCGAATGTTCAGCCGATTCCCCGCTACCCGCCAACTACCGCCCCATCGCCATTACTTCCGTTCTGTCGAATGTGATGGAAAGGGCTGTGAATCCCAAAATAGTCCGCAATCTTGAAGATAAAAAACTTATCAGTGATCGCCAATATGGACTCCGTTCCGGACGTTTTACAGGTGACCTCTTTGTATATCTAACTGATCGTTGGAACTCTTGCATCCATAAATTTGGCGAAGGTCAAGTTCTGGCACTTGACATCGCTAAAGCGTTTGACAGAGTTTGGCACAAATGTCTCCTAGTGAATCTTAAAGCAGCCGGCTTTAATAATAATCTCATAAAATGAATTGAATCGTAAATGAAAAGTCGTATTGGATGACGTGGCAGCTTCCCCCTTTTCCATAGATTCCGGAGTCCCTCAAGGCTCTGTTTTATCACCCATACCCTTTCTTATTTTCACTAATGACCTTCTGTCGTCAACGCTCAATCCGATACATTGCTTTGCAGATGATAGTACCGCGGATAACATCTATGAATTCGACTCGATTACTAACGCTCACCGTGTTCCGGTAGCATCTAAACGTGTCGAACTATTTGGATCATTGAACTCTGACCTGAATCTAATTTTAGAATGGGGCAGGAAAAATAGAATAGAGTTCAACACCTCAAAAACATATCTTTCCCATAAACGTGATGTTCCAGGGTCAGTCTCTAATGTAACCTTCGGTGGTGTCCAACTGGACTCTTCCGAATACTTCTCACTCCTTGGCATTAAAATAAATAACCACCTTAATTGGGACCAACACATACCCGACGTAGCACTTGACGCTTCCAAACGCCTAGAAGTTCTCCGAATATGTAAAAAATATTTTACTCCCAGTGACCTAGCAAATAGCTATAAGGCCTATAATAGACCCCGCCTCGAGTACGATTCGCATTTATGGGCTGTGGCACCCAAAACGCAACTTGCGATGTTCCGACTAATTGGAGATGAAGTCAACATGGTTTCTATAAACTCCCAAGGGCATCGCAGAAATGTCGGAGTACTAAGCATTTACTACCGCTAGTTTCATGGTAAATGCAGTGAGGAACTTGCTAAACTTATTCCACCTCTGTACACATTTCCTAGAAACACTCACTTAGCCTCAAGCGCACATCAGTTTACTGTTTAGCTTTCAACTTCCCGTACAGCGAAATAGAGGCAGTCCTCCAACTTCTAAGCTTTGGAATTTATTGCCAAAAGCTATTTCCCATTGTCATACAACCTTCGACGTTTCAAACTCAACCTCCACCGGTATTTTAGACTTTCCCTCATTTTAATCCCGTTTAACCAAACTCCTTTTTTTCCCTTACCGAAATGACTGTGTAAATTGCATTAAAGGATGACCCCCTAAATTGTGTTCGGCCACCAAAAACAAAAAATTTCTCCGATATTAATAGAGATTTAGTACAAAATTTTAACTCGATAAATGTTATACTTACAGAGAAAAAAGGTTTAAAGTATTTCATGAAAAAGTACTATGGGAGGTGGTGGAAGGAGTATGAGGATTCAAATAACTTGTATACCATAGATCAAAAATAATATATCCTAAATTACACACTGCAATACACTTAGGATAGGATACAGGCTGTGTCACATTGTATAAGAGAGGGTAAAAGAGGATAAGCTAATTGGTTTTCTTATCCCCGATATTAACAATAATACTAATTAAGTTTTTAGCTCAAAATTTGAGCTCGATAAATGTTATATGTACTAAGCAAATTGGCTTATAGCATATCATGAAAAAGTGCAGGTCGTATGGGAGGTGGTGGAAGGAGTATCAAATAATTTTTATAGCATAGATCATGTTTATGATAAAAATAATATATTGTAAATTTCAAGTTATTTACTCCTATGGTTTTCAAAAAAATTTGATTGTTATAAATTTTTGAAAATGTGTCATTTTGAATGGGAGGGGGTAGAAGGTGTGGGGCTACTGAAATAAGAACAAACGCAGATTACATCTCGAAGCCTACGTAATAAACTGTGAAAGTTTCATTATAATCGGCTCAGCCGTTTTTGCGTAAAAGCCGGACAGACAGAGAAGAATTTCAAACACGTATGGTAAGTTATTGTCCAAATAAAGCAAAACACTAACTTATAGCCATTTATAAACAAATAACAGACAGATACTACAATTATACGAGGGCGGTTCAAATATGATCGAGACAAACGCTCTGACACATTTATTTATTATCGAAAATATTTACAAAAATTTACAGTTTTTCTAGGTAATTCCCCTCAATAGTTACACATTTTTGCCACGGTTTCGCGGCCATTTTTAAACGCTTTGGCCCATTTAAACAAAGCAGACCTACTCATGCACTCACTACCGAACTGATTTCGCAAACGCCGAAGAATTTCCGTGTTTTTAACGACTTCCCACACCAAAAAACGAATGACAATACGTTGCGCAACGGCGTTCGGCACTTGATATTCACTCATGGTCGTAGCATGCGCGTGAAACGTGCGTTTGCGATGAAAACTATGCCACACTATTCGTAAGGGACCCAGCTATCACATACTCAAGCCGCGACCTTCAAAACTTACAGGCGCGCCATCTACAGCGTTTGTCTTGATCATATTTTAACCGCCCTCGTATTTATATGTTATAAATGTATAAATATATTGTTGCTAGCTAGGGGTTCGCCGGGATTTCAAGTAAAACACAATTCGTTTAAAAATAAGTGATAATTTATTTATTCGCACTGTAACTTAATTCGCACTATATGGCACCACCGCCGATATTGTTCTATCGCGTTCTTGCACCAGTTTGCGCCTTCCATAGATGTCGCTGAATGACTGCCTGCCGTCTGAAAGCTTCGTACTTTTATACCATTTTCCCAATTCTCGAACCTTCCATGGTGTATTCGTCGGGTGTGTGTCTCAACTATACTGAAAGGTTCTAGATCTTTGATTATGGCTTTTTACATATTGGGGGACTGTTCTACAAAATTCTGGCATATTCGGGAAAGATCAATATTGCGTGGTTGCCAGATCTATAACAATATGTCAAATTAAAATAAAGAAAGAAAAAAATTAATTTTTATGTATATTATTTTTCTAAAAGGGAGTGATTAAGTTATTTGTTAGAGTAACGATTTCCTGTTGGAGTTAATAGTATAAATTATTTAGAAAAAAATAATTAGAGCGCATGGGATATGAAGTCGTTAAAAATTTGTCAGCTGTAAGTTTAAATTTTTAGATCCAAACTCACGAAGCGGAATTTATAATATTACCTGTTTATGTTTTTAACTAAAGCTGCCAATTGATAACGTTATGAAACCATATCACAGAATAAGTAAGATTTCTAAGATCGAAACGATAAGTGGTAATGGTAATGATTTGTATCTTAGTTCGGCAACATAATTTAGGAATCTCCTCATTCGATGATACTAAAAGCGTAATGCCGTATAACTCACACGATGGAGTTATCTTTCCATAATCACCATTCCAGAATCACTTATAATTAAAATTAATTTCGGTTACGAAACTAGGCCTTGTGTAAACAGAGCTCAAGGTTCAAACCCAGATGACAATTACACGCTGCCCAAAACGAAAGTAAATGTGATACATCATTGAAAATGTGTCACTGTACGTCCGTCACGAACAAGTAACATCGGTAGTTCGTGTATACACTAGAGCGAGTGTCTGAATTTGTCGCACGTCAATGATTCATTTATATCGAGAAAAAGGACAATAGCAATACGCCTTTGCTGTCTGAAGTCCGTGTCAAATTGGAGAGTAAATTCGGGCGTAATTTGATATCCGTTTTGTCTCCATCGAAATCTTTCGGCTAATCCATTTTCGGGATACATTACCCCGTATTATTCTAAATGATTAGATCGGAACAAGGTCAATAGTACCTTTTATTTAAGTATGTATATACACGGAAATACAACTCCGACGTGATTGCTTTCAGGGCAACCGTAATTCAATATCGTCCTTAATTAGTCAGCTTGGCGAGTGTTCAGTGAAATGTTTTGACAATTGGACATCCTAGATGATGTGGCATAACGGCGGAAATTAAAGGTTGCATGAGTATGGGATTATAGATTGTCTGGATATATTAAGTATTTAAGGTGTTACTTACATTATTTGGGTCACTGTAAAAATATGAACATTGGATAATCCATGGGAAATCCTTTTTTAATAGCTCTGTGCCCATGTCAATTTATTTAGTTAGTTAAAATCTATTCTGGAGTAATATTAGGATTTTAATAGAAAGCTTAATAGGAGGATCTATTACATTCTATATATTGTTTATTAAGTCCTGAATAATGCAAGATGATGATTTTATTTTAGCAGAGATGTATAAAGTAAACCAGCACAAAGTTAGTATACAGTCTGCTGAGTTACATTGCAAAAGAATTTTATCAGGATGGTCCGAAACTTGTCCATTTAATGCCTTAAACCTTAAAAAACAGAGCTGAGTATGGGTGCGACAATCGAGTACCGACATCTAAAGAATTCCCTCTAATTAATTTAAAAACGGGTACTATGCAATCATGCGTTACACAAAGTGAAATAAAATTTTTCGTAATTTTCAGAATTCATTATATTCTGATTAAGAGGTGGTAAAAGGGGAGAAGATATTAATTTAAATTTCAGTTTAGTCAATTCTGTTTTAGTTTTAAGTAAGTTTGTAAAATTATGTTTAACTGCGAGGGGAGGTAAAAAATTTCGGGGAATGAAGGGGATGGACAAGGGAGGATGAAATATTTTTATCTGGAGGTATTCCAACACTGAATACAGGTGTAAATACAAAGTTTCGTTCAAATCGGATTATTAACGTTTTAGGTATCGCCAAATCAACATGTCAATCTGCAAGAAAATGCTAACTATGAACAAAATTGAGTTTCATGCCGTCATTAAGTTCCTTAAGCAAGCAAAAACTCCAAAAATCATTTTGGAGGAATTGTAATCTGTTTATAGGGGCTCTTACCTTGGAAAAACAATGATTTATAAGTAGCATAGTTTATTCAGGCAAGGCAGAGAGTCAATTGAGGATGATAAGCACTCGTGCTGCCCGATAGAGGTCACTTCCCCATAAATCGTCGAAAAAGTGGAGAAACTTGTTCTCGAAGATGCTCCTTTAAGGAAGAAACAAATCGCAAAAATAGTTGGAGTATCAAATACAACCATCTTGAATATGCTCCATGATCATCTCGGCATGTCTAAAGTCAGCGTAATTTGGGTACCGAGAATGCTCTCAGCGGTTCAGAAAAAAACATCGCCTCGAATGTTCATGCGAGTTTTTGGATCTCAGTAGCGAGAGCAGGGATGAAATTTTGACCCGGATTATTACTGGAGACGATGATTGGGTTCATCATTATTTATTTATTTATTTAATATAGGAAGACAAGTTAAGTCTATTTTACAAAAATATAGTAAAAAAAAAACAATCTTAATACTAAGCTTATGAAAAAAAGTTTTCACCATTACTTACAACAAACATAAACAATTAAAATCAAAACAAAAACATAACAGTAGTACGATTGGGCGTAAAGCCCAATCGTGCGATACTCTAGATGAAAGAGGAATTTTTGGATCTTAAGAAATTTTGTAGGGGAAGTGGTAGAGGGGGTGACGACATTGAACTAATTTTTTCACATGACGCTAAGGTTGCTATCAAAATGTTTTATGTAAAATTTAGGATTTAAAAATTTAATAGGTACTAAGAAAATTAGTGTGTTGGATGTAGTGAAATAGTGCAGTTTGTATGGGAGGCGATAGAAGGAGGGGCGAGTTTTTAATGACTTTTCAGAAATAAACACATCATGCTTTAGACATGTTTTAAATTGCAAATCAGTAGCATTCATACTTTTCAGGAAAATCGACTTTTTATAAAGTTGTGAAATTGTGTCAGGTTGTATGGGAGGGGGTAGAAGGAGTGAATGTAATCATCTAATTTTTTAACGGTCTTACTAACAATTTTAAAAAAATATTTCGTGCATAATTTCAGCTCGATCAATTTTATACGCACTGAGTAAATTGGTTTAGAGCATTTCATGAAAAACTGCAGTTTGTATGGGAGGTGGTGGAAGAAAGGGGAGGACTCCAATAACTTTTATACAGTAGATTTATATCATCATAAAAGTATTATATTCCAAATTTCAGATCAGTAGCATTTATATTTTTCGGGCAAATCCGTTTATTGTGAAATTGCGAAATTGTGTCATTTTGTATGGGAGGGGGTAGAAGAGGTGGAGCGATTTGGCCCGTTCACGAGCCTTACCGTTTTTTTTTGTTAAAATCGACGTATACAAAATTTGAACTTTCTAGCTCAACGCGTTCTCAAGCCAGAGAGGACACGGACGGATGGACGGACATCCGGTTTTGAGATTTTTGAGTGATTTTATGAACTTTTGTATCATTCAGTTTTTTCTCCGAGTCTTATTTCTTGGCGTTACAAACTTTGTGGCAAACTTATAATACTCTCAGATTTCATCTAGAGTATAAAAAGACTACATTAAAACTAAGACCTAAATATTATCTTTCAAATAATATCTTAAATTTAGTCATTATTTTATCTTTGTAGGTATTTCTGCTTACAGAACTATTAAAGCAGTCTGAATGCAAATTGAAGTTTTTTATGGCGCAAGCAATAGGATTATTCATCAAAAAATCGGTATGGTGAGTTTCACTTTTCAAGATCCTGTTGTCTCGAAAATTAAACCTGTGGTCAACAAATATAAAGCGGGAAAGGAGCTCGCTCGAAATCATGTTTGACTTAATCAGATCGGAAGCAAGAGTAGCAGAAGCAAGCTCTGATCTTCTCTCGAGAGTGGTCATATTGAGTAGAAGTAGCCGACATTTTTAAGAGGGCAACCAGTAGCTACTAAACTGAAGACTTCGCAAAGCAAACAGAAGAAATTGAACTTGTACTCTTTCAACTCTGTACGAGTCGATTTGAGTAGAAGGTGACCAAACAACACTTGCATATTCGAGCAGCGGTAACAACAGCGCACAGAAAAGAGACTTACACAGGTGTGGGTCATTAAATTCCTTGACTCTCCTCTTAATGAAACCTAGCATAGCCACACCACTGTTTGCAATTTTATCAATATGGGATTTGAAAGACAACTTAGCGTCAAATATTACTCCAAGATCTTTGATTTGAGAGACACGTTTTAAATTTTCATTGCTAATATTATAGACAAAATGAAAAGTGCCAGACTTTTTTCTAGAAAAGGTTATTACTGCACATTTATTAACATTCAATTGCATAGCATTATTCAAACACCATTCTGATAAAATATCAATATTGCTTTGCAATATGGTGCAATCTCGATTTGATTCGATAGTTCTTAAGATTTTTAAGTCATCAGCATAAAAGGATAAATTGCATTCGTTTAAAAGTAATGGCACGTCGTTGATAAAAATTATAAATAAAAGGGGCCCCAATATGCTACCTTGGGGAACGCCAGAGGAGACTGTAGTCATTTTGGATAGATGCGATAAGAATCTAACTTTTTGTGTACGATCCGTCAAGTAAGACTTCAACCACTTCAAGAAAATGTCGCTAATTCCATAACGCTCTAACTTCAATAGAAGCAGACCGTGATCTACTACCTCAAAGGCGCTAGAAAAATCTGTATACACAGAGTCTACCTGTTTACTTTTACCAATTTTCTGTCTAATGAACGTAGAATATTCCAAAAGATAGGAAACAGTTGACTTACCCTTTAGGAAGCCATGTTGGCAAGGATGAATAAAATGACTTACGGTTTCTATTAGTACTCCCGCAACCAGTTTTTCGAAAATCTTGCCAATAGATGATAAAATGCTTATTCCACTGTAATTACGAATGTCAGATCTATCTACAGACTTAAAAATAGGTGTTATATGCGCCAATTTAAAGCATATTGGAAAAATGGATTGCTGAAGCGACGCATTAAACAAAGGAAGCAATAATCGAGGTAAAGTAGAGGCGGTTTTATTTAGAAAATGGGGGGAATGGGATCAGGTCCAGCACCTTTATGAATATTTATATCAAGCAGCGCAGAAGTTATTTGGTCAATAGTCAGGATCACGTTAGTTAATTTCGGATCCTGAAAAGGTATATGGGAAAACTTACCAGGATCGAACTTGAAAGGCTTGGAAAATTTGGAATCAAAGTGGTTAGCGAAAAAGTTTGCAATTTCTTTAGGATCAGGAGATGAGCGATCACCAAATTTCATAGAAGCCGGATAGCCACTTGTACCACGTTTGTCATTAATGTGTTGCCAAAACATTTTAGGGTGATCAATCAAGCTGTTTACCATTTTAAGGTTATGGAGTTTTATGGCTTTCTTTTCACTAACATCGAATTGTTCGCGCAGATGCAGAAATGTAATATGATCCTCGACTGATTTAGATTTAGACCATTTCCATGAACTAATAACCAACAAATTAAAAGATACGAACTTGAAATGTTGTACTAGCATAGTATAAAAGAAACGAAATTAAATTGCATCATAAATTTTACGATTTCCTCACCTCCTCTACCCCCTCCCATACAAATGTTTGGTTTCGTAAATATAAAATACACCGAATTTTATGAAAATTCTATGCAACTCGGAATATGAACTGGCATTCTATACAGAGAATATTGAACGTGATTCAAGTAATCAATTAAAAAATTATTAACATTCACCCAGTCTTACTATCACCTCCCCGCCTCTCCTCAAAAAACCCCAACCTTGCATAAACAAACGAAATATTTATTATATTGTTGCGAGCTAGGGGATCGCTGATTTCAAGTAAAACACAATTCGTTTAAAAATATAAGGATAATTTATTTATTGCACTTTATACACAATTTCCCGATCACTTCACTAAATTCGCTCTAAAAACTTAATTCGCACAACCCAGTAACACCGCCGATCTATCGCTTTCGCTTACTTACACCGATAGGTGTTTTCCATGAAACTGTCACTGAGAGAATCATCCCTTGTCGTAGAGCTCTGGCTATTTATAATTGATTTATCCGATTCTCGAACCTTATCTGGTGTATGTTTTTCTGCTGGGTCTGGACTATTCTGGAAGTTACTAGATGGCGTCGGGTGTCATTGTTTGTGTCTTTGAGAAGTTACTAGAAGTTTTTACTATGGCCCTCTACATGTTGGAAGAATATTCTAAATAGTTCTGGCAGATTTGAGAGATATCATTGCCAGATCTATAACAATATGTACTGGAGCTACCATATTGATCGTTTTGGCAATTGTGCTCATTTGACAACAGCCCTGCCCAAGAATCTCCTTTCACTTAGTCTTCCTTAACCACTCTAACCTGCATATTAACTTTCCACACATCTCCAACTTGTCCCAAAAATAATAAATTTGTGCCCGACTTGTTTGCAGTTTATTTTTCTTATTGAACTCAAATATTTAAAAATTATATTAACGGCGGGTATACACGAAATTGGCAATTTTAGTGAAAATGCAGTGTTTTATAAACAAACAATTTGACTGAAGCCGTTTGAAACCATAACTTATTTTTCGAATATCCGTAAATGAATACCTTGTTCAGCGAACTGTTTTAATTGCAATCTGATGGGTTGATTGGTTTAGAAGTTATTAACACTTTCATGCAGGAAGTTTGTAGAAAAATCATAAATGCAAATTTTATAAACAAAATTGAAGTGTTAATTTTTTCAAATAACCGAAAATAGTCCTTTACAAGGAGGGAACTGATTAGAAAGTTTTTAAATTTTACAGTTTTTTTAATAATATAATATTTTAGTTTTTTCACTGAAAAATCTTGATTTTGATTTCAAATTCTTTACAAGTAAATGAATTTTTTTTTCATTCATGTTTCTTTATTTGTAACCAGTGTTTTTTTTTGGAGGTGGAAAACCTTAAATTGAAATAAAATACAGAAAAATGTCGTATTATCCATAAAATTAGCTTTATTTGAAAAATAATTTTATGACATTAATGTTCGAATATGATCTCGGGCATGTGGCGCGTTTGGCGCACACATAGCGTAATCTCGAAGTCCAATTTTCATACACGCGTCGAATGTTCGTTTCTAAGTGCTCCATACTTTCTGGTTTATCAACGTAGATACGAAACTTTACATATTCCCAGAGAAAAAAATCGAATGGTGGCCAGTTAACAGGTCCATTTTGTGAAATTAATCGATCATCAAATGTTTCTTGCAGTAAATTAATTGTATCGAGAGCTGTGTAGCATGTGGTCCCGGTCCTGTTGAAACCACATGTGTGCGACATTAATGCCTCCATTGAGGCACGAAAAAGTTAGTAATCATGTATCTGTACCGCTCACCGTTGACTGTAACGTTCTGACCATCATCATTTTTGCAGACAAATGGACCAATGATTCCACCGGCCCTTGTAATTATGTTTCTGCAATGGTTTGTGGATTATCATCGCTCCAAATGCGGCAATTCTGCTTACTGACGTAGCCATTTAGCCAAAAATGTGCTTCATCACTGAAAAAAATTTAAAAAATTTTTAAACTTTGCTTCGGCGTGAGTCTAGTCATGATAAATTGCTAAACCAAACTAATTTCAAAACAACCGGGGAACAGTCAAATTGGTTGCCATAGGAAACAATGTTGCCAATTTAAAGTCCCGACCTTTAAAAAACAACTAAAGAATGATTTAACTAAGAAAATTGATGCATTCTGTTTCGACAAATTGTGCAGTTTATGCGGAAGGTGGTACAAGGAATGAGAGGAAACGATTATCATAACCCACACCCTTGTGTTAAATGTGCAAAGAAAAAATCCAATTAACAAATGTAAATGAGTTCCAATTCAAAGCAAAGATTAATTCGAATCTTAGCCATAATAGTGTAATAGGCCATAACCAAAATTATTCAATTTTATAGGGAATCGAATTAAAAAGACCATGTGGTCGGACGAACTGACCGAAGCGGTAATCGTAAATATAAAAAGAAGTGATCCCGAACTTTTTCAACTTAACGAGAAGTCATTACAAAATAAGGAACGCATGAATAACGTCTTACATGAGGACAATACACTCCCCACTAATACCTTGTGGTCATCGTATAAATAGGAATTATGCAGATAACTTAAGAATTTTCACGAAGGATTCTAGCGATTTTGTGGACTAGTTTTATATTTCTGAGGCTGTAAAAGCGGCATTAATCCTGCCGCGTAATGGTTGCAATAACTTCGAAATTCCTTATAAATATATGTTGAGTGGATGCATACGCTATCAAATTCGTCCGAAGTGCTTCTAATTGATGGCAACAAACGGCAAAGGGCATCTTTTCAACCATAATGCTTCGTTGCTAGTACTCATCTACATAAAGATAAAACTTATGGAACTAAATGGTTATATAATAAAATCCATTAGACTTATGTGTACGTCGTCTCAGCGGCGCCAACAATCTTTGCTCTGTCCCCGAATCCTGAAACAAAAAGTGCCAAAGGTATCACACAAACTATAATTTATCTCCGTTCTATGTTTTAAAGTTTGCGTTCGACTCTTAAACGATCCCAGAACCCTTTTCTCATTTGTAAAACTTTTCCTTCAAAACTTTCGCAGATTTTCAATTTTTCCTTCGTTCTCCTTTTTTTTTTCGTGCTGGATTTTATTTTCTGGACGCGCTTTCCTTCGCTTGTATTTTTTTTTTTTTTTTCTCTCACAGATTTCTTGTCTCTTGTTCAATTCCAGGTCGCAAGTCTCCTTTTGTGCTTTTCTTTTTACATTTTGTCTTCATTTTCCGAGAAGAATTTAGCAGAGGTAAAAAAGTTTTACAAGTAAGTTTTTGACTGAAACTTATTCGCTTGCGATATGGAAAAATCGAAAACAAGTACTTATAGGGGTAGTTGAAGCTCATAATGGTAATGCAACCGCAAAATTCGAGAACAATTTCGAGATTAACTTCTAAATAGAGGGAGTCGGTCATAACAAAAAAAAATGTCAGTAATTCCGATGATTTTCATTTTGAAAGTTTTAGCGCTGATCTTTTCCTTTTATAAAGATGATAAGGACATTGATGCTAAGGAGATAAAACTTCTTTTTGTTTACGATGAAAAATTTGATAAATCGGACTGGCAGTAGGAATTCAGTATGACGAGAGCAGAGACATAAATATGCATCACTCCATACAAGAAAATAGTCCACCAAGTAAAAGCAGTGCCAGTACGAAAGGGGAACATAAGTTCAAAGCGAAAAATGACGTAGTGCGGCGATTTGCAATTTTGATAATGAACTTGTTACAACCAAATAAAAGGAAAGATTTTCAGATTTCACAATGTTATTCTTGAAAAATTTTCAGCAGAGACCGAAACATCACATTTAATAAAGCATAAAAGTGTGAAATCTGGAAATCTTTCCTTTTAGATTCGAGATCTACTGTAAAAACATTATTCAACAAAACATTGCTAATTGCTAACGAAAAGAAAAAGATTTTCTTCGTTTTATATGAGAATATTTATTTGGATTCTTGAATGCTCTCTAATTTGAAATGTTACGTTCCTTCGAATTTAGCTCAAATCGCAGAAAGATCAAAATAAAAAGACGAGTTTGGTGAATGTTTTCACAGAGCATTTCGAATTGAAAGAAAAGATTTCCGGATTCTACACTGCTACGCTTTATTATTCGTGACGTTTCGGTCTCTGCTGAGACCTTTATCAAACAGTTTGATAAAGGTCTCAGCAGAGACCGAAACGTCACGCATGAATAATAAAGCGTAACAGTGTAGAATCCGGAAATCTTTTCTTTTAAAAAGACGAGTTTCAGTATCAAAAAAATCATTGTAGAATGCTGTAAGTAATAGTAGTATTTATAAAGAAGCAACTATTTTGGAAGGTTCCAGTAATGCTAATGATACACTGCTAGTATACAAATCATAATATCGCAATACCAGCAGTGTATCACCCAAAACTATATAGTTATGCAAGATAAACGAGCTAGTATAAACGTAATATCCAAGCCTTCACATGATACTGAAATGCGATAATTTTACCTAAGATGGCGGTCATTTTATTTATTTATTTATCATAACAAGATATTTTAGTTACATAATAATTAACTTATATTATTTAATTTAATACGCCATACGCGCTAATTCCAATACACGGTGAGTCCGATAAACAAGTTTTCCAATGTTTTGTTTACATATCAAAGTATTACCTGTCAGATAGGTAGACAAATAAATGTTTATTCTAGATCAATTTCTATTTTGAGGTGCATTATATTAGTAGTCACTTTGAACGGAAAAACAAAAAAGATGGGAAATGCATTTTTAAAACTTTCGACAAAAAATTGAACAAACAACTGTCGTTTCGGAAATTTACTTCGACAACGTCAATTTATACCACGCATGAGCTGTGTATCACTCTATATATGGGGGGTACAAATTGAAACCCGCCGTTTCCCAATAGATGGCGCCAGCAGTAAATGTTAATCAGCACTGCCGGATCAGAAACATGACATGGTAAACATAGGCATCTGTCAAAAACTACTCATCATTAGATTTGTGAAGTTTCATTGGCGCCATTTACTTTTTTGTGCACGAATATGTCGAGGTTTGAGCAAAATAAGCGTGATTTGCGGGAAGTTTTGCTTTTTGCCTGCAATTCAAAAAAAATCTGCGGCTGAGGCGCGTTGAATGATTTTTGAAACTTATGGAGAGGGTGCTATTAGTGAAAGAACGTGTCGTGAGTGGTTTCAACGCTTCAGGAGCGGTGATTTTGAAGTCAATGACCGACATGGCAGTGAAAGTGAGAAAATTTTAGTGGTATATCGTGAGCTGTTGAAACCGAGTGAAACCATCACGGAAGATTAATATTGAATACAATTGATGCGTTCGAGCCAAGCATTGAAAAATAAACGGCTACAGTATCACAAGAGACACGAAAAAGTGTAAGACAACTCTCGACCACATGTTGTTTAAATGAAAAGTTGCCTGGAAACACTGAAATGGGGCCTCCTGCCCTACCTGCTGCACCCATCCGTCCATTCCGACTACCACCTATTCCGATCGATGACGCATGGCCTGGCTGAGCAGCACTTCTATTCTTACGATGAAGTCGATGGATCGGCTCAAAAAAAGAGCAGTTTTTTCGACGCGGAATCCGCATGCTGTCAGAAAGATGGGAAAAAAGTTGTGGCTAGCGATGGGCATTACTTTGAATAATAAATATTTAACAATTTCAATAAAGGCTCGAATTTTGAAAGAAAATCAGCGATTTTCAATTTGTACTCCCAATAGCTTTGTATACATATTATGATTGCAATACCATGATATCTCTACTAGCATTGTATCATAGATATAATATGGCGGTCATTTTACAGCCATCAGCACCATTTCCAGCGCGCGGTGAGTCCGATAAACAAGTTTTCCAATGTTTTGTTTACCTATCAAAGTATCAGCTATCATATAGGTAGATAAATAAATGTTTATTCAATGGAAAAATGCATAAAATGTGAGCAATCAATTTTTATAACTTTCCGAGAAAAAATCGTACAATCAACTGACGTTTCAAAAATTTATTTTAACAACGTCAAACTGTTAATTTGTTAATTTGTTGTTTAATAATATTAAGCATGGGCAGTGTATTACACTATATAGTTTCGTATATTATGATTACAATACCATGGTTTGTATACTAGCAGTGTATTAAGGATATCAGAGAGGTTTGACTGTATCAAATTTGAATTTGAATTTATTTAAATTCTTTTTACATGTTTGTGCTAATAGATCACTTGTACATTTATATAAGTTTTAATTAAAATGAGAACTTTTACGTTAAACTTTGTCCTTGTGAATCTTATGATTTTAACTAAAATTGTTTATGTCGAGTATACTCGTCATGACGAAACGACGATTGTTCACATATAGTCGATTAATAAACAGAACAGGACTACAATTGGGCGTAAGGCCCAATCATGCGATACTCTAGATGGAGAGACATTTTTTGATTTTAAGAAATTTTGGATGGGGAGTGGTAGAAGGAGTAACGGCATTGAACCAATTTTTTCACATCAAGCTAGAGTTGCTATCAGAATGTTTTATTGAAAGTTTAAGTCTCAAAAATTTAATAGGTACTGACAAAATTAGTGTATTGGGTTTAGTGTAATTGTGCAGTTTGTACGGGAGGTGGTAGAAGGCGTGGGGAGTTCTTAATGATTTTTACAGAAATAACTATAAACATCATGCATTTGACGGACGGACGGATAGACGAACATCCGGTTATGAGATTTTTGAGTTGTAATATGAATTTATGTATCATTCATTTTTTTCTCCGAGCCTTATTTCTTAGCATTACAAACTTTGTGGCAAACTTATAATACTCTCAGATCTTATCTAGAGTATAAACATAACAGAATTATGATTGGGCGTAAAGCCTAGATGAAATGGGAAAGTGTTTAATATACTAGAAAATGTGTCATCTCAAATTCTTTCGAAGAGTGACTTTTGTATAAGAGATGGTTGAAGCAGAGTGGGGTGCTCAGTAATTTTTGTATGTGATGTCGAATGTAGCATGCAAAATGTTTCATACTGAATTAAAAGTTTGTGGCTTACATAATTTTCAAGTAAATTGGACATTGTTTTCCTGAAAACTGTATGGGAGGTGGCAGCGGAAGTGGATAGTTTTGGATGCTTTTGAAAGTACTTATTAACATTCTTATCACCATTGATAGCTCCAGTTTTAAATTCGGTAGCTCTCATATATTCGAAGGAGAAATGCTTTTCTTAAATTCATAATACATATATTTGTATAGGAGGGGGTAGAAGCAGTATACAAATCAACTCGAAATTTTTCAACGTTAATGGCATTTGCATTATTATCAAAAATTTTGATTTTGTATGGGAGGGGGTGGAAGGAGTAAATGGATCATCATATTCATCTCAGTATACTTTGATAGCATAAATAACTGCAGAAAAAAATCAATATCTTATAATTTCGAAATTTAATGAAATTTATAGATAGGATATAGGGATGTAGCCTGTTCACGAACTTAAAGTTTCCATTCTGCTAAAAATTACATAAAAAAAAGTTTCAGCACGATAGCTCAAAGCATTCGAAAGTTATGTTGTAGTCTCACGGATTTACGGACAGACAGACGGTCAGAATCGAGGTTTTTGAGCGACAACAAATATTTCTGTACCCTTGGCAACCCTGTGCGAGCATTATTTCTTAGCATTACAAACAGTAAGGCAAACAAAATATACTCTTCGATTTCATCTGGAGTATAAATAAACTACCAACAAGTCGGGCGAAACTTTATTATTCTTGGGACAAGTCAATATGCAGGTTAGAGTGGTTAGAGAAGGCTAAGTGAAAGGGAGTTCTTGGGCAGGGCTGTTGTCAATTTAACAATATTTCATTCGTTTCTGCAAGTTTGGGTAATTATGAGGGGAGGAGGGGAGGGGGGGTAATAGTAAGGGTGGGTGGATGTTAATAGCTTTTTAATTAATTGCTTGAATCACGTCCAATATTCTCTGTACAGAATGTGTTTCATAGACGAAGTTGCATAGAATTTTCATAAAATCCGGTGTAATTTACATTCACGAAACCGAACATTTGTATGGGAGGGGGTAGAGAAGGTAAGGGAATTGTAAAATTTGATATGTAGTTTTATTTCGATTCTCTTGTAAGGTGCTTGTATAAAATTTCAAGTTCGTAGCTTTTAGTTTGTTGGTTATTAGTTGATTTAATGAATTTGGTCGAAATCATAGTTTTGTATGGGAGGGGGTAGAAGGGCAAGCGCGATTTTAAAACTTTTAAAGCAACTTCATTTGAATTATTTTTATAAATTTTTACACAAAGTTTTAAATTAATAGCTTTTAAGAGTTAGCTGAAAACTGATTTCTTAAAAATGCTCGAAAAAATAATTTTGTATCGGAGGGGGTAGAGGAGGTAGGGGAATCATAAAAGTTGTGATGCAATTTTCTTTCTTTTTTATTTCAAGGTGCTCTTACAAAATTTCAAGTTCGTAGCTTTTAGTTTGTTGGTTATTAGTTGATTTAATGAAATTGGTCGAAATCATACTTTTGTATGGGAGGGGGTAGAAGGGCAAGCGCGATTTCAAAACTTTTAACGTAATTTCATTTCAATTATTTTTGTAAGTTTTCGTGCAAAATTTCAAATTGATAGCTTTTGATAGTTAGGTGATAATTGATTTCTTGAAAATGTTCGAAAAAATAATTTTGTATGGGAGGGGGTAGAAGTTTTAAAGGTTTTCGACCAGTTAATATTTCGTATATTTAGGGATTTTTTTTAAATGCATTTCGCAAATTTTCAATTTTCTACCTTAAGTTTTCACTCAAAAATTTTCAGTTTATGTTTTTTTTTCAATGCACATGAAACACCTTGTGCACGTTAGACCGGGGGGGTCGGTTTCTAACAATTATGGAAGAAGTTATTATTATTTTTCTATGTACATCAAATAGACGTATCCACATGCAAAATTTAAACTTTGTATCTTTTACCAGAGCCCTAAAAAAATCACTGAAAATTTTGGACATTTTTGCTTATCACCTCCCTCCCCCTACACCTCCCAACTTAAAATTTTTACCAAAATAACTATTATGTAGTTCTATAATCTGACAAATTTTCGATTTGATATCTGTACTGTTTTCTGAGATATATGGATTTGTAATTTTGACAAATACGCCATTTTTTAAATGCTCCCCATTTCCCCCCACTACTATTATTTCAACATGTTATATTTTTTTTGTATTTTCCCAGTATAGCTTAATATATGTTTTAAGTTTCAATTACATAGCTTAAGAGATAGTTGAGATATTCATTTTTAAGTGTTTTTCTTTGCACCCCCCCCCCCCCTGACCCTCCCCCTTACAATAATTACCCACTTTCTAAGCTCATTCCAATGAAACTATATGCCATCTTGATGGTCCCAAAATATGAAAATTTTACGATAAGTAATTTCGAAGATATAATCATTTGAAAAATAATTCGGCCAACAATTTGGTTTTAGCCCCCCCCAATGGATAAAAAAATTAAATTATTTTTAAAGTTTGTCCCACAGTCCTCTCTATATCTCTACTGATTTTCAACTTTCTATCTGCTTTCGTGGTGGAGATATTAGCAAGTGTAGTTTTCGACTTTTTCCCTCCCCCCGCCTCCCCCTTCCACCAAACACCCCCCAAAATTTAGAAAATAGAGCTCACTTACCCAATCAACAATCCACCCAAAAACGAACATTCTGCCTTTAACGGTCTCGGAGATATGAGTCCATATGTACGGCGTACGGCGGGATTTGCATTTTTAGGCTAATTTAGTCATGAAACGCGAAAAACCAAAATTTCAGGATAGCAATTTTTTTTTCTTGTGTCGATCACAATACTTTATTATTAGAATAATAAAGTAAAATTATGCAGGCAGAAAAAGTTTTCGACACAAATTAAACAGGTAATGAGTTAAAATATAATTTTGAAAGTTTGTACGGGACGTAGTAGAAGGAGTGGGAGCTAAATGGAATGGAAGGTAATTGATACATAATTTTGGAAAATTAATATCGCAACTTAAGGTCAGATACTTTTTTTAAGACACCGAGAATAACTTAATGGGGTTAATCTTTGAAGCATTGCACAGTTATTTAAGTCAATAAAGGAAGTGGATTAAAGTAGGGTGTATTATGGAGAGATACGGAAATGACGGTGATCATTATTTTGGAGGTCATACCTGTTTAAGAAAATGTTAGCCTGCGCTCCAAGGTCTGAATGTTCGGGAAATAAATGACCACCTAAATTTCACTGTGTGGGAAGATAAAAGTTTGACAGTATACTCGTGCGCATGTTTAGCCTGACGAGTATGTCGTGAAGATGTCTAAAGTAGAGGAATTAGATCGCTTAGTTCCGAACTGAATTCATCATGGAAGTAGCGATAGTAAATGTAAAACATTAGTCCTATTAATTTTGTTATGATTTCCAAATTATTTGATTTTCTGGAAAACGTATGAAACCCATTCTACTTCCTTTTACAATGGCACTGCTGCCCAAATCGCGCCATGGCTCCCTGACCTTCAGGTTCCTTAGCATTTTTCATTACTTATTGTGGAAGGGTTGTAGCCATTCGCACAACCATCTATCTACGAATTTTCCATTTTCCTAGAGTGAGGTAAATTATATATTACGTCGACCGGGAAATAAACTCACTCCATTAGCGAAAATAATAATTATACTTTCAAATAACTATCTATAAAAAAAAAAACACAATCCCCAATTGACCTAAGCAAGTTATAGCCTAAATGGTCTGAAGTTTAGTCGGCTTGAACTTTACAAATTGGATACTTCAATTGAGTCAACACCACAATGTTCTTAATATCTCCATATAATGTACAGGTAGCGATCCATCTTAATTACAGAGATATATACGGTAAGGAAACTTTTCTATATAGGGGCAGATATGCATATACTTATAGTATATACACGAAACAGAACGTTGCATATCGATAAAAGTTAAAGACGAACAAAATTATGTAATTCGATGATGATCGATTCTGGCGAAAAAAATTTAAGATTTATAACTGGAAAAGGAAACTTATTCCACGAAAAAGTGTGGACGAAGTAATAGAAAGGTTGGAATTATTAGATTCATTACATCTTCCGAGAACTAAGTTGAATAGTCTTTCATTATCGATTTTTTTTCATCCAATGTGAAACCTCTTATGTCCGAATGGTATTATCACATTCAGAGGAGGTGATAGGACAACAATCCCAGCGAAAAAGAAATGACTGGTTCGACAACGAATGGCAAGATGCCTTTGAGTGAAAAAATCAAACTTACAAAATGTTAAAAAAACGGCCAACACGAGCCAAACAGGACAAATATAATAATCTTAGACGATTTGCAAACAAAATATGCAGAAAAAAAAACGGAAGTACAATAATGACGAAATTAAAAACGAACATTTTAAGTTACACAACACAAGAACCGCGTCTTCTCTTGTTAAAAAAATGAAAGGTGGATACGAACCGAAAACGACCCTCTGCAAAGATGCAGAAGGGAACATTGTAAGTAACGCGGAAGATATAAAACTAAGATGGGCGCAATACTTTGAACGCCTTCTTAATCCGAGCCCATCACCCACACGAATAGCAGTAGCAGACACAATAGCACGTACCTATGTAACAGCTGATGAAGGATCCGCTTTGAGTCCTCTCACACTCGAAGAAGTAAAAACAGCGCTGAGGAACCACCCAAAAAACAAAGCGCTGGCCGCTGATAAAATTCAAGCTGAGCTTCTGAAATCCCGTAACATCTGCATAGCGCAACTCCTACATATTTAGTCACGGCCATATGGAAGCAGGAAACACTTCCTGAAGATTGGCGCAAGAGCATCATATGTCCAATTTTTAAAAAAGGTGACAAACTCTGCTGCGAAAACTACCGAGGAATATCTCTGTTGTGTACGTCTTATAAGATCTTGACGAAAATTCTGGAAAAGAGAATTAAGCCCTATGCTGACAAAGTAATTGGTGAATACCAAGGAGGATTTAGAACTGGACGATCGACCAGGGACCAGATATTCTCAGTTAAACAAGTACTTGAAAAGTGCTGGGAATATGATATTGATGTGCACCAGATATTTGTTGACCTCAAGCAAGCATACGACAGTCTCGACAGGCGCGTACTGTTTAAAATCATCTTTGAGTTTGGAGCCCCACCGAAACTGGTTCGGCTTACAAGAATGACAATGACCGAGTCTTTGTCACGAGTCAGAATAGAAAACGATCTGACTTCCAGTTTTAAAACAGACAACGGCCTTAAGCAAGGTGACGGCCTCACACCAATGCTTTTCATCTTGACACTCGAATATGTTGTTCGGAAAGTTCCCGTTGACACCAAGGGAACACTAAGCTTGACTCGATAGCAAGGGAAGTTGGACTACGTATCAATGAAAACTTGAATTATTCTTGAAACTTTATTATTCTTGGGACAAGTTGCGGATGAGTGAAAAGTCAATATGCAGGTTAGAGTGGTTAGGGAAGGCTAAGTGAAAGGGAGTTCTTGGCCAGGGTTGTTGTCAATTTAACAATATTTCATTCGTTTCTGCAAGTTTGGGTTTTTATGAGGGGAGGAGGAGGGGTAATAGTAAGGGTGGGTGGATGTTAATAGCTTTTTAATTAATTGCTTGAATCACGTCCAATATTCTCTGTATAGAATGTGTTTCATAGACGAAGTTGCATAGAATTTTCATGAAATTCGGTGTATTTTACATTCACGAAACCGAACATTTGTAAAGGAGGGGGCAGAGAAGGTAGGGGAATCGTAAAATTTGATATGTAGTTTTATTTCGCTTTTCTTGTAATGCGCTTTTACGAAATTTCAAGTTCGTAGCTTTTAATTTGTTGCTTATTAGTTGATTTGATGAAATTGGTCGAAATCATACTTTTGTATAGGAGGGGGTAGAAGAGCAAGAGCAATTTCATGATTTTTGACGCAATTTTGTTTCAACTGTTTTTAAAAGTTTTTGTGCAAAATTTCAAATCGATAGCTTTTAATAGTTAGGTGATAATTGATTTCTTGAAAATAGTCGAAAAAATAATTTTGTATGGGAGGAGGTAGAAGTTTTAAAGATTTTCGACCAGTTAATATTTCGTGTATTGAGGGATTTTTTTTAAATGCATTTCGCAAATTTTCAAGTTTCTCCCTTAAAATTTCACTCAAAAATTTTCATTTTATGTGTTTTTTCAATGCTCATGAAACACCTTGTGCACGTTAGACCGGGGGGGTCGGTTTATAACAATTATGGATCAAGTTATTATTATTTTTCTATGTACATCAAATAGATGTATTCACATGCAAAATTTAAACTTTGTATCTTTCACCAGAGCCCTAAAAAAATCACTCGAATTTTCGACGTTTTTGCTTACCACCTCCCTCCCCTTACATCTCCCAACTCAAAAATTTTTACCAAAATTAGTGACTATATAGCTCTACAATCTGACAAATTTTTGATTTGATATTTGTACTCAATTTTGAGATATGCTCCCCATTTCCCCCACTACTATTATTTCAACATGTTACATTTTTTCCGTATTTTTCTAGTATAGCCTAATATATGTTCCAAGTTTCAATTACATAGCTTGAGAGATAGTTGAGATATTAATTTTTAAGTCATTTTCTTTGCACCCCCTGACCCTCACCCTTACAATAATTAGCCACTCTCTAAGCTGATTCCGGTGAAGCTTTATGTACGGCGGACGGCGTACGGCGGGACGGATTTTTTTTTTTGCATTTTTAGGCTAATTTAGTCATGAAACGCGAAAAAACAAAATTTCAAGGTAGCAAATTTTTTTTTCTGTGTCGATCACAATACTTTATTATTAGAATAATAAAGTAAAATTATGACACAAACTAGGAAAAAGACGCTAATCAGACAAAATATTACAGTCGGAGACTATAACCTAGAAAACGTAGAAAACTTTATACACATACTCAAAAAAGTCTGCGTACATCTCATTAGTAAATTCTGAATGATGTTGGAATCGTATGAATCAATAATGTGATCTTGATTTAATCATTTCGATAAAAAAGCCTAAACTGCAAGAAATGCATTGAAGAAGGTTTGATTAAAAAATTCCCAAAATTAACGAAGATATGGTAATTTCAAGACTTGGAAGTCTGTGAGCGGCCCCAAAAAAGTCTGCGTACACATCACAAAATTTGGGGATTCCCCGAAACGTGCAGTGGTTATGCCTACATTTTTTCACGCGTGACGATCCTTCATTGGAAAATTGTTTGAGAGTTTTGCGTGAATTAAAGACTATTCTTTAATATGGAAGTTAAAAATAAGGGCATCAGTGTTAGTGAGCATAAAGTGCTAGTAAAATTGCGTGAAAATGAGAAAAGTTTTCGTGAAACCGCAAAATTAGTTAGAAGAACCCATTCCTCGGTACAAAGGGTTGTTGCTAATTACGAAGAAACCGGTTTGATTATTTCACGGCATCGATCAGGACGTCCTCCTAAGCTTACAGCACGTGAACGTCGGAGTATTATTAATGCTGTGAAAAAAATCCCCGACTAACGGCGTTCCAAATTGTGCAGGACATAAAACAGAAATATAATAAAACAATATGCGATGAAACAGTGCGTATAATTCTCAGGAAAGGCGGTTACCATGGTCGAGTCGCACGTAAAAAGCCGTTCATATCGCAACGAAATCGTCGAAAGAGAATGGAATTCGCCAAAACTTATGTAATTATGAGGCTTCCGTGGCGTAGTGGACAGCGTGCTTGCTTCTCAGTCAATAGGTCGTGGGTTCGATTCCCACTCCAGACGGGATTTTTCTAAGCGCAAATTTTTCAGTTGCTACTGGTGATAAAAAATTATTCGCAATTAAATGGGGATACGGTGTAAAAGTGAAACAGTTCCACTTCAAGAAGGCCTAGATACTCAGTAGATGGTTTCTGTTCGCTTTCTATCATTCAGTCCTCCATAACATCTGCAAATATTTGTCAGTAAGCAGCCAGTACAACTGAGCAATATACCAGCTTCTCCACTCGCTACGGTCGTTCTCACTCCCCTTCCCCAACCTTCCCAATCCCCTTCCTTTCCTCCATGACTGTGTTTATGCATTGCACATTAAGGCCGAAATTGCCTATAACACAGGTCATTCTGTAAAAAAAAAACTATGCCAAAAGAATTTTGGGAAAGCGTTCCTTTTTCGGACGAAAGTAAGTTTTGTATATTTGGGATAGAAGGACGCAAATTAGTATGGAGAAAACGCTCGACAAAATTCAATAAAGAAAATTTGATTCCCACTGTAAAGCATGGTGGCGGCGGTGTAATGGTTTGGGGGTGTATGGCAGGCAGTGGAGTGGGGCAACTAGTTTTCATAGAATCCACAATGGATAAATACGGGTACCTTAATATTTTAAAAAATAATGTTAAACAAAGTGCTGAGAAATTGAGGCTGGGGAACGCATTTTACTTTCAGCACGATAATGACCCCAAACATACTGCTGAAAGAAATAGGCTTTAGTTGGCCTACAACGTTACAAAACTCTTAGGTACACCTCCTCAATCACCAGATGTAAACCCAATTGAACATTTGTGGGATTTACTTGAAAGAAAAATTCGACAGCATGACATAACAAGCAAAGAGTCATTAAAAAATGTTATTTTAAACGAGTGGAACAAAATAATGGCCGAAGTAACATCAAAGCTTGTTCATTCCATGCAAAATAGGCTAAAGGAAGTCATTTATAGGACGGGCTATGCTACTAGATATTAAGGTTCTTAATCTGATAAGCTAATATAGTGCATTTCAAATAAAATGAATAAATTTTTTCAGGTGTACGCAAACTTTTTTGGATGCATTTTGCTGACTTCTTGGAAGAAACTTTTTATTTTGGTAATTCTAAACAGCGAACGAGTAGTCAGTTATATATTGTATAGATCTGGCAACCACGCAATATTGATCTTTCCCGAATATGCCAGAATTTTCTAGGACAGTCCCTCAATATGTAAAAAGCCATAATTAAAGATCTAGAACCTTCCAGTATAGTCGAGACACACACACACACTCGACGAATACACCATGGAAGGTTCGAGAATTGGGAAAATGGTATAAAAGTACGAAGCTTTCAGACGAGAGTGATTAGTCATTCAGCGACATCTATCGGTAGACGCGAACCGGTGCAAGAATGCGATATCGGCAGTGTTGCCATATAGTGCGAATTAAGTTAACGTGCGAATAAATAAATTAACACTTATTTTTAAACGAATTGTGTTTGACTTGAAATTCCGGCGAACCCCTAGCTCGCAACAATATTTATCTACCATATAGTTTAATGAAAGTAATAAACAAAAAATTTTTAAGTTATAAACAAATGGCAAAGGTTTTTATATTGATATGTTTGCTACGACCAGCAAGTGTACGCAGACTTTTTTGAGTATGTGTATATCTAGGGCTGAACCTGTCGAAGGATGGAAGCGAACCCATCGAAATCAAGAGAAGGATAATGATGGGAAACAAGACTTATTCTTCGGTACTTCCAATAATTAAAAACAAGAACGTACACAGGAAAACAAAACTGAAGCTACGTAAAACGATCATAAGATCTATCTGTGCTATGCTATGGCAGCGAAACGTGAACTTTAACTCAGGCGTCCGAAAAATTACTTAACGCCTTTGAAAGAAAGGTGCTCAGGAGAATTGGAGAATACGATACAATCGAGAATTGTGTGCCATCTTCGACAATCCAGAAGAACCTCATAAAAATTTAAGAAGTTACAATGGGCTGGTTATGTGGAGCAGATGGATGACGGAAGAATTCCCAAAACGTACACTAAAAGGGAAAGTCAATGGGCAAACACCCGTCGGAAAACCATAGAAGCGATGGAAGGATTCGATTGGCGCAAACAGCAATTCACTGCTAAGATTTTCTAACTGCAGAACGCGGTCACTGAAACGAGATTGATGGAGGCAAAGAATTCAGAAGGCCAAAGTTCGATTTGGGCTATAGCGCCATCGTAAGTAAGTGTTCCAAGTATTATGGCTGGGAACTTATTTAAACCGTGTGGACTGTACATTTTGACACTTCTAGTACACAATTCTTGGCGATTGGGGCAGCGGTCTTCATGGAATTGCTTGCATTTTGAATTATTCGACGCTTATTTCGGTCTGACAGCTTGCGTTTTGGTCATCCTGTTCTGTTTTTTCCATAATTTTCAGGATTTCGTAGCACGTTTCGAATGGCAGGAGCAGACCGATTGACCTCTCTAGCAATTTCACTCTTCATCATCAATGGCGCGACAGCCCAAATCAGGCCCTGGCCTCCTGAAGTCGTCGCCTCCAATCGTCTCGATCCAAAGACCGCGTCCTCCAGCTGCTAATTTTTAAAATGGCTTTGCTGTCTTCATCAACCGAGTCTTCCCATCGCTTGCGTAGTTTGCCAAATGGCCGGTTACCACTCGCTTTGCCTTTAAGAGCACGTTTGGGGATTCTTCTATCTCCCATTCGCTCTACATGGCCAGCCCACTGCAGTTTACGTAGCTTGATGAACGTTGAAGCTTCTGGCTCGTCGTAGAGTTAATACAACTCATGGTTGTATCTTATTCGCCATTCCGTTCCTTCCTTCACAGGTCCCAAAATTCTTCGGAGGACCTTTCTTTCGAATGCGTTAACTGCTTTTTCGGAAGTTCGCGTTAATGTCCACGTCTCGCTGCCATAACAGAGCACAGGTCGTATAATTGATTTATAAATCCGCAGCTTATTGTTCCTGTGCACTCTCTTGGATTTCATTATTGGAAGTACCGAATAATACGTCTTATTTGCAAGTATTATCCGTCGTTTGATTTCGTCTGTTTCATTACCGTCCTTTGCTAGATTAGCCCCAAGATATATGAAGTTGTCCACACTCTCCAAATTATATTCCGCAATTGTTATGTTTTGTCTGATTGGCGTCCTCCTTCTTGTTTGCGTCATTACTTTTGTTTTGCTTTCATTAATGCGCAACCCGACTTCTTTGCGGCGGAGTCAAGATTGACAAATACCTCCTTAGCACGAGGGAAGGATCTTGCTAGAATGTTAATGTCGTCAGCGTATGCTACTAGTTGGGTGGACTTGAATAGTAGTGTCCCATTGGTGTCGACTGGGATTTTTCGGACGACATACTCTAGTGCAAAGTTGAAAAGCATAGGGGCTAGACCATCTCCTTGCTTTAAACCACATTCCGTTCGAAAGCTGGTTGTGGAATCGGTTTGTATTCTCACTTGGGATTCAGTGTTCGTCATTGTGAGTCTTGTCAGTCGGACTAGTTTTGGAGGAATTCCAAAGCATGATTTGGTACAGTACGCTCCTGTCGATACTGTCGTATACTTGTTTAAAATCTACGAATATTTGGGCCACGTCTGTGTTATATTCCCAGCATTTCTCAAGCACCTGTTTCACCGAGAATATCTGGTCTGTTTTAGATCGTCCGGTTCTGAATCCGCCTTGGTATTCGCCAATTATTTAATTAGTATAAGGCTTAAGACGACCTTCAATAATTTTTGTCAGTATTTTATAGGACGTACACAACAATGATATACCTCTGTAGTTCTCACAGCAGAGTTTGTCTCCTTTCTTGTAAATTGGACATATAATGCTTTTTCGCCAGGGAATAAGTAGCATATCGTGGGTTTTCTTAAAATTCACTAAATTTTTTTTTTTAGTACGTAATTATATGTAAAAACGATAGATTTACTAATTTAAGAGCGCGCAAGATACTATTATTAACGATACTATTATTAACGCATGGAACTACGTTTTGGGTGGCCCTGCGGGGCTCTTATTATTAAACCCTCTTTTTCATATCCAACTACGGCTACGCATGGAACTACGTTTTGGGTGGCCCTGCGGGGCTCTTATTATTAAACCCTCTTTTTCGTATCCAACTACGGCTTCGCATGGAACTACGTTTTGGGTGGCCCTGCGGGGCTCTTATTATTAAACCCTCTTTTTCGTATCCAACTACGGCTACGCATGGAACTACGTTTTGGGTGGCCCTGCGGGGCTCTTATTATTAAACCCTCTTTTTCGTATCCAACTACGGCTACGCATGGAACTACGTTTTGGGTGGCCCTGCGGGGCTCTTATTATTAAACCCTCTTTTTCGTATCCAACTACGGCTACGCATGGAACTACGTTTTGGGCCCATTCCATTTATAATGGAATCCCAGCCGAGGAAAATGAGGAAATGGCCATTTTAGAACCTCAAAAATGAGATTTTGAAATGCAATTTTCCTCATTTCCCAGGCGGAAAATCGTTAATAATAGTATCTTGCGCGCTCTTAAATTAGTGAATCTATCATTTTTACGCATAAAATAAATTAATAACATTCATTTTTATACATTTTAAAGAAACCCACGATTTGCTACTTGTACCTTCGCCAGTCGTCGGGTATGATTTCCTCTGTCCAAATTTTGCATATCATGTTGTGCAGTATTTCAGCGACACAGTTTCCACCGTTTTTCAGAATTTCAACTGGTATTTCGTCAATTCCCGGCGCTTTGTTTCGTTTTTGGTCACATAGGGATGCTTTGATTTCAGCAAGCGTGGGTGGTATCGATGATGGTTCATCTTCGTCAGTTGAGGCTTCAATTGAAATGTTGTCTGTCGTTATCGGTGCTACTGGGATGGGATTCAAAAGATGTTCAAAGTAGGAAGCCCATCTCCTTCTGATTTTTTGTGCGTCGCTGATGATGTTGCCCTCCACGTCTTTGCAGAGACTGGTTTTTGGCTTATATCCCTTTTTTAAGTCTTTTACTATTGCGTATGCGTCCCGCGTTTTATTTTTTCTCATGTCGTCGTTCATTTTTTGTATTTCGTCATTATGGTACTTCCTTTGTATTCGTCTGCAGGTCTTTTTCGCATATCGCCTAAGCTCGTCATATCTTTCTTTTTTGGCTCGTGTTGGTCGTTCAGTAAAAACTTTGTAAGCTTCGTTCTTTCTATCTATTGCGTCGCGACATTCTTGGTCGAACCAATCATTATTTTTTCGCCGTGCTTGATACCCTAATACCTCTTCCGCGGGGGATTTGATGCCGTCTCGTATTTTCATCCACGCATTCTCCACTGGCATATTTTGGATATCTTCAGGTATTGGTGTCAGGTGTTTATTACATGCTAACATGTAAGCCTGCGCCACCGTTTCGTCGTTAAGCTTGTCGACATTGAATTTGCGAGCTCTACTCGTTTTCGAATATCCACGACAAGCAATTCTGCATCGATACGTAGCTCTTACTAGATAGTGATCAGAGTCACAATTCGCACCGCGGAGAGTTCGTACATTAAGTATGCTGGAAGCAGCCCTTTTCTCAATTAGAACATGGTCTATTTGGTTGAAGGTGTGACCATCTGGTGATGGGAAGTACGTAGAGCTTACTATGATATTTTTGCTGCTTGCGAAATCAATAAGACGTTGGCAATTGTCGTTGGTTATGTCATGGAGACTGTGCCCTCCTGTTGTTCCTCTATGAGCCTCCTCTTTTCCGACTTTTGCATTAAAATCCCATAAGACAATTTTTAGGTCATTCGAGGGCAGTGAATCATAGGTTGTCTCTAGGGTGGCAAATAAAAATAAAATTCGTCTTTAGTTATATCGTCCTTGTCTTCTGTTGGTGCGTGAACGTTGATCAATCAAGTGTTGAAAAATTTAGTCTTTTTTCGGATTGCACACAATCTTTCACTTACTGGCCTGAAGCTCGTGACCTGCTGTTTAAATTTTTTGTCAACGACAAAAGCGACTCCAAACTCTCTACTTCCCGACAATTTTCCACTTGAATAGAATGTGTGCGATCTCATGTCCATAATTTCGCTACCGAGCCATTTTGTTTCTTGGATGGCAGTTATGTTGATGTTGTGTTTTGCCACTTCTTTCTTCTTGCCACTCTTTCAGAGCTACTGTCCTAAATAAGGATCGAACATTCTCACTCATTTCACTCTTGCTGAGGCCTTATTCATAAAATGCAAGAATTTTGCCTATTTCCTAATCTGCAACCACTGTTCTGCGTGGCATTTTCATAATAACAACAACAGCAACGATCTTAATAATTTTTGAATAAATTTGACTTGTTATCAACAGTTGATAGCACAAACTAATGACAATCAACTTTCTGTGTTTATTGTTATGCTCCCGGCTAAATTTAAACAAAGTTAAAGTGACGCAGACAGCAAATCACTGCTAAGATTTTCAAACTGGAGGATGCGGTCACTGAACCGAGATGGATGGAGGCAAAGCATTCAGGAGGCTAAGGTCCGATTTGGGCTGTAGCGTCATCGTATGTAAGTAAACTAGCGTTAAAATCAGCGATTAGTTATTGCTAATTGTTTTTGTATGCTACTCTTTCTCTTTAATCTTTCATAGACAATTAAAAACTAACGGCATTTCACTAAATAAATTGCAAGAATGAGCACCTTATTATGCTGCTGGCTTTTTTAAATTTTATGTAATTCCATACTTACATTATAACAGGACATCTTTAAAAAAAAATTAAGACCATTAGAATTTCGAAATAGCATCGACCAACGATAATTCCACCTTCTACCAAGGATAAATACCTTTAACTGAACGCTGCACATCCTGTCTTTTTTATATGTTAATGCGACTACCGTTAGAGAAACACCCCAGAGAAAAGCTTGAACGTATGCTTTGAAAATTTTTCTCGTCTGTTCCAGATCCGTGACAGGCGCACTTAATTGACCATTTTCGGGAGCCTCCCACATTGCGTGCAATAACGTGTCTTTGGATCTTCTGCGGGGCGTTAAAAAGACGTAAAAGGTGACTCTGTCTAAGCGCTTGAAACAAAAGATGCCGTCGGGCTCCAGAAGAAGGTTCTAATCAGAGTCGCGGACGAAAAGAAACCACCGGGGAGACCGAAGCAACAGACACTGCTACAGCGCGCACATGGCCTCCACGAATGCTTCACATTTCCGACGACCACGTGGACTTGGAATTGTTGTGATGAGGGGAAGCCAAGGTTCCGTGCAGAACACGTTCGGTGCGCAGTGCCGGCGACCGAGATTTTATCGCCAGCGAAACGGGAGGGGGAGCTTTGTGCGTACACCACGTTTTCAAACAGTTCGATGTCTTTCTCTGTCTGTCCTTATCGCAACTGAATCCAAAGTTTGCTGTGGCGCTGGGGAGCCGTAGCCAGCGCTCTATCGGGGGAGCACACATGCATGTGTGTTCGCACGAGATGCTTACGAGACTGTGGAGCGTGTACCGTAACGACGGCAGCGCCTTTTGCGCCAACTCGGGTCGCGAGAGAACGATTTTCCACAATCGGGGCGACGACGACAGAACAACAGCATTTGTATATTTCTCGTTTAGTTGTGTGTCCACATCCGGCTAGAAAACAAGTCATTCTGCACGAGAAGTGTTTCTAGATTTAGCCACGAGGTCGCGCCACATCGTTTCACGAAATATTTCTTTTCCATAATTTCGGAATTTCGCCTTTTGGAACCGCTCGAACTTCAATCGCTGCAAGAATACTGTCGGCCAATCAATCGTGTGGAGATCGTGTAGATCGGCTTCGGTTGCACTCCCTTTAAAATTTTATCAATTGACACGCTGCCACTTGACTGAATTTTAAAAAAAAATTCTAATTTTGATATTTCGTGATCGTGAAAATTTCAAAAATTTTGGCGGTAGTTTTTGATAGTTTGTCGTGCCCGTCGTTTCTTGAGAACAAAAAAAATCTACCAGACCTTAGCGCATACACGTGCGCATTGTTGAATTTTGCCAGAGAGCTAGATTTTACGGAAAAGTAGGAAAAATTAAAAAAAAAAATCCAATCCAAAAGTAAATAGTGCTGAAAGATTGCACACCAGCGCGTAGCGCCGTTTTATTTATATACTTACGTAACAAGTGTCACTTTAATTTGTTGTTGTTTTTATATATAGCAAAAGGTGTGTTGGCGCGTTCGGTTTGCGTCCGCATGTGTTACATTACGGAAACTACTCTACCGTTACAATTAATTGCCAGTTTCACCGCCAGGAGCCAAGGACTCGTTGCCGACAACCATTTTTAACAATACCGCCCAGAAAAAACGCAACACTTTAACGAATTTAATGTTAATACGCAAATAAATGTTCCGGATTCTTTTTTTTTATTATTATTCGTACACTCTATTCGTGTATTGGTAGTGTGAAGTATAAAAATAAAAATGAACAAAGTGTTAGTATAAATAAAAAAAAGTGCGCCTATTCCGAATGTATAGCGTGTATGTGTTTTAATAAAATAAAATATTCCACAGATTTGCATATATGAATCCTCGGAGAAATAATAAAGAAATTGTGTGTTCGCTCGTCAAAAGGTGTTTTGAAAAAAAATTGTGCCAAAAAAATCGGTTTTTATCATAGTAGTTTTTTTTTTATTATTATTATTATTAGTAAACAATAGTACAACAGTGACATCTGTGATCCGTTTTAGAACCAAAAATAAAAACGCAACGTCTATCATCATACTCGATCACTTAGCCGTCAGTAGTTAAAGCGGGAAAGGTATATATGCCAAAAAATAAAAATAAATAAATAAAAAGTATTCTACTTTATTTAGCGAATTAATAGAAAACAACTCAAAGCAAAAAAAAAAAAAAGAAACATTATTCCCAAGAATTAATTGTATGACCTCGGATCACTTCAAGCTAAAGCTATCAGAGGTTTCTTATCTCTGTTCTGTTTCTTGGCTGTTGCCTCATAGATAGCATGATTTTCTAGTCTAGTTTACATTTTTCTTACAGAAAAACCGAAAAAAAAAAATTCAAATTTGTACTCGTTCGCACAACACTGCCGAACGCAATATGTCACCTCTCATATAGGGCGGCAGATCGTTTGCGGGTGCGCGCGATCTTTTCGATCGCGGGAAAAGCCGCCCCGTATCTATTGCCCGAAAATGATTCGGTGTGTAAACAATTACGTTTATATTTTTAGAATACGAGCGGAGATCCGAAGGGAAAGGAATTTTTATGCAAATTTCTTTGATTTCCTTAAAAAATTCAAATTACGATCGCCACCGCGATGGCATGTGGTTGCGAGTTGAGATCTAATACTCATAGAAGTGTGTAATGTGTGTCAGACGTTTTTAAAACGCGCGCGCTTTGTATGCGTGCGTACTTGGTCTAATCACGTGTGTTCTTATACGCTATCGCGCATTTAAAACTCGAATTCAAGCGAGCTCCATCTTTTCTTGTTGGTCTTCTTCTTATTCGCGCGAATGCCGCATGAAATTTGCTGCTCTCCATTGAGTGGCGCGATCAACGCCATCATTACTCTTTTTTTTTTTCTCTGAACGTTGCTCGTTTATTTACCAACATTTGCTGCGTTGCCCGATTTTTTTTTTTTTTGACAAAAAACATTAAAATCAACGCACAGTGACTGAAGATGATGACGATAATTGTGTGAAGAACTTGGCATTTGTCAGATGTGATTGAACTTGGCTATATCGTACTTTTTGTGAAAATGCCTGTCACCATCATCATCAATGGCGCGGCAGGCCAAATCGGGTCTTGGCCTCCTGAAGTCGTCGCCTCCAATCGTCTTGATGTCGTCGGAAAAAGGAGTAATATTCACTTAGTTTTTTGCTACACAATAAAAATAACTCTTAAAAATGCAGTCAAAAATTTGTATACAATGCTTCGAATTTCAATTTGTTACAAATGCCGTTATAAATTCCGCTATATTGGAGCATTGTGAGTGTGTGTTTTCCAAGCAAAACTAAGTCCGCAGTTGAAGTTTGGCGCGAATGAATTAGGTTCTTGTGTTAATTGCTTATGTCGGTAAAATGGCACGTGGTAAAGAAATTGCAGTATAAGTTCGCGAGTTGATAGTGACCCATCGCAAAAATGGAAAAAATCATAAGTGAAATAGCCGGCATTGTTAACAAAAGTCGTGCAACTGTTCAGAAAATTATAAAACGGTGGAAAATTCGAGGAAATATAGAAACTTTGATACGTTCAGGTCGCCAACATGCTATGAAACAATTGAAACAATTAAGGAAGCCTTGAGCACATCACCAGTCCTTGTCAATGCGGATTTCACCCGCCCTTTCTTTATCCAATGTGACGCCAGTACAACGGGCATTGGGGGAGTCCTCTTCCAAAAAACCGATGACGGGGATGAACACCCCATTGCTTATGTGTCGCAGAAGCTAAACTCGGCACAGCGAAATTATTGCGTCACAGAACTTGAATGTTTGGCAGCTGTCTCGAGTGTAAAGAAATTCCGAGCATATGTGGAGGGACACCCCTTCACAGTAATCACCGATCACGCCAGTTTGAAATGGCTCATGGACCAAAAGGACTTGTCCGGTAGACTGGCCCGATGGAGTCTCAAACTGCAAGCCTACAATTTTAACATCGAATATCGAAAGGGTAAGCAGAACGTTGTTCCGGACGCTTTATCTAGAGCGCATGCCGATGCCCTATGGTGCCAACAAGTTCCTGATGACCAAATTCCCATATTGCACGTGGACCTACAAGACATGGAGTTCTCCAGTGCCGAGTATCTTAAACGACTCAACAAAATCCTGAGTGACTCTTCAACTACAAATGTGCGAGTAAGAGAGGGAAAAATATACATAAGCCCACCCACCGGTCTAGCGAATTTGAACAGCGACATTCCTAGCTGGAAACTGTGGATTCCAGCAGGCCTGACCAACTTGATCATCAAGCAGGCACACAACCCTCCGTCAGCCGCGCACATGGGTGTTTTGAAGACTATCCAACACATCCAACGCTACTTCTTTTGGCCCAATATGGCTCAGGAAATACGAACCTACATTAAGGCCTGTCCTACATGCAAGGAATGTAAGCCCATAAACTACACGGCTCAACCTCCGATGGGGGAACAGGTGATAGTATCTCGACCATGGCAACGGATTTATATTGACTTCCTAGGACCCTACCCAAGGTCGAGAGCAGGAAATACGCACATTTTTATCGTACTCGACCAATACTCAAGATTCGTTTTGTTAAAAGCTATTTAAAACACGACGTCTTTAATATGTTTGGAGTACCAGAGACGATCCTTTCAGATAATGGAGTTCAATTTAAATCAAAAGCATTTGCCGAACTATTAAAGGAATATGGTATCGAGCATATGTTCACGCCTTTATATTCTCCTCAAGCTAACGCAGCTGAAAGAACCAATCGCACTCTACTGGCTTCGATACGCGCTTACCTGGGAGAAGACCAGCGAGATTGGGATGTAAATCTAAGTGCAATTGCTTCCGTTCTGCGAAATGCCGTCCACTTTTCCACTCGTTACTCACCCCACTTTTTGGTGTTTGGGTCGCATAAGATCCATCACGGCTCTGACTACAAACTCCTGCGGGAATTAGACGGTGTAGCAGAAGGTGAAATAGAGATACTGCCGCCTCCCGAGCGCCTAAACCTCGCGCAATGTAATGTCCTGAAAAACCTGCGGGAAGCGCATACTAAAAACGCGCGACGTTACAATCTCCGCAGTAAAGCGCGCGAGTTCAATATTGGACAGTCAGTATATGTTCGTACACATTTTCTATCTAGAGCCGACAAGAAGTTTAATGCAAAGCTTGCTCCCAGGTTTGTTCTCGGCATTGTTAAACGACGGGTAGGAAATGTGTCATACGAGCTAATTAATAAGCAGGGTAAGTCGCTGGGGATTCATCATGTACGCGACATTAAGAACTAATACCATCCCTCTCCAGTTTATTGTTATCTTCTCCCCGCTAAATTCTTCCGTCGAACACCATTGAGTTACAATCCGGCCGCTCGACGCATGGGAGATACTCTAATTCATATCGGGCGAATTTTTTATTTTTGTTGTCAAGGTCGCCAGGTGCACCTTCAGTGCAGAGGTCATTTGGACCTCTTGCATAAACCTGCGAGATTTATGAACCTTTCTCTTTGTAGTATTACTAGGGATGTATGCCGCAGTCTACTTAATCCGCAGGTAGCGTTGAATATAGAGTGCAAGGACTTACATCCCAGTAGCGCGATAATTTTGTCTTTATGCTCACGTTATGGTCTCTCGCGAAATTGTATCCGGACTGGTTCCGTTGGTTATTTATTTGCCACCACTTGAATAATTTCGTTTGGAACAGGGATCATATCGAACAGGCACTCGAGTAAATTTTGGAAGCAATAAAATTATGATTTAGAGTAAACCCCATGTGTATACACCCTTTCGCTTATTTACTAAGTGTTCCTGGCCCGGCTGATGAGACCTCTTATCTTGGTCGGGGTCGTCCCCACGATTGTAACGAAACTGGCTTTCGTTAGCTGCGCGCCCAAATTCAAAAACTCTATTTCAAAAATTCAAAAACTCTATTACAAAGGGCTAAAGACCTGACTAGGAGGATGGGACTAGGCAATGCCCTAAAACGTGAGAAAAGAACAAGTGGAATGTGCTTGTCGGCGGAAAAGCGAGATCACTTTTGAAGTGACCGGCAACCTGTACGGTTCGAATTGTGAGTTTTCTTATATAGTGAAGTGAATCTACCCTAGTTATACTCTAGATGAAATCTGAGAGTATATTGTGTTTGCCTTACCGTTTGTAACGCTAAGAAATAATGCTCGCACAGAGCCGCCAAGGGTACAGAAATATTTGTTGTCACTCAAAAACTTCGATTCCGAGTGGCTGTCTGTCCGTCTGTCCGTCTGTCCGTCTGTCTGTCTGTCTGTCTGTCCGTCTGTCCGTCTGTCTACAGCATAACTCTCGAACGCTTTGAGCTATCGTGCTGAAATTTGTTGTGTGTCATTTTTAGCAAAAAATAAACTTTAAGTTCGTGAACGGGCCACATCCCCCCACTCCTTCTACCCCCTCCCATACAAATTTCACGAAATTTCGAAATTTTCAGAAATTGATTTTTCTTAGAAACTATTTAAGCTATCGATTTGAAGTTTGGGTTCAAATATTATGATATAGATACCATTAATATGACTCAATATTGATCCGATCCCATCACTCCTTCTACCCCCTCCCATACAAATGCATAATTTTCAAAAATGCACTTTTTCGATTTTCATCGAAACTAGTAAAGTTATAAAAACGAAATTTTGCCAGAATTAATTTTATTATAATTTCAATCAGCACTGAAAAAATTAGCAACTTCCTCTCACTCCTTCTACCCCCTCCCATACAAATTTCACGAAATTTTGAAATTAAATTAAATTATTTTTCTTCGAAACTGTTAAAGTTATCAATTTGATATTTCGCACAAAGTATAAAAATAGAAATATCAATAACAGGAAAAAAAATTGTTTTCATCCTTACACTCCTTCTACCCCCTCCCATACAAATGCATCATTTTTGTTAAATGCATTATATCGATTTCCATTAAAACTAGAAAAATTACAAACTTAAAATTTTGCCAGAATTTGTTTTTTAATAGTTGCAATAAATGCTGGAAAAAATTATCAGCTCAGCTTCCCTCCTTCTACCCCCTCCCATATAAATATCTGTATTATAAATTCAAGAAAAGCATTTCTCCTTCGAATATATGAGAGCTGTCGACTTTGAAATTGAATCAAAGCATAGTGATAAGGGTGATGATAAGCAGTTTCAAAATCATCTAAAACGTTCCACTTCCTCTGCCACCTCCCATACAAATGCCTCAATTTAAGGAAAACTATGACCAATTTCTTTAAAAATAATGAAAACTAAAAATTTTAAATTCAGCACGAAACATTTTACACGCCATTTTCGGTGTCACATAGGAGAAATACAAACCTCCGCCTCTACTTCTACCACCTCCCATGCAAAGTCTCTTCTCACTATTCGAAAAAATTTGAGATGACATATTTGCCGGTATATTAAAGTCATTTCCATCTCATCTAGAGTATCATATGATTGGGCTTTAAGCCCAATCATAATTCTGTTATGTTTTTTTTTTGTGTTTTTCTCCGATTAAGAAGAAGAGTCTGTTGGCTCCATCGAACTGAAGGGAGGTAAGTCATCTCATACGATTACTATTGGGGGTGCAAACCTTATTTCCCCAAGCCATCTTCTACTCACTATGACTGAGTAAAGAAGTACAGTTTCCGCGGAAGACCGAATTTGTAGTTCCCTCCTAAGATCCAGATGTTGCAGCGCGCAGTTTATGATTAGAGCTCCTCCGGGAATCCCACCCCCAACGCTCCTGAGCGGTCGGCATTCGTCGCGCTGTCCCCGGAAAGAATACAGCTCAAATCTCCTTTTCTGTTAACGGACCGCTAATCCCGGACCGTTACACAACAGCCGAAGTATGAAAAGTTGTAAGACAAGTGAGAAAAAATCCGAAATCTACCGCCGTCCAAATAGCCCAAAATCTTTCTCAAGAACTCTGTAAGCCAGTCAGCGCTTCAACTGTACATAAAGCGCCGACCAATAATGGGTTGCACGGCATAGTGGCTAGGAAAAAAACGTGCATTTCTGCTATAAATGGTATTAAGCGCGTTGATTTTGCAAAACGTCACTTAAATAGGCCATCCAACCTTCTGGAATAGCGTTCTGTTCAGTGATGAAAGCAAATTTGAAATAATTGGAGTAAAGAGGGGTGTTAAGATCTGGAGAGCCAAGAATAGCCAACTACTTTCTCAAAATCTCATTTCGACCATGAAACATGGTTCATTGATAGTTTGGGGCTGCATGTCGGCTTTGCGTACTGGAAATCTAATTTTTATTGAATCTACAATGAATAGCCGTGATTATTTGCAGATATAAAACTACAATTTATGCACTATTGCTGAAAAATTGGGTCTTGTAACACCATGGGTCTTTCAACAAGACAATGACCCAAAACATACAGCAAGGATTGTCAAAGAGTGGCTATTGTACAGGGTTCCTAAGCAATTACAATCACCTCCGCAGTCGCCTGACTTAAAGCCTATAAAGCATCTATGGGAGGTTTTGGACAGAAAAATAAGGAAGGAAAAAATGATCTGCGAATGGCCTTGACCGAGGGATGGGCCAATATTTAAGCCGATTTTACGCAAAACCTAATAAATTCCATGAACAATAGATTTAAAGCGGAAATTCAGTCAAAAGGAGGACCAACAAAACATTGAATCATATAAATTTTAGACCAAGGTATTATAAAAGGCAGAAGGAGATTGATTGTACCACTGTGTCCAAAAAGTAGTCCGAATTTTTCGATTTAAATTACGCGGGTAAATATTTTCGCTCAATATATTTTTTTTAAGTTAGTACAACTGTTACTGACTTCCATGCCAAATTATATATGAAAATATTCATTAGTGTTTGAGTTACGCTTGTTTTTGTGCGACACAAAAAGTGAATTTGGCGATTTTTACAATGTCTGAAATTATTCAACAAAGATCAAATTTTGTTTCTTGAATGGAAAAAATGCTGCAGAAACGTTGAAAATGTTGGAAAAGGCTTACGGTGACCGAGCTCTACCAAAATCAACAACATATGTTTGGTATAAATTGTTCAAAGAAGGTAGAGAACGCGTTGAAGACGAAGAGCGCCATGGTCGACCATCGACCTCAACTGACGATGCTCACATCCAAAAAGTAAAAGAATTAGTGCTTGCAAACCGTCGATTAACTATAAGAGACATTGCTAATGAAATTGGCGTATCAAAAGGATTAATTAATTCCATTTTGAAAGATGTTTTGGGCGTCAAACGTGTCAAGTCTCGATTGGTACCAAAAATGCTGAATTTTCTTGAAAAACAGCGTCGTGTCGATGTGTGTGAAACAATGCTCTCTGACTATCAGGCGGTTTATAAACGCATTATTACGGGAGATGAGACTTGGATTTACACTTACGACCCCGAAACAACCGACCAATCGAGTGAATATCGTGCCAAAGGTGAGGCAAGACCGAAAAGACCGCTTCAAAGTCGCTCAATAATCAAGGTGATGTTGACTGTTTTCTTCGATTTTCGTGGTGTAGTGCATTATGAATTCCTTCCGCCCGGTCAAACTGTCAACAAGGAATACTATTTGAGTGTTATGCGTCGTTTGCGTCAAGCTATTCGTAAAAAGAGGCCGGATTTATGGAAAGACAACTCTTGGTTTTTACACCACTATAATGCGCCATCTCACACTGCACTGATCCTTCGTGACTTTTTCGCCAAAAATGCAACCAATATCGTTCCGCAACCACCTTATTCACCTGATTTGGCTCCGTGTGACTTCTGGCTATTTCCAAAACTCAAAAGACCACTCCGAGGAAACCGTTTTGAGTCGATTGAAGACATTCAACGAGAATCGGCGCGCGCCCTGAAGGCTATACCGGAAGAAGACTTTTTGGCATGCTTTGAGGACTGGAAAAAGCGGTGGCATAAGTTTATTATATCGAGAGGGGACTTTTTTGAAGGGGACGAAATTGATTTGGAAGAATAAATAAAGATTTTTTGATTTATAAAAAAATTCCGACTAGTTTTTGGACACAGTGGTATACTAACTTTTGACTGCATTTTTTAGATGCTACATTGGTTTTTCACAAATATTTCACGATTTCTACTTTTGTTTTGATAATAATTTTTACAAATAAAGAGGAAAACTGTGCTTTTTATTTCTTATGCTAAATAAATTTTGTTTTACTTCTTTTAATGAAAATATTTGACTCTAAAGAACTTAACAGAAGCTGTATACCAACTTTTGACTCTGACTGTATAAATACAAAGTTTTTTTCAAATCGAATCACTAACATTTTAGTTATCGCCAACTCACCAAGTCAATCGAAAAGAAAACGTAAAATTGAGTTTCGTGCTGTCATAACGTACCTTACCAAGTAAAGAAAAACGCCTCAAATCATTTTAGAAACGATGTCATCTGTTTACGGGTACTCTTGCCTGGAAAAACGATGATTTACACAGACGGACAAAAGTATTTGCCACTCGACGTAAATCGACTTTAATTGTTCATAGCATTTTCCAGAAACATGTGTATAGGAGAATTCTCACGAAAATACTATCTCTGTATTTTCATTATAACATCTTATATGGAGCAATGTTTCTTCTTGGCTCCATTCCAAGAAAAAATCTAATAATTTAGCTATGGTACAAGTTTCGTTTGTACACAGGTATTTGCCACTTGCATTCTTAGTTAAAATTCCAGGAATTTACAAAAAAAAACAAAAGAAATCTACTACACTACTAGCATACGAATGGGGATATTTTCCAGTCTACGACACTTTTGCATAGCTTACTGACCGCGATTGCGTTTGTGAGGTATTTCCCGAATTTTAAAAGTAAAAATGGGTCGAAAAGGGAAACAAACCACTGTGGAGGAACGCAAAATAATTGTAAATTTGTTTAGGACATGAAACCTATCATAGAGATTTGTCAAATAGTGAAACGGAGTCGGACCACAGTTCGCGATATAATAAAGCGGTTTTCAGGCCGTAGGGATTTTCGAAATCTTAAAAGAAGTGGAACACCAGTTCATCGAAAACCGCAGCAGCATTTAAGGAAGATACAGGAATCGATGTATACCCCCGTACTAGACGTAGAGTCCTATTAAGTGATGGATACAATTCTCGATGTTGCAGAAAAAAACCCTTCATAAGTGATGTTGACAGAATAAAAAGGTTAAAGTTTACTAAAGAGTTTATTAACAAACAAACAAACTTTTGGGATAAAGCCATTTTCTCAGATACCCAATTTTGCTTGTATCGTTCAGATGGACGGATCCGTGTATGGAAGCGAGTAGGGACTGAATTTGACAAAAAGAGCGTTCAAGTAACGGTGAAGCATGGTGGCAATTCGATGATGGTATGGGGGTGTATGGCGGTATCTGGCGTGGGAAAACTGGTATTTGTTGACGGTATAATGTAAAAAGGAAATAATTTAAATATCTTGTAGGAAAATTTAAGAAAAAGTGCCGAAAAATTGGATCTTGCAGACGCTTATTATTTCCAGCAGGACAATTGTCCAAAGCGTACCGCTGAAATAGTATGTTTGTGGATTCTCTACAACACACCCCACATTCTAAAAACTTCTCCCCAGTCACCTGACCTCCAACCCATAGAATATTTATGGGATTCCCTCAACAAGTCATTAAGACATCAATATATTACTTCAAAAAGTCAGCTGAAATATATTATAAAGTATGAATGGGATAAAAACAGTGCAAAGACAACCAGAAAGTTAGTATATTCAATGGGAAATCGTTTAAGGGAGGTAACTAAGCGAAGCGGAAAGTAACCAAATACTAAATATTGCTAACATTCCAATAATTGTTAACTTCTTTAATGTAATCTAATAGCTAGGGTGTAGCGTAGTGGGTAGCGTGTTGGTCTTGGAGTGCAAAGGTCGTGAGTTCAAATCCCGGTCGACGCAATATTTAGTTCCAGCACATTGCCTGCTTGGATATACCTCGGTCACCTCAATCCACGAAAATGAAAAATTCGTAGAAAGGGGGTTGTGCGAAGGGCTAACAAACCTTCCACAATAAGTAATGAAAAATGTTAAGGAACCTGAATGTCAAGAGGCCAAGGTCCGATTTGGGCTGTAGCGCCATTGTAGAAGTTAATGTAATCTAGTTTTATGTTTTATATTTCATGGATTTTTTTTTTAAATACAGGAAGTTTCTTTTTCTGTAATAATTTAGTTGCTGCTACTTTCTTTGGGTTTAATTCTAGCTGACAACTAATGGTGAATACTTTTGTCCGTCTGTGTATAAGTAGCATAGTTTATTCAGGCAAGGCAGATAGTCAATTGAAGATGATATACCCTCGGGACGGCCGATTGAGGCCACTTCCTCAAAAATCGTCGAAAAGGTGGAGAAACTTGTTTTCGAAGATACTCGTTTAAAGAAGAAACAAATCGCAAAAATGGTTGAAGTATCAGATACAACCATTTTGAATATCCTCCACGATAATCTCAGCACGTCGAGTGTTCACGCGAGTTTTTTGATCTCTGCAACGAAAACAGGGATTAAATGTTGACCCGGATTGTTATTGAAGACGAAACTTGGGTTCATCATAATGAGCCTGAATCCTAGCAGGAGTCAACGCAGTGGCTCCGTAAAGGCGCTCCACCCCCAAGATATTCAAGGTCCCACAATCGCCCAAAAAATCATGATCATAATTTTTTGGGATTTTTGACTATAAAAAAAAAGGGCAAAATATCACAGGGGGATACTATGCCAACCTGATACAAAAATTAAAGGTTGCTATCAAAGAAAAACGAAGAGGAAAGTGGACTCGAAATGAGATGCTTTTGTACGACAACGGACCTGCTCACAATAGCCACGTTGCAATGGCTGCCCTACAGAAATGCGGCTATGGAATATTGAACCACCCCCTTATAGTTCAGATTTGGCCTCTACCGATTACTATTTGTTCCCAAAACTGAGGAGAAAAAAATTTACCAACGATGAAGAGGTGAAGTCGGTAAATTCAGCCTATTTTGAAGATGGATAAAACATTTTTTTTTAGTAGGAATTAGTAAACTTTGTGAGAGATGTGATAAATGTATTAGGCTTAAGGGAGAATGTATTGAAAAGGAAAAATAATAGCTTGTTCATTTTACCCCTCCTTCCCTATCATTCCGTGAAATTTTTGAACTTTCCTCGTAGCTTGATGAACATTGAAGCTTCTGGCTCGTCGTAGAGTTGATACAATTCATGGTTGTATCTTATTCGCCATTCCGTTCCTTCTTTCACAGATCCCAAAATTATTCGAAGGACTTTTTTTTCGAATGCGTTAACTGCTTTTTCGAAAGTTCGCGTTAATGTCCACGTCTTGCTGCCACAATAGAGCACTAAACTAAAGATCTGAGGCGCAAATTTCATCGGCTAACCATTTTTTCTTATGTTTGTCATTTTCCTTTGTAGAGTAGTGTGGGGCTCGATGGGACATCTTCGAGTTATTTCGGTTGTAGAGTAGTGTAGGGCTCGATGAGACGAGAATGAACAGTGGCCGTTCTTAATTTTGAGAACGGGTTAAATTGAGTAAACTAATTTTGATTGATTGATAAATCTACTAGCTATATTATAAAATCAACAGTTCAACCGCTGCCATTTTTATTGCAAGAGCATTCAATCAATCAAATTCCTGTTAAGACCCCCTATAAGGGCATAGGACAGAAACAACTCTCTTCCACAGGGCGCGATCCTGAGCATCGGCTATAAGCTGTTGCCAGGACTTATTTTTCCTCTGGCCACCTGCTCAACTGCTCGCTTCCATGTGTTACATGGTCGACCAACCCGAAGTCTTCCTTGAGGATTATAATCCAGAGCCTGTTTTGCGATGTTTCGCTCTGGTTTTCTCAAAGTATGACCGACCGATCCACTGCCAGTTCCGCCTTTGAATCTCAATACCTATTTTAGTCTGGCCAGTTGTACTCCAAAGTTCGTCGTTGGAGATCACTTCTGGCCAGAATATTCCTAAAAGCGCCGGAGGCATTGGTTTACGACAGTGTGTAGTTTATTGGTAAGTCGAACGGTGACTTTCCACGTAGCATAACCATATAATAACACGGATTTGACGCATGCGTCAAAAACTCGCAGGGAGATCTGTCTTAACCTCCAGAAAGGGGAAAGGATACCGAAGGCCTGACGAGCCTTATTTAGCCGAGCGTAACATCCTTTTCGGCTCCGCCGTCCATGCTGGCAATGCTTCCAAGATAGCAAGAATCTTGCACCTCTTCCACATCCTGTCCATTAAGAACAATCGGTGTGCTTGCGTTCGAACCCATGTGCATGTACTTGGTCTTACGCAAATTTATTTTCAGTCCCGCTTCTTTGCATTTAGAATGCAACGAGCGAACATTTGACTCTAAATCCGAACGGTTATGTGCAAGCAAACACACGTCATCAGCATAACACGACTTCTACCTTCCCCAACTTCCAGTACAGCTTTCAAGATGTCATTTATTACCACCAGAAATGGGGCTGGTGATAATATGCAGCCTTGTCTGACACCCGTTCGCACAGGGAAGCTCTGGGACAGCTCTCCTCTTCGCAAGACGCGACACCTTGCATCTTCGTAGGATTCTTTAATCATAGCTATGACCTTATCTGGAATACCTCTCCTACGCCAAGCAGTCCATATGTAATCTCGCTTAACGCTGTCGAAAGCCTTCTCGAAGTCCACAAACATGAGATGTAGTGGCGAACCCATTTCGGCTGACTGTTCTAATATTATCCGTAGGGTATTTGTGTGGTCGGTACAAGACGACCCTTTACGGAATCCAGCCTGATAAACTTCGAGAGTGCTCTCGACGACATCACTAATCCTATTGAGAATTACCTTAACCATAACTTTTGATTCGGCGGTAAGTAGACATATGCCACGCCTATTGCCACAATCCCGAAGGTCGCCCTTCTTCCATTCAATCGGATATCTTCCTTCATTCCACACCTCAGTAAAGAGTGGGAAGAGTATATCGGCTGTTATTTCCGGGTCCGCTTTGAGGAGTTCGGTTGGTAGTCCGTCTATACTTGGAGCTTTCCTTCCCGCCATTGACCGAATGGCGGAAACTATCTCTTCCTTATCTGGGGGATCGTCCCTAATAGATGATTATTGCGGTTGGATGTTTGGTAGTTTTTCTGTTTCTGGAATATCTTCCTCGGACAAGATGTTTAAAATATCAGAGAAGTATTCCTTCTATCGCCGCAACTAGTGTTCACTCATATTAAGGAGAGTTCCGTTGACATATCTCACCAGGTGGTTGGCGGTGAAATTCCTGTTCGTCAACTGTTTCATGGTTTTGAATAGTGAATCCATATCCCCAAGGTAAGCCGCAGATTCTGCCTTGTTTGCCAGATCTTCAATGACCTTTTTCTTGACGCGTCTAACAGCCTTTTTAAGCTGTATATGAGCATCGCGGTAGTTTTGCCTCAGGTTGGGCGTTCATTGGTTGACATTGGGTTGAGAGGTGATTGCCAATTTGGTTTTTTTCTGATTGCCAACCTTGTTCCATGTGTCTTGCGACATCCAGGGTTTGTCACCGCTTTGCACATATCCCACAGATTCAGCAGTAGTTACAAAAGTGTTTCTGGTTGCCTCCCAATTGGCGTCTAGTGTGCGCATTTCATATTCACCCAATGTGGATAACTTTTCGCGTAGAATAGTGGTGTATGCGCGTTTTTTGTTGGGATCTCTGAGTTTATTCACATTAAGCTTGCGCTTCATTTGAAGAATTTGTGGTCGTCAGATAGCTGCCGTACACAATCTCAAGCAGGCAACCATCAAGTGGTGATCACTCCCCACGTCAGCTCCACGTTTCGCTCGCACATCGAGGAGACATCTTCTCCAAATGGTCGATCTAGTTCTGAGTAACACCATCAGGGGAAACCCAAGATGTTTTATGATGACTCTTGTGTGGAAGAAGGGTCCCTCCGATGACCATTTGCCGAGTACTACAAAACTCCACAAATGATTCGCCGTTTTCGGGTCTCTTAATCCAAGGTCGTGACGCGTCGACCCAAGGGTCACTATGCCTTCCCACGACGTGTTCTAGTCTGGTGTTGTCTGATCCAACCTGGGCGTTCATATCTCCTGAGATGATAATAATATCATCTCTTGGAATACATTCGAAGGTGGCACTCAGTTGGCTATAAAACTCCTCTTTGTCACCAGATGTTGCGGTATTAGTTGGTGCGTAGCACTGCAGAATTGTGACGTTTCTGACACTGGTCCTGAGCCTGACGACGATAATCCTATCCGAGATTGGTTCCCAGCTAATGAGACTGTTTCTCGCTCTCGGTGTAAGGACGAACTCCACGCTATTTTTGGCTTCACTTTCAGGGCCAATGTACAGAATAGTATTTCCACTAGCGGTTCGTTCTTCTGCTGATCCTGTCCACCTGACCTCGCTCAAGCCCAAGATTTGGATGTTATAGTTCTCCATTTCACGGTCGATCACCGATTGGCGGTGCAAGGACCGACTAACCCCAGCTCTTCCCCCGTCATTCAATGTTCGAATGTTCCAGAATCCAATCATAGTTCGTTTTCGAATGCCAATAGTCGTTACAGTAGAATCACTCTGTATCCGAGGCGCTGTATCCGTTTCTCGTATCAGTTAGGTCTTAAGATCACGGATGATAAGCCCATGATCCAGTGAGTGTCCATTTGTCATTTTTAGGGCAAGCAGGACTGGCTATGGGTGAATTTTACAGCCCCCATCCCACAGGGGATAGTTAGCTCAGGTCCGTGGAGTCGCTAGTCTCCAAAGATAGTTGCAGGAATTGGTAAAACCTCATCCTACAACTACCTCCTTGCGGGGATTTCCTGCACTTATTTCAATGAAATTTTTTTTTTTAAATGACATATAATCTAATTTGAGGACATATTATTATGTTACTGATACCCCTTCCTCCCCCCTCTCCACTTGCTGAGCGCCTCACCTATCGGACAAGTCACGAGCCGCCACTGGTGCCCCGTAAGTTATACTCGGTACTGTAAAAGAAATTCATTCCTTATTTTCAAAAAAATAAAAAATAAATAAATAAATAAAAATAAAATTGCAAGCCAACACATCAAACAGAAACTTTTCACGGATGTACTACTTTTTATTGAATCTCGTGTCCCATCCAGAAATGCGTATCGTCGCTGGAGATGATTTTTCGCTGGCTCTAGAGTACAGTCAGTGAATGTAAGGCGCTGTTTACGGCGAAATCTTCATAAACATTACTGTCAAGTGTGACAAATGTATCTTCTTGAACATGGCCGTCATCAAATGTTAAAACACTTGATTCTTTGTAATGCAAAAAGAGTACATGTGATGCCTAGAACTCATAACAAATTTCAATTAATCAATAGAATCGAGTTTCATCTCGATTTATATAATTAAATACTTTATTCAATTATGTTCGTTAAATCGTTTCTTCGTGAAATATTTGTATTTTATTATACAAAATCGAAGTATTTGGTTATTAAGTAGTTTTATCACTGGCAATAAAAATTTTAAGATGAGTTTTTGACACAACGTATACTTTGGTATTTTTCCGCAAATGATTAACTGCTGATTTGACATTAATGAAGGCCAACTGTCGAATCGGTTATACCTATCTAGAAAACTCGTTGTCGTATCCAATTCTTACGAATAACCAGTTTAATTCTTTCTCTCTCTAAAGAACCCATAATTTACACTAACGAAATCGCTTTATAGTACTAACTATTCTCCGAGGAGCTATATGTATATTTTCAAATTTTTCTTGGCAAAAAAATTCAAGAACTACATATTCTGCAATTTTTATAAAATTATTACATAATGTTAGTGGTAAAGTTCAACAATTATCCCTGTAATATGAGATAAAGTAGTAGAACAAATTATTCGACGAAAATAATTTAATTTCGTTAATCACTTAATGTAAACAGTTTTTTTTTGTTCAAGCACAATGAACATCGTAATAATAATTATATAATCAATTTTGTATACAATGAAACTATAAAAATCAACCAGAAATTAAAGAAAATTAACATGAGTTCTGGTTTTTTTTTATTTATTAAAATCGCAGCGTGACATTCAACGTGATCAAGAAATTTCTTTGACATTACGGCTCGAAATTAGGAACCAGAAATTGACTCAATTGGAAAGAATTAAATCGTTTCGAATGAATAAGAGACGACTAAGTGATTCGATTGGTTGGCCATTTTTTTCGGATTACTATTAGTGGTTCTTAAGACGTCTTCCGAAAAAAGTTATTCTCTGTTGTATAACGTTTTTTTTTTTTTTGGATTAGAATTCAACGCAATCTACTATAAGCTAAGAAATTTCAATAAAATATCGCTAAATTAGTTTATGCGCCGCGAGAAACAATAAAAAAAAATCCGCGATCTTTATTCAAGGTCATTTGAAAAGGTTGAATATCATTACAAACAATATCACCAATCTACATATTAGAAAAAATAATTCCTAAGTGTTTATAAATTTTTAATCAGTCGTTTAGACGTCGAATGAGAAACGGTCAGTCGTATACTATTGTTGTTATGATACAGATTTTCTTAGGTCCGCTCTAAGACGGCCACGAATCAAGCACTTTGTAAACCGAAAGTCAACAATCAACAACGACAAGAATTATTAGATAATTAGAATTAAAAAATGAAAGTTGACGGAGTACTTGATGTTTGTAAACAAGGTGCACAAAGATCACGTTTTCATGAAAGACGCAAAAGAACGCTAAAGCTTCGAGTCTGTGCAGTGGCAATCGCAAGACATTAGAAAAGCGGCGATTAAGGAAGGTTATGATTGTTGGCACTGTCCGCATACGCAACGCCAATGATACGAAAAACAACGTAGTTGCAAGCGGTCTAACCGCTCGACCACAAACCACCATTTCGCAAACGGAACAGGACCAAGCCCCCAAACGATCTTAAAATTTACCAAAATCTTGAAACGTAAACTGGCAACATTGGTCTGCGCGATAGATGATCGTAGAACGCCGAAAATTTGACGCATCTCTAAATTACTCCACAGGCATAGTCTAAGATTATCTCTCAAAAAATTACACACACGCTCAGTCAAAATATCTCTATGCAAATTAATAAAGTCACTCGCATCTAACGATATACGAGTAACTACATATGTAGATCCATTCGGCGGTAGCATATACATATAGGGGATTGATCAGGGTCGATCTTCCAAGGAGATTCGGGCAATTTTTTCGGTTCTGATTCGTTCGAAAAGATCGCGATTTGCTTTATCTATTTAGTAGACTCTAGTACAAAATTTATACGAAAGTAATGTGTGCGGTAGACTATGTTGAAAAGATCTGGCGGCATCGTTTCAGTCAACTGCGTCGTACTTACAGTAAAATTAGCACATTGCGCGGAACAATTTCAAGCATTTCAATGACTTAAAAATTCGAATAGCGATAGATGCGATCTTTATTTCTTAGATATAAGCTACAAAAAAAAAATCAATTTAGATGCATCTTTATAAAATTATTATTAATAAATGAGATCAAGGGTATAATAATAATATGAGTTCAAAATGCATACTCTAACTTTTAGGAAAATATCTCATTTCTGAAGAATCTTTGAAGAGTACCACATCCAGTAAGACATCACAGTAATATTTCTCATTCGCAAGGTTCGATTCAGCAAGGGTGTAGCCTAGTGGGTAAAGTAGCTTTATCCATCGATATAGACAAATTCAGACCTTTATAGACGAATAACTAAATCGTTGACTAACTATAAAGGTCTGAATTTGTCTATATCGATGGGTAAAGCTACCTTACGCCTGGTTGTACGGTGTGTTGGTCTACAAAGCGAATGTCAGAAGTTCAAAACCCGGTCGACGTATAATTTTAGCACACTACTTGCGTGGGTTTGGGAATACTCCCAACTCTTGTTTTGTACGGCCTTTTTTACACGATTTTTAAATAACACGGTCCACGCATAGCTGTCGAACTCTTTTGAGCTATCGTGCTGAAATTTGTTGTGTGTTATTTTTAGCGAAAAAGTAACTTGAAGTTCATGAACGGGCTACATCCCCCACTCCTTCTACCCCCTCCCATACAAAATTCATGAAATTTCGAAATTCTAAGAAATTGATTTTTCTCCGAAACCATTTCAGCACTTGAAAATTAGGTCAAAGTATAATGATGTAGGTATCATTAACGTCAAGAAATATTGTTCTGATATTCTTACTCCTTCTACCCCTCCCATACAAATGGACAATTTTCAAAAATGCATTTATTCGGTTTGCATTGTAACTAGCAAAGATAAGAGAATCAATTTTTGTCATAATCAATTTTATTCCAACCAATTTTAAAAAAAAAACTCAGCTTCACCTCACTCTTTCTACCCCTTCCCATACAAATTTCGCGAAATTTTGGAATTAAAATTAAAGCATTTTTCTCCAAAACCATCTAAGCTATCAGCTTTAAATTTTGAGAAAAATATACTATTACAAATACTATTGATGTAAAAAAATTTGGTTTTGATTCGAATACTCCTTCTACCCCCTCCCATTCAAATGCACAATTTCGGTACAAGCACTTAAGATTGCCATGGTTTGACGACGATTTAATTAATCTGAAAAATTTGAAAACTAAAGCATGGAAGAGGTACTGTCTCTCAAGGAATGAATCTGACTATAGGTGCTACTCCGAGCTACGCGATTTATTTACTAATAAGTCAAAATTGGCCTATCAGTGCTATCTGCTCGACATGAAGAAGTCTATTAAAGATAAGCCTAAGCTGTTTTGGAATTTTGTGAACTCTAAGAGGCGCACAGATGGTTTCCCGGTGACCCTAAAAGGATTAGCAACTTATTTGGCGATCACTTTCGGGCTGCTTTTGATGCCCGGGACTGTGGTATTGACTTTAATAATTTTCAATACTAGACAAAATTTCCCCCTACTACACTATGAAGGATCTTCTTATTGATGAACCCACTATATCAAAGTTTATCACGAACATCACTGAGAGTTTTAATAGTGGTCCAGATGGAATTCCATCTGTTGTACTTAAAAGGTGCTCTTCTGCACTTTTATCTCCAATTAGGTCCCTATTTAATTCATCTCTTCGTTGTGGGGTATTCCCTAGTTTGTGGAAATACTCAACAATAATTCCTGCATTTAAGAAAGGTAAACGGAACGACGTATGCAATTACCGGCCAAAAGCTCAGGGTAGCCATCTCGGACCACTCCTGTTTATTTTATTTATTAATGACGCGAGTTCGGTAATCTCTAACTCTAATATTCTTTTATATGCTGACGATGCAAAAATATTTCGTACTATCACCTGTACGAATGATAATTTACTTTTGCAAAATGACTTAAAGCTATTTTTTGACTGGTGTACCCTAAACTGTATGCCTTTAAACATTGGAAAGTGCACCACTGCATCTTTTTCTAGGAAAAAGGATCCAATTGAATATGTGTATGTTTTAGAGGAAATTGCTTTGCAAAAATTAAGCATAGTTCGCGATTTAGGCGTACTTTTCAATGATAAATTTACCTTCGACGACCATGTTGACTGTATTGTTATCAAGGCTAACTCCATTTGGGGCTTCGTAAAACGATGGTCTAAGGACTTTAATGACCCTTACATCACAAAGACACTTTACTGTACTTTTGTGCGATCAATTCTCGAATATGCCTGCCCGGTGTGGACTCCTTATTATGATATTCATAAGATTAGAATTGAGTCCGTGCAGCGAAGATTTTTGAGATTTGCTTTTAAGGGACTTCCCTGGTCAGACCCTTTATGTCTCCCCCTTACCAAGAACGACTTCAACTGCTTTCGTTGGATTCACTCGAAGATAGGCGATCTGTTGTTGGTACTGCAGTCGCAGTCAAATTAATTTCATGCGAAATTACTCCCCCATCTTGCTTGGAGCTCTCTCCTTCAAAATTCCTTACTGTTCCTTGAGAGACTACGTACTCCTCGACATTCGTTTCCAACGAACTAATTACGGCCAGCACGAACCGATAACCTCTATTTCACGGGCTTTTAACGCTAATTATTGCAAGATTGATTTCAATCTAAATATTGCTCAGATGAAGTCAGCTTTGTTAAAAAATAAGTAATGTTGTAATTAATTTTTTGTAAGTAATCATATGTTGATGAAGTGATAAATTAAAATTAAAATTAAAAATTTAAATTTAAAAATTAAAAATTAAAAATTAAAAATTAAAATTAAAAATTAATCGATTTTCATTGAAACTAGAAAAAGTACAAACATAAAATTTTTCCAGAATTTGTCCCTTAATAATTGGAATTAAAGCTAAAAAAAATAGGAACTTCGCTTCACTCCTTTTATCACCTCCCATACAAATTTTTGTATTGGAAATTCAAGAAAAGTATTTCTCCTTACAACATATGAGAGCTATCGACTTTAAAACTATAGAAAAACAATGTGACTAGAATTTTGATAAGCAAAATCATCCAAAGCCTCCCACTTTCTCTGCCACCTCCCATACAAATGACATAAATTCAAACAAAAATGGTTCAATTTCCTCGAAAATTGTGAAACCTAAAAACTTTTAATTCGGCATGAAACACTTTGTATACTACGTTCGGTGTTATATATAAAAATTACAATCCTCCCCCCCTGATTTTACCACCTCCTATACAAAAGTCACTATTCACTATTCGAAAGAATTTCAGATGACGTATTTTCCGTTACATTAAAGTCTTTCCCATTTCATCTAGAGTATCGTATGATTGGGCTTTACGCCAAATCATAATTCTGTTATGGTTTTTAAATAAATTGAAATTTTTAGTCTTACATAAAATTTATACAATACAAAAACAAAATACAGTCAGGAAGTTACCGAATTTTATTTTAGTTGAATTATACATTTTTATATACAGTCCTTGTTTATTTCGTGGTTTTGAATTTTGCTACAAGTATAGCGCATCATTTTCTCACTCATGATACCGACGTAGAACGTGCATTAAAGTTTCAACGTAATTTACCGGTTTGTACACCTGGGTACCAAGGACTAGTCCTGTCGTAAGTTCCATTCACCGACTCTTACTACCACCCTCTTATCCTCCTCTTCGGCTTTGCAAATTCACTTTGAACGACAATCAAACCTTTTTTTTTCGTTTGTTTACCTTCCATGTCAAGCTTACGAAATCCCCCAGTTCAACTTTTGATCGCTAGCTATCTAGATGAATAGAGTGGATATAAGGATCAAAGGCGTTGTTTGGTCGTTACGCTGATGGTCAGCATCATACCATCACGCCATCTTGTTTTCTGACGAGAAAATTTTCATGGTCGAAGAGAAATTTTACTGCTACCAGCTCTCGGGAAGCACGGCAAAAAAGTTGTGCAGGTTCAAAGGGGTCATCATCCATCGTTATTGATGGTCTGGGTGGCAGTCAGATACGAAGACACCACAAACATCCATTCTTGTTGGATATTTTACAGAGTATTGTGATGCATTTGAGCGATATCATGTGTGGAGGACGTCAATGGGTGTTTCAGCAGGATTTTGCTCCCACTCTCAAGGCCAGATCAGCTTGAGGCTTGAGGAAAATTTTACTGATCTCATAGGAGCTTCAAATTGTTCCTCTCTTGGGGTATACAGATAAATGCTGAGAAATCGGAGCTTATCTGTTTTCGAAATGCAAGTAGGAAAGCACACAGGCTTGCAGTTCGTGAGAGCAAATCTCTCTCGCTGATGTTAGAAGGTCAGAATATTCCACTTAAAAATAACATAAGGTATCTAGGAGTTAACCTATACCATAGATTGAAGTTCAACCCGCATGCGAGACATGTACTTCAAAAGGCAAAAGCAGCAGCTTCCATCTTAAGACCCTTGTTAGCTCTAAAGAACTTTATAAATCGACGAAGCTGCTGATGTATAAAACCCTCATTAGACCGATAATCTCTCATGGTTTTTAAATTTTGCTTACAATCTCTCCTTCAGTTGCTGAGGAATTACAAATCTTCGAACGGAGAATCTTAAGACACCGTATATCAAAGCATAGAAAACCAGATAAGACCTATTTCAGCAAACGGAGACGACGCTGACTTGGAACACCTGATGATATATCTGCTATATTTAGCTAAACAATCAGCCGTCAGACTAGCGACTCTCCCGAACCCATTAATTAAAAAGTTGTATGAAGACAATCATAACAGGCCGTTTTTAAGCCAATACTATGCATCACCAATTAGAGAAATCAGTCCAGGTTTTGCAAGAATCTGCAGAGGGTCGCTGTAGAATAATATTTTATGAAAATGCATCAACTAGCACATATAGAGGTTAAATTAGCCAATTTGTTCCGCCTTTATCTTTGGCTACGCGTATTTGGTTTGCGGAAAGAGTAATTTACTTAACTTTTCTTTTCAATCGATACCTACCGAGGAAAAGGATGACTAACAAGCCTCCAACGCATCATTTTGCGTTGATAGTTAACCACCCTTTTCTCTCGTTCATTTAGTTTTAATTTTAGTTCTAATATTAGTATAAGTAGTCTTTAGTTATTAGTTCTAGTTTAGTTTAGAGTAAAAAATTACTTGAAGGCATCAACTCCGGGAGCAAGAGTGACCCTATCCAAAACTAGGTTTGTAATCGCTTCGTAATTTAGTTTAGTTTCAAGAAATATATGTTATTAGACATAAGGCTTGGCCAAATTTTATAGCCAGCAACACTATTTTCTCTAAGTATTCAGTTTTAATGATGTATATTTTTAAGTCTCAATAAAGAATCTTGAAATTGACCCTCTCTCTTTTAAATTTTAATATTTATTGAATTAACATAATATGGGTTTTCATTACTTTTTTTTTGCGCGATTTTCTAAACAGCATGCAGTTATTTTTCCATCTTACACGGTTTTTTTGTTTTTAAATTCTGGAACACATCTCCGATTTTACTATGAGTAGCATGTCTTCTTTTACACGGTTTTCGCTAGAACATATCTACCGTGTAAAAAATGAGTTGGGTGTATAACATTGACGTGCACCCGATATTCGTAGACTTTAAGCAAGCATATGACAGTATTAATAGGACTGTACTGTACAACATAATGCTGAAATTAGGAATACCAGCGAAACTCGTCCGACTGGCAAGGCCTGATGAACTCAACATGCCAAGTAGTGATGTAAAAAAAGTAACTATTCGTTACACGATTACTCGTTACTGACCGAAATCCGAAGTAACGAGTACCAACGCAGATTTATACTCATTACTTAAGTAACGAAATGAGCCCCTGAAAAAGTAACTGAACTGTCAAAACGTTTCGTTACTGTTTCGTTACTCGAGTATTCGTTCCAAATACAAAAGTAACGTTTAGTTGCTTTTTTCGTTACATCACAGGAGGGAAACCTACACTTGTGCATAACGCCGTACCGCAATCTCAAATAAAGAATGAAAAGGAATACTCTTACGCTACTTTACATTAAAGTCTACTGAGAAAGTGTTTTTTTTTTCGTTTCGTTTCTTTCAATACCAAAAATGTCATCGAGTGGAGTTGTGGCGCTCGACTCGGTCGGCAGGGCAGGCAATTGTTGCTAGTGTTAGGGTTGTGAGATCGATGACACCAGATTGCAGAATTTTTTAATGTTCCGGGTGATAAAAGGATTTTTTGTTATCAATTTGAGGGATTTTTGTTGCAGAAAATTTCGATTTAATAAAAGTTCTTTCTTTCATATTGTCGTTTTATGTACGTTACTTACGTTCGTTAGTGTTTTTCTTCTAAGAAGAGAATTAAAAAATCGGATTTGGCATCATTGTGTTGATACACGTACTAAACCAACAAAATCAAAAACGATTCACAAGCGATTTCTTGTTGCATATAGTAACTGTATGGGGACTGGAGGTGATTTCTTCTAATTGAATTTATCATTTGCAAAACTGGCTTACTCATCCTTGCAAATTGATATGGCTGTCATTTGAAATAAACGAGTACCTTGTAACGATTAAAATGTAACGATTACTTTCCTTAAAGTAACGAATAGTTACTGGTACCGACTAGTAACGAAACTTGACATCACTAATGCCAAGTAAGGATACAGAACGACTTGACAACAAGCACTCTCCTGGCTGAAGCAAGGAGATGGTTTTGCACCTACAATTTTTAATCGACGATACTGTTTAAATCATAGCAGATAATAGCTTACGCAGACGGCATAAACATAATGGCGCAATTACAGCTGGATGCCAAGAAAGTCCTCGTTAATTTTAACACGGCAGCACGAGAAGTAGGGCTATGCATAAAGGAAAACAAAACAAAAGTTATGTTGCAATCACGATGAAACACGCCAATCAGACAAAATCTAATGATAGCAGACTATAACATAGAAAACGTGGACAACTTTAAATATTTAGGAGCTAATCTCTCTAAAGACGGCAATGAAATCAAAAGACGCATAATGTTAGCAAACAAGAAACGTGGACGTTAATACAGGCATCAGAAAAAATGGTTAATGCCTTCCAGAGGAAGGTATTACGATAAATCCTAGGACCGGTGAGAGAAGAAAGCGAACGGAGAATTCGATACAATCAGGAATTGTATACCATTTTTGAGGACCCACAAGTCTCTACTCTCATCAAACTTCCAAAGCTACAGTGGACTGTAACGTATAGCGCATGGAGGACAGAAGGATATCCAACGTGTACAAAAAGGAAAGGCGGATGGAACTAGGCCAGTCGGAAAACCGAGAAAACGCTGAGAGGATTCAATATACGAAGACTGCAAATTGCTTCTGAAATTTTCTACATGGAGGACGCAGTCATTGGATCGAGAAAATTGGAGCATACAGGACGCCAAGGCCTGACATTGGCTCTAGCGCCATTGATAATGATGCTGACTTGCGTGGGTTTATCTTGACCGCCCCAATCTGCGAAAATGAAAATTCGTAGATAGAGTGCTGTGCGGCTAACAACCCTTTCACAATAGCAAAATTAACCTTGTTCGGAATTCCTATGGAAGACAACTTGACCAGGTTTTTTTATTCTGATTACTGTAATATCTGTGAACAAGAGCAGCTCTTCTTCTAACAGCAGTGAGCAGGAATGACAAATATTGGTATTGCAGTGATAAATATCTTCGAAAAGAACTGCTATTTAGTATATGGTATGGTATAATAGCTTGGGGTAGTGTTACACCTTGAATCCTGGCACCTCTAGTGATAACTCAGAAGACATTACTGACAATTATTTTAAAAAAGCCACGAAAATTCTCTAGTTTGGCTCTATTTGCTCTTATGGATGTGTTGAGTATTGAAAAAATTCTTAAAATCATTTCAAGTATTCAAATATTCAAAGAATGTACTAGTGGGCAATTGTTAGTTAATAATAATATAACCCGTAGGGTGCGCAATCTGATTTAATTGCTTCGTCACTAAGAACTAACCTTGGATTGAATCACTACTCTTACACAGATATAATTTTATACAATAGATTACCGATTATAGTGCGGAATAGCAATAACCTTAATCAGTTCAAATCAAAAAATCAGAAGTCTGTACTATAAAGGGAGAAATGGAATGAAATTCTATGTATAGTATACACATTGTGTGTTTTCTTTTTAAAATTTAAACGACCTATAATAAAAATATGCAGAACAGATTTAAATAGTCCAGATTGCAATGTAAAAATATATTATAATCACATTGAAATTATAACGATAATAAAAGCAATAGTTTATGAAAAGGGGGAATAATAGAATATTATGTGAAAAACAATGTAAATGAAAATCGATTAAATACATTTGCCAAAAAAAAAATGTCGTGCTTAGTATCACCAGCTCAGTGCTCATAGTGAACATTTCCCCTAGCACAAAGGACCTGCTCAATGATATCTATTCTCTGCTCGTGCTCAGTGATATCTGCTAGCTGTTCACTGATATTGATGTCTGCTCACTGCTCATTAGTGATGTCAAAAAAAGTACTCGTTACCGACCGAAATCCGAAGTAACGAGTGCCGACGCAGACTTATATTCGTTACTACTCGAGTATTCGATCCACATAAAAGAAAAATAGTGCCTGTAGCGAAAGTAACGTTTAGTTGCTTTTTCGTTACATCACGGGAGGGAAACCTACACGTACCATCAATCCACTCTTACTCTACCTTACAGTAAAGCCTACTGAGAAAATGAGGTTTTTTTCTTGTTTCGTTTCTTTCAACACCAATAATGTCGTCGAGTGGAGTTGTGGTGTCAGGGCAGTCGTTACTAGCGTTAAAGTTGTGGGATCAATGATACCGGATTGTAAAATTTCTTAATGGTTGTTGTGATAATGAGATTTTTTTTTATCATTTTTTATGAGGGATTTTTGTTGAACAAAATTTCGATTTATTTCACATTATCGTTTTATTTAGGTTAGCGTTTAAAGGGATTTTCTATTTAGAAAGCGATAATTAAAAAAATCTGACTTGGCATCATTGTGCTGGTACATCAACAAAATCAAGAGCAATTCGAAAGCGATTTCTTTTTATTAGATTTATGATTTGCACAACTGGCTTACCCATCCCTGCAATATGATATGGCCGTCATTTCAAATAAATGAGTACCCAGTAACGAATGAAATGTAACGATTACTTTTCTTAAAGTAACGAATAGTTGCTAGTAACGAATAGTTGCTAGTAACGAAACTTGACATCACTACATGCCAGCAAACCACCCCTACTTAAAGTTCAAAAGGTTAAGGTCCAATTTTCACGTAGTTCCATTGAAGAACTGTAGACATACATACGTACGGGAATAAACTCCTGTGAAATTGTTTCCGTGACCGTGCATCTATAGTTTTAAATATCGCCAGTACAACTAGTATTTTTCTCGACTAAATAGATACTAATCGTTATCGCTTGAAATTCAAAGATCTTCTACTAAGATTACACGGCTCCAGCTTCCATACATAAGTATTATGTAAACGCACGATGATTTCGTTCGTTTTTTTAAACTCTTTCGAGGTTAAATCGTTTTCTAGCATTTTATCGTATTTTTACTACGCGAGAGAGCTGTTTTGTTGAATCGCATTCGAAGGTGTCAATGCGGAACGCTTTTTGCGCATTTGAACTGAATAGAAATAAGAAACTTTTGAGAAGGCTGAATTACTGAATTATTTACAAAAAATGCGACGATTGTGATATCGGAAATGGTCATTGAATATTTATCGTTGTCCATTCCAAATTACGATTCGGAAGTTATTTCAATGATTTACTAGGGTATTGCATTCAGGAATATAAATTTGTACTTTCGACTAGTCTTAAGCGTTCTTAGTTCAAGTTTTTGTAGTTTGAATTTTCGGAAAAGCAGAAGTGTCCACGTTTTAATTTGAAAACTAGGAATCGAATCAATCCGCTTCCTAATTTCCAGATTACGGAGCCGTTAACTCAGCTTTTTTCTTGAACTAAATTACAAAACATTAATAATCAATGTAAGAACGCTCAAGACTAGACGAAAGTGCACATTTAGACTTTAAAAAAGTAAAATTTAGCTAAAAGCTTAAAGGAAGAAGAAGACAGGTATAGAAAAGCTTAAGCAGGTACAGAAAAGCCTTCAGCTATTGGTAGCTGGGGGGTAGTTGTAGGATGAGATTTTACCAATTCATGCAACTACCTTTGGAGAATAGCGACTTCACGAACCTGAGCTAACCATCACAACGCGTCACGACCTTGGATTAAGATACTCGAAAATGGCGAATTATTTGTGAAGTTTTGTTGTACTTGGCAAATGTTCATCGGAGAGACCATTTTTTCGCACAAGAGTCACCATAAAACCTTTTGGGTTTCTCCTGATGGTGGTACTCAAAGCCAGATCGACCATTTGGCTATAAGTCGCCGATGGAGAAGATGTCTCCTCGATGTGCGAGCGATGCGTGATGATGTGGGGAGCGATCAACACTTGAGACCCCAACGAAAAGCGCGAGTACACCACCATTCTATGCGAAAAGTCATCCACATTGGGCAGATATGAAATGCGCACACTGGACGCCAATTCAGAGGCAACAAGAAACACGTTTCTAACTAGTGCTGAAGAATCTGTGGGATATATGCAAAGCGGTGAGAAACTCTGGATGTTGCAAGACACATGGGACAAGATTTGCGTTCGGAAAAAAGCCAAATTGGCAATCATATTTTAACCCGATGTCAATCAACGAACACCCGACTTGCGACAGAATTACCGCAATGCTCATATACAGCTTAAAAAGGCTGTTCTACGCGACAAGAAAAAGGCTATTGAAGATTTGGCCAATAAGGCAGAATCTGTGGCTTACATTGGGGATATTGGCTCATATTTAAAATTATGAAACAGTTGACGAACAGGAATTTCACCGCCAACCACCTGGTCAGAGATGTCAACGGAATTCTCCTTAATATGAGTGAACACCCGTTGCGGCGATAGAAGGAATACTTCTCTGATATTTTAAACATCTTGTCAGAGGAAGATATTCCAGAAACAGAACAACTACCAAACATCCAACCGCAACAATCCTCTATTAGGGACGATCCCCAGATAAGGAAGAGATAGTTTCCGCCATTCGGTCAATGGCGGGAAGGAAAGCTCAAGGTATAGACGGACTACCAACCGAACTCCTCAAAGTGTACCAGAAAATAACAGTCGATATACTCCTCCCACTCTTTACTGAGGTGTGGAATGAAGAAAAATATCCGACTGAATGGAAGGAGGCCTTCATTATGAGAATTCCGAAGAAGGGCAACCTTCGGAATTGTAGCAATTGACGTGGTATATGTATTTCTACTTACTGCCTTGTCGAAAATCATAGCTAAGGTAATGCTCAATAGGATTAGTGATGGCGTGAAGTGCACTCTCGAAGCTTATCAGGCTGGGTTCCGTAAAGGGTCGTCTTGTACCGACCACAAAAATACCCTACGGATATTATTGGAGCAGTTCGCCGAAATGGGTTCGTCACTACATCTCATATTTTTTGACTTCGAGAAGGCTTTCGACAGCATTAAGCGATATAGCATATGAAATGCTTTAGGTAGGAGAGGTATTCCATAGCTATAATTAAAGAACCCTACAAAGATGCAAGGTGTCGCGTCTTACATAGAGGAGAGCTTTCCTATGCGAACGGGTGGCAGACAAGGCTGCATATTATCACCAGCCCTGTTTTTGGTAGTATTAAATGGCATCTTGAAAGCTGCACTTTAAGGTGGGGAAGATAAAGGTCTTCAATGGAGACTATTTAACATCTTAAGTCACCTTGATTATGCTGATGACGTGCGTTTGCTTGCACATAACCGTTCGGACTTAGAATCAAATGTTCGCTCGTTGCATTCTAAATGCAAAGGCGGGACTGAAAATATGTGTGCGTAAAACCAAGTACATGCATATGGGTTCGAACACAAGCACACCGACTGTTCTTAACGGACAAGTACTCATTGCTGTTAAAAACACCTTGCCATCGTCATGTTGTTCGGACTTCGATGCTTTTCCTATTGAGCACCTTCTTCTCAAAATTAAGGTCTCTCGTGGTCGATACCTCTATTTCCCATGTTGCTGCGATGTGGGAACTATCGAAAAGTTTTTTGACAACCTTTCCGATTTCGCTAACTCAGCTGGTCTTAACTCCACTTTTCTTATTTGTGGGGGCTTCAATCTTCCTGACTTAAAGTGGAATGCTGATTGGACACGTCCTGCACTGCCTTTGTCTACCGCAGACTTATGTGTCGATCACTTTCTGTGCCTATGTTCATTAACTCAACACAACAAAAGCACTAATCATCGTGGAAAGATTCTTAACCAAATTTTTTCCAATGTTAGTGCTTCCCAAATAAATGTTGTCACCTCCATTGGATTAGTACCACCCGACCCTTATCATCCTCCCCTCCAGATAAATGTGCAGATTGAATTATCGAATCCCTCTCTTAATAGTGCGATCAAAAAATACAACTACTACAAGGGTAATTAGTAATGTCGATTGGGTCGAACTCTTTAATAACAAAAGCTCTGAGGAATCTTCTATTCAACTATATTTAATTCTTGATGACATAATTCATCGGAATGTTCCCTATCGAGGGACTTCTAAACAAGAATACCCAAAATGGTTTACCCACTCGGTTATTAAAGCTCTTCATAAGAAAAAACGTCTGCATAAAAACTATAATCGTACTTCTCTCTTATCTGACTATAATAACTTTTCCTCTCAGCGCAAACAGGTGAAATCGGATATCAAGAAAGCATTCTCTGAATACATTTCTGAGCTTGGGGCGTCTCTGTCACGTAATAAAACCAAACCATTCTGGTCACACGTTAGAAAGCGTAGCAAAAAACATTATTTTCCTTCCCAACTTAAGTTTGGGGATATTACAACTTCCACTCCGCAAGAAAAGTGTGAACTTTTTGTCAAATACTTTTCCTCTATGTTTACCTTCTCCAACAAAGACCTATCATATGACTTTTTTATCCCACCACAGAATTACATCAGTGAATTGTCCATTAGCGAGAGTGATGTTATCTCCATTATCACTTCCCTAGATCCAAAGACCAGTGGCGGTCCTGATGGGACTCCTAATCTCTTTGTGAAATTTGCCTCTTCGGATCTCTCGGTGCCACTTTCCCTTTTGGTCAATAAATCACTTGAGGGAGGCTGTTTTCCTGCTTGCTGGAAGTTAGCTAATGTTGTTCCCATTTTAAAGAAAGGAGACACCGAAAATGTCGCCAACTATCGCCCAATTTCTACCTTAAATTGCATCGGTCAACTTTTTGAAAGATTAATCTACAATGCGGTCTGGGAGAAACTTAATCATTTAATATCACCCGTCCAGCATGGATTCGTTAAAGGAAGGTCAACTACCACGAATTTATGTGAATTCACTGACTTCGTAACACAATCCTTAGATTATCATAACACTGTTCATGTCATATACACTGATTTTTCGAAAGCCTTTGATACTGTTAATAGAAAAATTCTTATTGCAAAACTTGAAAGGTACGGTGTCATTGGCTCTCTCCTGAGTTGGTTTGATTCTTACCTCACGGATCGTCGTCTGCGAGTAACGTTCTATGGACATTCTTCTGCTGAGTTTCTCTCTAACTCTGGTGTTCCACAGGGATCTATTCTTGGACCACTGCTATTTACGCTGTTCATTAACGATCTGCCCCAATTCCTGTCATCAAATTGTCTCTTATACGCGGACGACCTCAAAATGTTCCGTGAAATTTCTTCTTACTCTGACTGCTTGGACCTCCAGCCTATGTAGTCTAGTTTGTCCCGTTGTTATTCTAACAATGATATTTGTCTGAACATTGAGAAGTGTTTTGCTATGGAGTTTTCGTATAAGACTACCTCTCCAGTCCTCACTTACTCTATTAACGGATCCTTCCTTGTAGCAGTATCTACAATAAAGGATCTAGGAGTGACTTTCGATCGCAAGCTTAAATTCGTCAATCATTATTCTGAGATTACAAAGAAGGCATGCAGACTTGCTGGGTTCGTCCTCCGTACGACAGTCCAGTTTAACCGTCCAGAAGCAGCAGCCCTGCTATTTTCCACTCTCGTCCGTAGTATCTTAGAATACTGCTCCATTGTGTGGAACCCTCACCATGCTTGCCATGTTGCGGCCGTCGAATCCGTTCAGCGTAAATTTACTCGCCTCATATCAGCTACGAAGCCAGACTTATAGCACTTTAACTCCAGCCTTTGCATCTACGACGGACTTCTCTTGATGCTTGCTTCCTCTATAAACTTTACAACTACTTGCTTAATACCTGCCTCTGCAATGACCTGAATTTCCGACAGGGAACAGTCTCAACCAGGAATTCAGATATTTTCTATCTTCCTCGAGCTTCACTCGATATTTACTACCACTCCCCGATGTTGAGAATACAAAGGAATCACGATCAACTTCAACTTGGATCTTTAACTACTTCTTTTGTTTTATTTAAAAATAGAGTAAGAACTATAATCTTTAATGTATGAAATCTTATCATCACTGCTCTAATATTTCTGCTTTTGTATAAAAGAAAATGTTATCTTTTTGTTCAAAGCGTTTAAATAAATAAATAAGATGTAGAAGAGGTGCAAGATTTTTGTTATCTCGGAAGCATTATCAGCGGAGCCGAATAGGATATTGAGGATCAGCATCAGGCATTCGGTATCCTTTCCCCTTTCTGGAGGCAAAGAGAGATCTCCCTTTGCACGAAGCTTCTAGTTTTTGACGCATGCGTCAAATCCGTGTTGTTATCAATCAAATTCCTGTTAATACCCCCTATAGGGGCATAGGACAGAAACAACTCTCTTCCACAAGGCGCGATCCTGAGCATCGGCTTTAAGCTGTTGCCAGGACTTGTTTATTCCTCTGGCCTCCTGCTCAACTGCTCGCTTCCATGTGTTACATGGTCGACCAACCCGACGTCTTCCTTGAGAGTTATAATCCAGAGCCTGTTTTGCGATGTTTCGCTCTGGTTTCCTCAAAGTATGACCGATCCACTGCCACTTTCGCCGTTGAATCTCAATACCTATTTTAGTCTGGCGAGTTGTACTCCAAAGTTCGTCGTTGGAGATTACTTCTGGCCAGAATATTCCTAAAATGCGCCGGAGGCATTGGTTTACGAAAGTCTGTAGTTTCTTGGTAAGTCGAACGGTCACTTTCCACGTAGTACAACCATATAACAACACGGATTTGACGCATGCGTCAAAAACTCGCAGCTTCGTGCGAAGGGAGATCTCTCTTAACCTCCAGAAAGGGGAAAGGATACCGAAGGCCTGACGAGCTTTATTTAGCCGTGCCTCAACATCCTTTTGGGCTCCGCCGTCCATGCTGACAATGCTTCCGAGATAGCAAAAATCTTGCACCTCTTCCACATCCTGTCCATCAAGAACAATCGGTGTGTTTGCGTTCGAACCCATGTGCATGTACTTGGTTTTACGCACATTTATTTTCAGTCCCGCCTCTTTGCATTTAGAATGCAACGAGCGAACATTTGACTCTAAGTCCGAACGGGTATGTGCAAGCAAACACACGTCATCAGCATAATCAAGGTGACTTAAGATGTTAAATAGTCTCCATTGAAGACCTTTACCTTCTCCACCTTCCAGTGCAGCTTTCAAGATGTCATTTATTACCACCAGAAACAGGGCTGGTGATAATATGCAGCCTTGTCTGACACCCGTTCGCACAGGAAAGCTCTCGGACAGCTCTCCTCTATGCAAGACGCGACACCTTGCATCTTCGTAGGATTCTTTAATCATAGCTATGACCTTATCTGGAATACCTCTCCTACGCAAAGCATTCCATATGTAATCTCGTGTTGTTATACGATTGTAATAAGTGGAAAGTGACCGTTCGACTTAACAAGAAACTGTAAAATTTCTGTCTTTCTGTTGGAAATTTTTTGTGTATGTTTCGAATTTGCCGTAGGCTTTTGTCCATTCAATTTTTTATGTTTTTATGAATTTCTCTTTAAGTTTGTTATGAAAAGTTTTTGTTTTTGTTTTTCATAAATATATTTACGTTACTGAAAAAATGCATATCAATGGATTTTTGATTAAAGCTTCCAATTAACCAGAACCTCGATATACGGTGCTGCCGTAGACTTTTGTCCGACACTGTATTTCTTATCTCATAAAATCGTATCAAATTTTGCCTTGAACGTGCATAATCTGCTTGCTCGAATGCTAGAAAAGATCATCGTCATCAGCTGATAGGAAAATTCCATTTGAAATTATTTGAAAGCGAATCGAAAATTTTCGTAATTTCGATAAAATAAAAAAAAAAAGAAATAAAAAACTTGTAACGATTTGTGATAGGGCTCTTAAAAGCTTATAGCAACGATATCGATCAGTACAAGCGAGCAAACGATCTTTACATACTATTTTTAGTAGGCTGTCGTATCTATTTTTAATTCATTAGTCAACTGTTAATTAGTCGTTATGATTGACATTAATTTGTCTATGGAGAATATACTTAGGAATTGTGGTGGTAAAATGTAGGGCAAACGATAAGTTTTGTGATCGTCGCGAGAATAGCAGCGGCCGACAACATAATTTTTGATTTTTGTTTTGTTTTATACTTATCGCAGTTTTTTTTCTGATACTACTTCTTCCGAGGAAATTCGTCAATTTCGAGATATTTCGGTGTAGAAGATTAGTTACGATCATTTCAGTTAAATCGACAGAATTGGCTGAAAAATTTTGGTCATCGTGTAAGATCAGCGGGTTTTTTTTTTATTCTCCAACTTAATAGCTATCCAGTGTGTGTATAATAAAGCTAACAAAGCGTTTTATCGGTTTGCGAAGGTCTTTTGTAGCGATGGTTTTGCAAATGGGTATATGTGTAGCTTCAGATCGGCGCAGTAATAATAGCGCGATCAATAGTAAAGCGCTAATGAGGAAATAAATATTCATAGCAGCCACGTGATGAAGTTCGAATGCTTTTATGAATAAGAGATACATTCGTGCGATCATGTATTCTTAAATGCATACTTACACAATGCATGTAAGTACACGCTAAAGTGAACGTTTCAGTGATCGCACATCACTGTATGCAATCGAGGGGGTGGTCAGTGTCGGGCTGCATGCATTCAAGATTTTGATTAAAATCTTTTAAATATGAACATTTAGTAACATGTCACGATTTTACAAATTTATACGCATATATGTGAGCATCTCCATTAAGCATGCATGTGACAGCTATAACGGCATTGCGGGAATTTAGAGGTCGAGTTCAGTGCTGATCGAAACGATTAAATTTCGTATAGAACACGCAAAAGGCATAACGTGTGTGTCTACTTTTTTATTTGAGATGAGATTAAATTATCTGAATATATTTTTGGATCAAGGGCCCGATTTCGATCATGCCTTATACCATTGATGCATAGCGCAGCTAAATTGTAATTAAGGTCTAAATTATTATTAAACGGTTGTGTGTCGTAAGCTAATTAAGCTAAATCATCTCATTTAGCTTAATTCAGGGCTGTCGTCCTAGGATATATGTAGATGTATACGTCGTACACCCTTAGGGCATATGGGGTATACGCCGTATACCCTGTACTCATTTTCTAGAAAAAGCGTATACCTCCTGGTAGCAGGGTTATATACGATAGCGTACGCTGTTATGTACGTTGTATGACCAGAGCTTTTTCATTGAAGTAGTATTTAATGTATATAATATTACATGAAGATACATATATAAGTGTATTTGTATCAGTGTATTGTTTGCATCAAAAAATTCGACTCCATCATTATATTGTGAATAGAGAAAATCTATAAGAAACGAGTTTCGAAGAAATGTTGCGAGTTTCCACGGTCACCTACTAATCCCCATTCGCATATGCATATCTGTTGAATATTTAAAATCCTATGGTCTGAAGTAGGAGAGGATCAAATGAGATTCTACGTGAGTTTCCCTGGGCTGTCAGAATGGAAAAGAAACCACGTGTAACTAACCTAAAAAGAAATCTTGTTCAATAAAACTAGCTTTGCTGAATCTCGCGTATGAGTTTTGTTTTGGAAGAGATTAAAGAACTACGATACACAACAGAATGGCGACGAGTGATGAACAAACTACGGCAGTGATGGCGAGCCAAATACAAGCTTCGTTCACGGTAGAAACGTACAACGCAGCGACTTCCCAATGGAGGAGATGGGTAAAAACGCTGGAAGTAGCTTTTACCTTATTCAACGTTCCGGAGAATCTCAAGGTAGCGTATCTGTTACACTATATGGGTCCGGAATCCTATGACATCTTGTGCGATAAGTTGTCACCGGAGGAGCCCGACAAAAAGTCATACGCAGAGATTGTGGAATTGATGAAAAGCTTCTACAACCCAGCACCGGTAGAAATTTCTGAAACGTACCGGTTCCAATGCAGAAAACAACAGGAAGGTGAGACAGTTCAAGATTTTTTACACGCGATCCAAAAATTATCAATCATTTGCGGATTTGGGGCATTTCTAAAAGCCGCCCAAAGAAATCAATTCGTCTTCGGGTTGCGATCAAAGCGAATCCAAGGGAGGCGCCTCGAAGTCCGAGACTTGGAGCTTTCTAAAGCGGTAGATGTAGCAGTATCGATGGAGTGTCGGCGAGGGGCGCCAACTTGCTAAATAACACCAAACAACCGAATTCGGTGTCGGTTATTAAAATTAGTGATAAGCAAAAAAATTCAATTCTAACCAAAAAAATTTCAATCGTAATACAAAAAGAGAAAACACTAAAAAATTAACATGCTATAGATGTGGAGATGGGACACATCTAGCCAATAAATGTAATAAAATAAATAAAATATGTAGATTTTGTAAAAAGAAAGGACATATTATGAAAGTGTGTACAAAAGCGCAAAATGTGTATGGTATTGATGTACAGGAGATCTGTCAAATTGCATATTCAGATAAATCGAGTCGCGATAAATTTAACATTACGTTACAAGTAGAAAAGAAAGACTTAAAATTTGAAATAGATTCCGGATCAGCGGTTTCTATTATACCACTACATTATTTTAAAAAATTTTCTCCTAAAACTAAATTGAACCCTACTGAAATACAATTAGTGTCGTATTGTAAAACAAATTTAGAAGTTTGCGGGTTAATTGATGTGACTGTAAGTTATAAAAATAGTAAAAGTAATGTTAACTTATACGTGGTAAATGGCGGTACGTCAATCTTGTTGGGTCGGGAATGGATACGAGGACTAAAAATACAATTATACTCCGTGAATAACATTGCAGGTCTGTCTGTTTCGAATTTGATCAATAGGTACAGAGATCTATTTGATAATAAAATAGGTAAAATTGAGAGCTTTAAGGCTTGTTTACATCTGAAACCTTCTAGTAAACCTGTTTTTATGAAGGCACGTCCCATACCTTTTGCTATTTTACCAAAAGTAGAAAAAGAAATTGAAAATTTAGTTCAGCAAGGCATTCTGGAAAAGGTAAATACTTCGGAATGGTCCTCGCCGATTGTGCCAGTACAAAAGGCTAATGGCGACATACGTATTTGTGGGGATTACAAACAAACACTCAACCCAAACTTACAAATAGACGAGCACCCCCTACCAACAATTAATGAACTTTTTTCTCAAATGGCAGGTGGCGAAAAATTCAGCAAAATTGATTTGAATAAAGCGTATCTTCACATAGAAGTTAAAAACGAGATGAAGGACTGTTTGACATTGAACACACCTAAAGGCTTATTTAGATGCAATCGCTTAATGTTCGGAGTTGCTAGTGCTCCAGCTATTTGGCAAAGGGCCATGGAACAAATATTGCAAGGCATTCCTTCTACATCTGTATTTATAGATGATATAAAAGTTACAGGACGTGATACAATATCCCACTTAAAAAATTTAGAAGAAGTTTTTTAAACGCCTACAAAACCATAATTTGAAAATTATTTTAGAGAAGAGTAAATTTCTGGTAGATGAAATAGGTTATTGCGGGTATTCAATAAATAAAGATGGAATTCATAAAACTAAAGAAAAAGTTGAGGCTATTTCAAAAATGCCAGAACCACGAAACAAAAGCGAAATAAAAGCTTTTGTAGTGCTAGTACAATATTATACAAGATTTTCAAATCAATCGAGTACGATTCTATATCCTTTAAGTGCTTTGACTCACAAAGATGTTCCTTGGGAATGGAGGGCTGAACATCGAAGAGCGTTCGAAAAGGCTAAGGAGATAATGCAATCTGATTTGGTTCTAGTTCACTATGATCTGAAATTACCATTGGTACTAGCAACCGATGCTTCGTCATATGGAGTAGGTGCCGTTTTGAGTCACATATGTGCAGATGGAGTAGAAAGACCTATAAAGATGGCTTCACAAACTGTAAATGCTACTCATGCAAAGTATTCTCAAATCGATAAGGAGGCTTACGCCATTATATATGGAGTAAAAAAATTCTATCAATATATTTTCGGAAATAAGTTCACCTTATATACAGATCATTTATTTATTATTATTTATTTATTTATTTATTATTACAGCTTTAACACAGATAGCTCCAATAATGTAAAGCCGCTATTTAGAAATGAAGCAAAAATTTTATGAACAAATAAGACTTACTATAATAGCAAATGACTAAAAGGAAATGATAACAATGAGTACGATCAAATTTAAAAGAAAAGAAGAAACAATAGTAATAATAATAATAATAAATCTAAATAAAATAAAAAATAATATAAACAACAAAATTAAAGATTACTAGAAATTACATTAATCAAGATACGTCAAGAATGTGTTTAAGTGTGCGTAAAAATAAACTATAAGGAACAGTTAAAGAACCAAGCTGCAGGAAATCATGCATCCTTTGAAATCTAGGAAAAGGCGAATGATAATAAACATTATGTAGTGCACGAGGGAGATTGAATGTATCACGATTCCTCGTAGCAGTAGAAACCCGGAACGATAGTTCGATAATCAAAGGTGAAGTGATGATACCATTAGCGATTTTGTATAGTGTACACTGATCTATTAAAATACGTCGCTGATAAAGGGATGGAAGATCAAGTTCGGCCAAACGATTTGCATAAGAAACTTGCTGAATTTCAAAGCAAAAGAATAGAGATCGAGTGAATTTACGCTGGGCAGACTCAATAAGGTCAATATCACACTGGTAATGGGGATTCCAAATGGGAGAACAGTACTCTAAGATAGGACGAACTAATGTTTTAAACAGCAAAACAGCAACGGTTATACTCGAAAAGGATTTAGTGGAGCGCAATATAAAACCAGAGAGCCGATAGGCTTTAGCAGAGATACCAGCGTAGTGATGCGTAAATTTTAGCTTACTGTCAAATAGAACACCAAGGTCCTTATAAGTGCTAACCTCAGAAAGACGAGTCGAGTTGATTATGTAGGTAAAGTTAAGGGGGTTAAGTTGGCAAGTGAACTTCATGAAAAGACATTTCTCAATGTTAAGAGAAATGTCATTGTTAAGACACCACTCAGATAGAGAATAAAGGTCACTTTGCAGTGCCAGACAGTCAGAAAGAGATTCGATCACTCGGAATATTTTGAGGTCGTCAGCATATAAAAGGCAGTCAGAAGATAAAAATGATGGTAAGTCATTTATGAAAACAAGAAATAAGAGTGGACCGAAAATGGAACCCTGAGGAACTCCGGAGTTAACCGAAAAAATCGGTGATAATTTACCGAGAAAAGTCACTCTCATACTTCGATCAGATAAATATGAAGAAATCCAGCTGAGAAGCGAACCACAGATACCGTACTTCTTTAATTTAGATATGAGTATCTTAGGATTCACAGAGTCAAATGCTTTGGCAAAGTCAGTGTATATGGTGTGCACGGATCTACGGCTTTCAAAGGATTTAGCAACAATATTAGTAAGTTCGAGGAGATTTGAAGTCGTGGACTTGCCTTTAAGAAACCCATGTTGCTTTGAAGAAATAAGATGAGAAAAGATGTTCTGAGATCGAGTTATGAACTAATCGTTCGAATATTTTTCCGAAGCAGTTAAGTGTTGAAATCGGCCGATAGTTTGTAACATTATTCTTGTCTCCTTTTTTAAAAAACCATCCTGCACCCTTGGTGCAAATTTTTTCAAAAAATAAAGGGCTACCAGTACTTACAGCCACTAGAATGCAACACTATGCTATTTTTTTACAAGCTTTTGATTTCGACATTAAATATAAAAAGTCTAAAGATAATGCAAATGCTGACGCATTATCCCGACTTCCATTAAGAATAGAAGATCAACATAGCTTAGATGAACAAGATATTTTCGAAATTAAACAGATCAAAACCCTTCCAGTCGATATTGAAACTTTGGCAATGGCCACTGCTTCTGATGCTTCTCTTAAGAACTTCCTGCAAGGTTTAAAAACTGTAAAAGCGGTTAAAAGTCATGATCGTTTCAGTATAGATCAAACCGAATTCACATTACAAAGTGATTGTATTGTACGAGGGCTTCGCGTAGTCATTCCACAGTCGTTACAAAAAAAAAGTTTTAGATGAACTGCATACTGCGCACTTCGGTATTGTAAGAATGAAAAATTTAGCAAGAAGTTATTGCTGGTGGCCTAATATCGATAAAAGTATCAAGTCATTAGTGAATAATTGCTATGAATGCCAAAAACTTCAAAACAATGCTCCTAAAGTTACTACTCACCCCTGGGAAAACGCAAAATATCCATTTAAACGAGTTCACATAGATTTTGTGGGACCATTTAATGGAACATATTATTTTCTAATGGTCGACGGCTTTTCCCGATGGCCGGAAATTCATTTAATGAAAACAATTACAACCGATACTACAATTGAAATTTGTAACAAAATTTTGGCATGTTTCGGGGTACCAACAGTAATGGTATCTGATAACGGAAGCCAATTTACATCTTACAAATTCCAAAACTATCTAAAGTCGTTAGGTATACAACATAAACTTACAGCAGCATACCACCCCGCTACAAATGGCTTAGCGGAAAGGATGGTACAAACCTTAAAAAAATCGCTACGGGCTATGAGGCTGGAACAACGTTCTCGTTCGGATGAACTGAATAAATTATTACTACAATATCGTAAAATGGTTCATACGACAACGGGGGAAAGTCCAGCCAAATTAATGTTTGGACGCGATATTCGAACAAAAATCGATTTGATCCTGCCATGCTCACAAACAAATCATGATCGGTATACGCGGAAAAAGGAAGGGGTTCGCGAATTCTCGATCGGTGCAAGAGTCGCAGCTCGGGACTATATCGAAGAAAAGTGGAAATTTGGAAAAGTTTTTAAAAGAATGGGTTTACTTCACTATAAAATTCAACTGGATGATGGAAGGGAGTGGAGAAGACACATTGATCAAATTCGTTTAATTGGAAATGAAGTCCCCCTAACACCAAATAAATCTTATAACGAAATAGAAGATCTGTTGACAAATACAAATAATTTACCGAATCTATCCCCAGCCAAACAACTTGACGCATCATCAACCGAAATACAAGATAAAGAAAATAGGATTGATTCAAATTATAATACAGAAAAGAATAATGAATTAAGGTCTAGCGACGACATAATACTTGAATCAACACCCAATATGAATTTGAGACGATCTGGTAGAATACGCCGACCGCCTAATAGATTACAATACAAATAAAAAAAAAAAGAATAAGAATGTAATACGAATATTGTATGAATTTTTTAATTTTTTTTTCTTAAAATTGTTAAACTAAAATGTAAAAGAACTGAATTATTTTTTTTAAGGAAGGAACGAAATGTTGAATATTTAAAATCCTATGGTCTGGAGTAGGAGAGGATCAAATGAGATTCTACGTGAGTTTTCCTGGGCTGTCAGAATGGAAAAGAAACCACGTGTAACTAACCTAAAAAGAAATCTTGTTCAATAAAATTAGCTTTGCTGAATCTCGCGTATGAGTTTTGTTTTGGAAGAGATTAAAGAACTACGATACACAACAATATCCCATTCCCATGCTGTTCTACTTTGATATGGATATGCCTAATGGCTCGACTCAACCAAAAATGTTTTATGTCACGAAATTCGTTACCGTGAGTCTATCTCTCTAACATGCATCCATAATCTCAACTGAGCAATAGGTACAAGAATGTCGACCAACTCAAAATGTTCGTTCGAAAAAAAAATCCGGCTGCTGAATTATGGGTGCCTAGTATTTAAGGTCGGATTTGTATGAGAAATTGTAAAATTTTGCAATCATTCTGCTACAATCTTGTGAAATTTGATGAGTCGATCGATGATGAACGTAAACAGAGTAGCGACAGCTCACAACGATTTCGGCGACATTTGCTCAGTCCAAATGACAATGAAAGGAAATCGCACCCTACTCGTATTCGTCTACATTTCGCCAAACACTTTGATTTGAAAAAAAAAAAAAAAAACTATGGGCTATGGTCGCCTGGTATTTCAGATCGGATTCGGTATAGGAAGTGATCGAATGGTCGATCGCATTTCTGCTCTGATTTTTCTCCGGGGAGAGCGGTCCTTTTTCGGCTTGCTTCTTGGCGAGCAACAAAAGCCGTAACCAAAATAGACTTAGAGAGCATTAAGCTACGACTGTATAGAAATGCACGTTGACAGCCAGAATAGACTTAAGGAATCTTTCGTTGATTTTTTCAAACTTTCGTTAAAACTTATGAGCACGGTTCTGAGCGTAGAAACTTAAGCAATCTTCTGCGTTTGACATCTCTTCACAGTTTAGCCGAGATTTTTGTAGTTTGTGATTTCGGATTTGTGATTTGTACTTCTCTTAAATAGAAGATCTTAAATTATTCGAAGATTTGAGTGAATTATTGGACTTGTCGGGAAAATTAAAAAGGAAAAAAAAGTGTGGTTTTAGAAGAATAAATCGAGATCGGCAAAAAGAAACGGGTATTATCGAATGACGTTCATTCCAATGAAAACGCACGATCCCGGACAGTTTTTCAAAAATTGCAGAATGAATTCGGGAAAGGTTTGACTTTTTATTAAGTTTAATAAAGCCTAGAATTCAGAAGTAATCCGCTCCGCCCTTCATCATGCCAACATAGATTTAACGGCTCGAATGCCTTAGAATTAAGAAACACATTATGTGATTATTTTAACAGTTAGAATACTATATATTTTCATTCATCCAGGCCTTATATTTAATCCAGTGCAGATGTTTGTTTATGTGACAGATATTGCAATTTTATGTAGAACGTTCGGTTCAGAGTCCACGACTCAGGTATTCAGTTTGTACTCTAAAAAAGGTTAAAGACATATTTTCTCTTCAACTGAAACACAGTTTGGAAAAGATCCGCCCTGGCTTCGTCTCGTTTCTCAGCGGGGATTTCGTTTGAAAGTTAAATAAGAGTTCTACACAGTAAGGCATCACTATCTTCACTATCTCGACCTTGTCCTCGTTTCTAAACGGCTGTCGCCGCATCTTCAATCGATTTCAACGTGGATCCAATGGTATTCTTTCTTTTCCGGGGTCGTTGAAACGCATCTGACGCACTTGAACTCATAGTCTGCGGAGATTTGGGTCCTGGCGAACTTTGTTCACGGCCCTCGAGTATATTCTCATCCTCTATGCTCTATTATTACAATATTGTTGCATCTAGTCCTACAAATAAAAGAATCATCTTTCATGTTTTTAAAATTAATTATGTAGTGTTTTTACGGTCGAAGTTTCACGAAATTTTTCAAAAACATCATGCTCTCAAAATAAGGCCAACTATTATATTTTGCCCCACACTGTGGGCAGTGCTTTCGATTTTTGTACGAATGTTTCCCTTAAATGTTTCCATTTCTTTTTGCAGTCTTCAGCTGAAAAATAAACCAAAATTATTACTTCAACTTATCCAAATAGCAAGAAAACACATACTGTTTTGTTTCAGCTCTTCTTCCAAATCCTATTTTTGTAAGTTTTGTCGAAGTACTTTTTGTTTGATTTATCGTAAAGTACACTATTGGCTTGCACTTTAATAATAAGATTATCCTCGAATGAAATGTCTTGGGTCAGCTCTATTTTAAGAAAAAAATTATTTCGATTATCAGTTTGTTGACACAAACTTTTTGATGAGTATTTGACAGCCGACATTTATTTTTTTCAGCTGTCAAACTTCTCTTACCTTAAGGTTATTATGGTTGAGTATAAGATTCGTTAAGTTTTGCCAAAAACTTCACGTACATGCATTTGACGAAAAGATCTAAACGTGCCTTAAGTCTATTCTGGTTAGGGCTAATATTGACCGAAATTCTTGCTTGTTACTGAATTATGGCCGTGTTTCAGTCCGCATTTAGTATGAGGAAGAGATGAATTTCAGGTTCTAAAATTCCCGCAAATGACACTTATTCGACACAAAACATTTTCGCACGAACAAAATTATATGATGCTGATACGGCGTCACTAGTACTTCAAGAATATGTTGTAACCAGATGTCTAAATTTAAAAATGCAATGATGTCATAACGTTACAAAAATCTTTATTATCAAAGTTCTGTTCTGTATGTGTTTATCTTAAAATAAAGCTACGACCAATCGAATAAAAATTACCTAAAACAAAACTAAAACGAACAAATCTAGACTCAATACAATACGAGAAAAAAGTCAATAAAATATCCTAAAATAAATTGATTAATTATATCTATTGCCGTTGATTTTTTTATATCAATTATTTAATTATTACGATGATAAAACGTTTCGGTATTAATTTAAACACCGACTTCTTTAGCACATACGTAAAAAAAAGAGTCGTAATTAATTTTAATCTGATGATTCGCGCCCATTGGCTAAACAACGATATTTGAGGGCAACGAACGAATAATTTGTGATAACGAGACGTAATAAGTGAATGCAGTAAGATTTTATATTAATGGAAAATTTATTAAGTAAAATTATTTTTGATATATTTTGCTGATAATAATTAATATATTTGCAGCTGTCGTCACTAAAATGATTTTGGAATTTTTAAAACTAGCAACTTGTTTTCTACTAATTTTCAAAAAAGAAAAAAAAAATTAATGAACGTTTCGTTCTCAATAATAAATTATCAATAATTATGACTGTTTTGAATGCGTTTTACATATTGATTTCTTCTCGGTAAGAATAATTATTATGTTTTTCTTTTGAGTTAATTTGTAGATACGAGATAAGCTGACGTCAATAAATAGAGGTGCATAGTAGCGTCAATTTTTTTGTAAAAATTTAAATAAGAGGCGTGCCCATTTTTCTTAAAAATGAAGCGTAGTATGATGTTTACGGATTTTTTCAGATTTTGCATACAAAAGTTTCATTTCGCTTAAAAATCATAAATACTAGGCTACATTTTGAAACAAAGAAATATTTTGTATAAGAATAGATTAGATGTACTGGGGCACAATAAAAGTCGATTCGCATTCAAAGATATATTAATTTTATTTTTCTCAAAACCTCCCGATAGTTGTTTAATCTACTTTGCTATTTTGGTATTGGTTTTATCTCATTTAGAAGATTTATATTTTTTATTTTTTAAACAAACACAATATTGACGCTGGTTTAAAACATAGTTTGTATTTTACTGCAAATGTCTGTCAAAAGGGTTGTTAGTCCTTCCGCAGCCCTTATTTAGTTATTTGCATTTTTAGAGATAGAGGTGTCCTGTATATCTGGATTCAAGGAAAACATTGGTTCACGATTCTAAATGTGAAAAAATGAGCTTTTAGCCAGAGCAGAGCAATTGGACTTGCGAAATTACTGAAGCTGTTGTTGTTTCTAGTGAAGTTGCACTACTGTGCTTCGCAAAAATCCAAAAAAAACATATACCTAGTTTTATATAAACTCCATTAGCATTGCAATTCTAATGACGTTGAGTTTAAATTAAAAATTTGCAAATAAACGTGTTGGACTTAAAGTGAATTTTTTTCCTAAGAATTTTGAAACTGGTTTTGGATATTACGATATACGTAGATATAAATCGTGATGACATTTAGAATATTTGTCAAATTTATTAACCAATGAGTTTGTTAATTTGCATGTATATCGTGCAAGACATATTAATTTATTGTAATGCGTTATATGTACCTATATATTGAAGATACAGGGAGCCGGTAAAAATATGAATGATAAAAACTCTAGCTATTACATCACAATAGTCTAGTAATATATTAGCAAAGAAAAAAGGTCATATTGTCTAAAAAGCTGAATAATTTTGCTTGTGTAGCTATTTCTAAATTAAGTGTCAAAATATCAGATTTTATAATTTTTGTCGTTTTTTTATGACTGTATCTAATGTTACTAAAATTATAGAATAGGTAATTCTCGAAAAAAAAAATATCTAAATTGTATTCTTCAACGCATAATAATTGCTCCATTATGGGAATAGATCGTATTATCTGAAAAGCACCACATAACCACCAATAGATTTCTCTGCAAAGTTTTGCCAGTACATTACTTGTCTCCTTTTCTACAAAATTAAAAAAAATTGTGCGGTGCAGTAGAACAATTTGAGTTTTTGATTTTGGAATTTTCGAGCTATTTATTTCAAAACTGTTCTTACTTTTAAAAGTTGCGAAATGAAACCAGCTTCAGTGTATTTTAATTATTTAAAAATTTAATATAATTTACAGGGAAACCCGAAACTCATTTCAGCGATAGGCAGTGGTATAAATAAGAACAGCAAGGATAAAACAAACAGCAGGCCTAGCTCTCATTAGATTAAAAACCTCTAATTCGTGGTCAGCACCACAAATTGGTCATGCCAACATTTTAAACGTAATTATCGTTAATGAATTATATTAACGAGGGATTTTATCATTAACGAGTGTCGTTAATGAGTCATTAACGATTCATCAAGCGGACTAAATGGAGATCGACGTTGTGCTACTTGGATTGCTTGAGATCATGACGTAGTTTATTTTTTTTTTGTATCAGTTCAAGATCGTTTTAAGATCATTATTTGTGAGCGATCGTTAAATTGTTTGCTGGGCAGAGACACGACCTCCCTTTTAGACTGTGAGTATAATTGTATGAACCAATCGGAGGTTGAAAAACGGAATTTTAACATTAAGTTTCCTGAACGAAACGAATAGGCAACAAACACGATACTCAGCATCTGTCCAGGTCCTCATCTCTATACGAACGGATCTAGAACTAACCAGGTGTAGGGATTTATTCCCACGACCTCGACACCCACACTTCATTTCATCTTACAGAACACGCGACTGTGTTCCAAGCGGAAGTATTATCTATTAACGAGTGCACAAAAATTATTGCAGACCAGTCTCCGAAATTGTTACATTTTCTCGGAAAGTAGGGCTGCACTTCTGGCACTCCAATCCTAAAGGACCACGTCCAAACTAGTGTCCATTTTTAGACTCAATTTGAATCGCCTAGCGTCTATAACCGAAGTCATTGCGACCTGTTATGAAACGACGTAGCACATGCGCTTAATTGGCAAGGATCTGCAAACATTAATTCCACTAGGAAGTCAGTCGATGTAACACAACAGTGCTGAAGACTAGCTTCAAGCAAACTATTTTTGATTCTTTCTTGGCGGGGTGGCGGTAGCTGGACATCTACAGAACGGCCAAACCCTTTTGGGAAGAATCGGATAAAAATATTACAACTCAGCTGTTACAACGTAGTTGCTATAGCATCCGAACTATTGTTGGCCTGATCACAGGTCTTTGCTTGCTAAGGCGCACACATTCAGGCGGCGGATCGCGAGTGACAGTCTTTGCAGAGGTTACGAGGAAGACGATGAATCTATCGTACATTGTCATTGTCCGCAAATCTCCAACAGTCGTCTACTTTGTTTAGGCTCTAGATTCTTTGATATTTGAGCCTACTTCAGTTCGCAAATCGAACCAAGTGGCTAGACAAGGAGGAGTAGAAACCATCTCATAATGAATAGAGGGATTGTGGTTCTGCGAAACCACCCTCCTACAACCTAAACGTAAACTAAGAGCAGCAGCGCCCTCCGCGACAGTTTCAGAGCTCATCCTTCCTCTCTAGAGCCACGCTTATTGTGGTGAAATGCTGTGTACAAGCTTATGCCCCGCTACTGGGCGAGAAAGGCTGGAAAGGCTCATTTCAGTAGTTTTGCCTTTGGAGTTTGGCAACTCCACGGGCCGAGCCGTTCGATTAGTAACAATGTCTTGCTGGGACTTGAATTGAATTGGTGTTGAGGACTCACCTTCATTTCGCATCGGTTGGTATACGGGCAAGCTAAGGGTGGGATGAATGGATGTTGATGAACAGGACTGGAAATCTGCGAAAGCACGGTACAACGGAGAGTACTGTGTTAGTAGCAAGAGGGGGAAGAAATTAGGGATCGGCGGTGGCAGCACGACCAAAGTGACCGAAATCTAAATGCATGATAGGTGAGTCCTAACCGAAGATAAATAGCAATGGGGCAAAATTCGGAGGCGGGTAGTACTGGATGGAGGACACGTAGGTATGGTTTTCGGAATAAGATAGCGAATTGAAGTGAGCGAAATATTAGGAAGTGATGAGCTGAAGGGAACGAAATTGGGTCTGATGCAGAACCGTATGAGAGACTAACGGATGGTGAGTTTTCCAGAAGAGAGTAGTGAACGGAGGCGAGGAAACAGCTTTCATTGGATAATCCGGGCGGAAAAGCAAAAGTACCGAAGACCCAAAAGGATCGATATTGGAGGAAAACATGTCGTTGGAGGATGGCGGAATAGGGAAATGCATGCAAAGTACCTAAGGCCTAAGGGGATCGAAACGGGCGGTAAACGTTGCATTGTGGATTTGACGGATGAGTTTTGGATGTAATGGAGAAAATTCAGGATTTGGCAGATGTTCAGATCTTGCGGATGGATTGACTGATACGATGAGGTGCGGACGAATTAGCACAGCTATGGTTGAGGTCCCGTCAGGCTACATGTAGTGGCTGTGGTTGATGTCCACATCGCGGGTAGAGCAACTGAAGGAACTGCATTATGCAACATTCGGTACCCGCTTTATCGGCTTGCTGTTTCGTACGAGGCTAAGACAATCGAGTGTTTGCCGTGGAGTTAATCAAGTTCCTTCACGCAAAGATTGGAAAAGATTTTAGAAAGGCTTTGCGGTCACCAGTGTGACTGCTAAACTAGTTAGAATTAGTTGTGTACTGTATTTAATGCTATAATTACAATTCAAAATAAGTTGAACAGAAAAATGAACAAAATTATTTTTTTAGAAGAAGCATAAGAAATCCTTTTTTCTAGGTAGAAGATTCTGACGCTTGTTAAGGAGAAGGCCCAATTTCAATTTTTTTTCAGTAACGAAAATAATTTAGGGCATCACCCTTTAATGCATTAGGTGCACAGTGACGTCGGTATAAGGTAGGTGAGCGATGAGGTTTCAAGGAAGTTTCTGGTGGGGAGAGCTTAAACTGTCGGTGGATTTTAACCTTCAAACTCTGAATGTTCTAAGTTAATAGGAATATGTGGAATGGCAATATATTCCATAGTCTTGATATTCGGGTGACGCAGGACTGATTATACTTCATTGTACGTGACGACAACGGTTTAACAGTGAATTTGCTTTCAACTTCCTTTAGGCAGCGCTACTCGGCACCCTTGACCCCTGGCGCCCCCACTCCCGCAAAGAAGGATCAGCGGGGATACTATTTTCGCAACTGGCTTGAAACTTCAGGTCCTACTTGATTGATTCTGTAAATTATTACATTATTACACGGGAAAATTACTCTGGACTAGCTTGCATGTAATATGATCATCCCAAAAATAAAAGTGCCATATTGATGGAAAAAGAAGGTCCACAATGAAATTTCATTTATTGTTATAAAAGTGGGAGAAAGTTTCCTATTGTGAAAGTTTTTCATGTCATAAGCTTTTGTGTTGGCTAATGTTTCGAACTGTTATGTCTACTGCATTACAAAGAATCAACGTTAGAATATATGGAAAGAATCTATAATGTAATGGGTGCAAAAATATCGACAGGTGAATCGATAATAGAATGATTGCAAAAGAATGGAAAATGTAATCTATTCATCATGCTATTTAGCGGCTTATAGGGGTTTTTTTCCGAATGTCCTGTAATATAAGCAATTTCGGACTTTATGTGCAATGCATAAACGCTGTCATGGAGTGAAGCAATGGGATTGGGAAGGGGAGTGAGGACGACCGTAACGAGTGGTGAAGCTAATATATAACTCTTAGTTGAACTGGTTGCTTCTGACAAATATTTGCAAATATTATGGTGCTGAATGATAGAAAGCGAACAGGAATCATCTGTTGCTAAAAAGTTGACTGTCATGTAGCTGAAAAAGACAATGCTTCATAATCGAAAAAAAAAACAAATAACTTATGATATTGTTGCATGTTAGCTCCAGTCAAATATCCGCTGTCTTCCACTGTCAGGTCTACTTCCTCATCACCAAATTAATGCGCGCGTACGAACACCGCAAAGAACGCTATGCTACTTAATCGGAATGTCAAGGTTCTCAAACATCAAAACATCTGGATTGAAATTTGCTCAACGTACTCGAAAATAAACATGTGCACGGCCTTGAGCGTTCCATCTTCAACTAGCAAACTACGCGAGACCCGACCGTCAGAAAAAAAAACCGAACAAGATCGAAATAGTTCCGAATATCGGTTGGAATGTTCAATAGAGGAGGGCAACAAAAACAACACAGGAACGAAGGAAGCGGTCTACTGCGATCGGGTAAACTCGGGGGATAATTAAATGCTTTATGGAAAGCAGTATAAATAGACGAGCGTTTTTGATGAACGAGCAGTCAAGACCCGGAAGCGAGAGAGTACAGTTAGAGTGATCAACGGGTAGTCGAGATAAGAGACAAGCGAAAGATTTAGATAATTTGTAGTGGAAAGTTTAATAAATTTTTCTGGTGAAAATAAAAGTGAAATCATTATTTTATTTTTACTTGAAATCCAGCGACCTCTTGCACATTTCAATATTACATGAACTCCATGTCAATATCATTATCATTAAGCCCCCTCCAGACTCTCGCGCAGCAACTTCAGCGAGTATGCTCGGCTAAGTTGATCGAAGCAAGGAACTCACATCCACACTCTTGCCTTACGAGCATCTCAGTAGTGTTGGGTAGGACAAGAATTTTTGTCCCATGTTTGTATGAGGGGCTCATTTGAAATTTGAGGTGGTACAATGTCCCACCTCAAATGTCCCATTCAAAAGCTCCATATCCCATTCATACATACAATGTCCGTCCCATTCATACAATTTGCCTTTTTGAGGAGCAATGGTAGCAAATAGTGTTGGGTTACTCATACAAGAAGTGGTACAACTGTCCCATTCATGCACGTCAAAATGTCCCATCACTACAAAAAATATTGTTGTCCCACTTCAAAGTTTTTGTCCCACTTTAGAGCTTTTGTCGCATCTGAATTAAAAACATGCATTTGTATGGCTGCTGTACCAATACATTTGTAACACTCAAATCACACTCACTTCACCGGGTTTTGTCCCATGCATTTGTATGGCTGAAAGCAAAGCTCTCAGCACGGATATATTACGAACCGGAGAACTCTGCACATGAATGACAGATTCTCTTCGATGGGAGAAACCGAGATTTAACTTTCATCGCACTTTTTTCGATTAAAAATCTATTGCACTGATATCAACGTGTAGTAATTACATGCTGAGCACTATGAATAAATTATTTTGGAAAACTGAACTATTTTTAACACTGCATTTAAGAATAAACGTGATTCTTACGAAGCCCGCCGTGTCCGCTACATACAAAAGCTGGCGAACGGAACTGTCATTTTTATTGTGACTACAACTTGTTGTTGTTGGATTGACTTACATGGCTAGTATATATTTTAACCCTAGTGAAACCGAATAAGTGTAAATAAGAATAACTGAAATAAATAAGAATGTATTTTTTTGAGAGAGATTGAGAGATTTTGTATTTTCATTTTTAAAATTAAATAAGAATAAATAAAATAAAAAAGAATGTATATTATAAACACAACCCACAAATGCCACACCTAGTAATACGTCATTTTACTACCGCATCTCAATAAGAAACGGTGTTAGTAGGGTTAAAATACTCTACGCGCACACATAAAAACGCAACATACGTCATTTTTCGCTCATTTGCTACCATTGCTCCTCAAAAAGGCAAATTGTATGAATGGGACGGACATTGTATGTATGAATGGGACATGGAGCTTTTGAATGGGACATTTGAGGTGGGACATTGTACCACCTCAAATTTCAAATGAGCCCCTCATACAAACATGGGACAAAAATTCTTGTCCTACCCAACACTAGTAGCAAATGAGCGAAAAATGACGTATATTGCGTTTTTATGTGTGCGCGTAGAGTATTTTAACCCTACTAACACCGTTTCTTATTGAGATGCGGTAGTAAAATGACGTATTATTAGGTGTGGCATTTGTGGGTTGTGTTTATAATATACATTCTTTTTCATTTTATTTATTCTTATTTAATTTTAAAAATTAAAATACAAAATCTCTCAATCTCTCTCAAAAAAATACATTCTTATTTATTTCAGTTATTCTTATTTACACTTATTCGGTTTCACTAGGGTTAAAATATATACTAGCCATGTAAGTCAATCCAACAACAACAAGTTGTAGTCACAATAAAAATGACAGTTCCGTTCGCCAGCTTTTGTATGTAGCGGACACGGCGGGCTTCGTAAGAATCGCGTTTATTCTTAAATGCAGTGTTAAAAATAGTTCAGTTTTCCAAAATAATTTATTGATAGTGCTCAGCATGTAATTACTACACGTTGATATCAGTGCAATAGATTTTTAATCGAAAAAAGTGCGATGAAAGTTAAATCTCGGTTTCTCCCATCGAAGAGAATCTGTCATTCATGTGCAGAGTTCTCCGGTTCGTAATATTTCCGTGCTGAGAGCTTTGCTTTCAGCCATACAAATGCATGGGACAAAACCCGGTAAAGTGAGTGTGATTTGAGTGTTACAAATGTATTGGTACAGCAGATGCGACAAAAGCTCTGAAGTGGGACAAAAACTTTGAAGTGGGACAACAATATTTTTTGTAGTGATGGGACATTTTGACGTGCATGAATGGGACATTTGTACCACTTCTTGTATGAGTAACCCAACACTACACCTCAGTGCGATGACAGACCCCGAAGTGGTAGCAGCTGATGCAGCTGCAATGTGTGCATATAGTTACTACAATTACTACAATTGTTCAAGAAACAAATTAAAAAAAAACTGCAGTTCTTGGAACCAATTACTCATCGCTTGATAATTTTATTGTAACCTTAAAAAATGAAGTAAAAAGCACAACTTAAAGAAAACCGCCTCTGGAACGAAGTTACCCGATGCGAGTAGAGGAATAACGAGGCGGGTCGAGCAAACGCCTGTAGACTCTCGTGCCTCGAAATTGAACAAAATATTTATTTAGAATTATCAGTAAGATCAAAAAAAAAATTAGATGATTACCTTCACTCCTTCTACCACCTCCCATACAATACGACAAAACTTCACAACCTTTCAAAAAGTCGATCCTCGTGAAAAGCCTGAATGCCACTAACCTGCGACTGAAAACACGTCAAATGCATGAGGTTTACAGTTATTTCTGAAAAACTCACCAAGAACTCCCCTCTCCTTCTACCACCCCCATACAAACTGCACAATCTCACCAAATCCAATACACTAACTTTCTCAGTACCCACTAAAACCTTGCGCTATTCTGGAGGGGTCATTAGATGTGATAGCATGGTTATTTTTGCCTTTTTCTTTTTCTACCAAACGATGCCAAAGACGTTTGCTCAAGCCTCCACTTAACATATTTTCAATAAAAAAAAGCAGCAATATTCACAATATAATATTTAGAAAATTTACCAAATAATTATTTAAACGAAAGATTTCCTGATTTCACAGTGTTATGCTTTATTAATCGTGACGTTTCGGTCTCTGATGTAACCTTTTATCAAACTGATCGACAAACTACAAAATACTTCATGCGCTGCGAAAACATTCGCGAAAACATTCACAATTGCTAATTGTTTTTTAATTAAACCAAATTGTTTTCTTTTTAAATTTTTCTTCTTATGCCACACGTTTTGATAATGGTCGCCTACTTTCTGAATCTCTGTACATTACCGTACAATGCATATCAAATTTCCAACTCTCTTTTCTAAAGTCTATTCAGCATTGCCCAAACACGAAATTGCTAGCCAACTTCACACATATGTAGAGTTACTCTATGATCTTCACAGTGAACATGATCTTAAATTTTCGCTTGCCCGCATTTCGCTGACATTTCAATCACTCAAATCGCTGTTAGGACCTCCTTATAGAGGCTTAGAACAGAGACAGTTCTCTTCCATAAGGCGGGGTACTGAACATCGGTCCTTAGTCGCCAAGACTTGTTTCTTCCTCTGGTCTCATGTTTAACTGCGTTTAACTGTGCTACGTGGTCGACCAACCTATCGTCTTCCTTGTGGATTTTAGTCCTGAGCTTGTTTGGCGATGTTTTGCTCTGGTTTCCTCAATGTGTGACCGATCCACTGCCACTTCCGCCTTTGAATCGCTGTGCCTATTTTAGTCTGTCCAATTGTGTGTTCGTCGTTGGAGATCACTTCTGGCAAAAATGTTCCTAAAATTTTCGAAATTTAGCACGAGCAAAATTTCAAATGCTACTATGATGTCGTACAGCACTTTTCTTGCATGCCTGTATTCAGTTTCTCAATTCCCGACAGTACAAAAATCTTTTAGTCATTTACTTTTCATCTTTTACAAAATATCTATTTAAAATTAATTTGCATTTTTCTTGTTTCCTTTCAGAATTTAGTGCTGTTAAATATATCTGTGAAAGTGCAATAATTAGTTAAATTTTTTTCTTTGCTTAGTAAAAATTAATTGTTCATTATAGTCTCGTTTTGTATAGATTGTTTTTTTTTTTTTGAAAATAGTTATTGTAAATTTTATTATATTTAAACAAAAAAAAGTAGTAATCGCGGCAACGTGTGTGATAAATAATAAATTAAAAAAAAAAAATTGTTCAACGATTTTAAAATTCAATTTAGCATTACGGAAAGAACTACGTCATCGTTATGGATCCATTTAGTAACGACTGGCTATCGCCACCAAAATCTACAGACGAAAGTCTGCAAATGGATTTAGTGTCCGAATTACAAGATGCCCCTTTCGAGCCGCAAACAAGAGCCCGATCCAATACTTGGCCGCTACCAAGGCCTGATAATTTCGTCGAGCAAAGTGACGAGCCGGAAAGTAACAAGGCGAGCAATCAACAATTACCAACAGGTAAGGTCGTTTTTTTATCTCTTTTTTAGTGTATGGTATACATTTTTTTTTCATATTAAGAATTCTGGCGCCAAAAATTAATGTTCTAGATGTTGTTCCGTACCAAATATTTAAAAAAATAATAATGTGAATAAAAAAATTAATGAATGCAGTCGAGAATGTCAAATGGACCAGTTTGTTATGAGTATGATATGAAAATGAGATTTAAGGCAAATTGTCCAGTCGTAAGCCAAGAAATTTTTAAATTTTTTTGTGAATTCTTATCCAAATTTTTTTTTTATCATTTTTTTACTCTAGATGAAATCTCAGAGTATTATAAGTTTGCAACGCAAAATACAGAAGTTCATATTATCCCTCAAAAATCTCAAAGCCGGATGTCCGTATGCTTTCTAACTCAAGAACGCGTTCAGCTATACAGTTCAAATTTTGTACACGTGGTTTTTGACAAAAAAGTATGGCCAAATCACGCCAACTCTTTTATACAGAATCATACATTTATAAAAATTTACAATAATTAAATTTTCTAAGAAACTTCAATAGATATTGATTTGAAATTTGGAACATTTGGTTTTTATGATAATTGCAATCTATGGCTCAAAAATTAATTGAACGCCCACACTCCTTCTACCACATCCCATACAGACTGCACTATTTTATGAAATACTTTAAGCCCATTTAAGCAGTACACATAAAGTTTATCGAGCTGAAATTGTGCTCTAAATATTAAATTAGCATTAAAAGTTAGATAGACAAAAATTTACTGATTAGCTTTACTCCTTCTACCCCTTCTCATACAATATGACACAATTTCACATCTTTGAGGATCAACTCCACGTTAAGTTAGAGCGCACTCTATCTAGAGTACATTTAGATCAAAAAGTTGAAAAGTGCTTACAATTGATTGAAAATTTCACGTTAGAGCGTCCTAGCTAGAGCGTTTATTTCGAAGCTAGAGAAAATCATTTTCGATTTAACTAAATCGCTATGGAATGTTGCGATTTCCTTAATCTTACTAGAGTTGCTCTAATGTGGGCATTTCTTGAATAGTTTTCGTAATGGTGACGCGTAACTAGTTAAGAGTCGTTTGTTCAGCGCATATTTTGTTGAAAAGTAGGATTAAGCGAATGCAAAAAGCGAAAATAATTTAGATGAGAGAGCAGTTAGTTTAAATAGCAGGTTCCGACTAATAATGAGAAATGGCTTAAAATCGCAAAGAAGTTTGAAGAAATTTGGATTTTTCTAAATTGTGTTAGGCTTTTCATGGGAAACATTTTGTTATACAAGAATCTTCAGATAGCGGTTGCTTGTATTTTATCTACAAAGGGTCACATAGCATCGTTCTAGATGCAAATTACAAATTTCTCTACGTAAATCTTGGATCGAAAAGAAAAAATTCGGACGTAGGAGTTCTCATTAGATGGTCATTAGCAAGTGCTTTAGAGAAAAATGTACTCCACATACCGAAGGGAAACCCATTACTAGATCACAATGAAACTTATGTATCAGTAGCTAATGTTCTGTTTTCCTAGTCGTATCTTAAATTTAGTGAAGATGAGCCGTTTGGGAAAAAATAAAAGAAGAAATTTTAGCATTTGTGCTATTTGAAAAGCATTTGACGGATGAGGATGAAGAAGAAAGAATACTGCCCGCAATGTTTTGCCAAACTTTGTCTTTTTTATGGCCAGTTTTGTAGTCTCCTTGCTTCAGATTCCATATAAACTCTGTAGTTCGTCCTATTTTGATTTTAAGGTTTTAATGCATTGCAGGGAGCCTGTAGTTCGTCCAATTTTGATTGTAAGTTTTGAATGCATTGTATAGTGTCTGTAGTTTCTCCTTCCTCTTCAGCAATAAATGGTATTTTTTTCGGTTTTTCATACTTTTTTCAGACATTTTGACTTAATATAATAAACCAAGCACACCAAATACCACGCAAAATAATGCTGATACGCAGCGTACGACGCAAAAGACCTACGAATGCAGTGGGAAAACACTAGCACTACATTCCTACTGAGGAGTGCCGACGTGTTGCGTTGTAAGCGGCGCACCAAAAACGCTGTTTAGGAAAACCCGCCGGGGAGGGTTAGACTGTATTTGTTGGAATTATGTTGACAATTAATACAACTGGAAACGTTGTGAAACCTTAACAGCATTTATCTCGAAACTACCCTTTTTCAACTCCAATATTCAAATTTCATAACTTTGCCAATTTTTGGCCTTTTGTCGCTGTTTTCCCCGTTCTACTAAGAATTTTGTGTATTTTTCAATGGTACAAAAGCTTAGTTTTACCCTCTGACAAGATAAGGTCTCTTTTGCCATGGCACATCACACATCACAGTCTTATCGATACAGGAATCAAGAAGGACTTGAACGTGTGTTTAACTATAGGCTCTCACGCGTGAGGCGTATAGTGGAAAATGTATTTGGTTTAATTTCGACAAGGTGTTGCATACTTAGAAAACAAATTGAACTTGAGCCCAAAAAAGTAAATAATGCTGTAGCTGCTATATGCGTCGTACATAACTGCATTTTGACTGAAAAGGACGAATTATATGCGTCAGTAGAAATATTTGACGCTGAAATTGCGGGACAGGTGAATTATATGGCAATAATTTGTGTCTTCTCTCTCCTTCCACCACCTCCCATACAAACTGCACTTTTTCATGAAATGCTCTAAACCAATTTACTCAGTGCGTATAATAGTTATCGAGCTGAAATTGTGCACGAAATATTTATTTAAAATTATTAGTAAGACGAAAAAAAATGAGACGATTAGCTGTACCCCTTCTACCCCCTCCCATACAAAATGACACAATTTCGTAACTTCACAATAAACTGATTTGCTCGAAAAATATAAATGCTATTGATCTGAAATTGGGAATATATTACTTTTATGATGATATAAATCTGCTGTACAAAAGTTATTTGAGTCCTCCCCTTCCTTCCACCAACTCCCACACAAACTGCACTTTTTCATGAAATGCTCTAAGCCAATTTACTCAGTGCGTATAAAATTGATCAAGCTGAAATTGTGCACTAAATATTTATTTAGAATTATTAGTAAAACCGAAAAAAATTTAGACGATTAGCTTTACCCCTTCTACCCCTCCCATACAAAATTACACAATTTCACAACTTTATAAAAAGTCGATTTTCCTGAAAAGTATGAATACTACTGATCTGCAAATTAAAACATGTCAAAAGCATGATGTTTATAGTTATTTCGCCCCTCCTTCTATCACCTCCCATACAAACTGCCCTACTTCACTACATCCAATACACTAATTTTCTCAGTACCTATTAAATTATTAAATCCTTAATTTTGCATAAACCATTTTGATAGCAACCTTAACGTCATGTGAAAAAATTAGTTCAATGTCGTCACCCCCTCTACCACTTCCTCTACAAAATTTCTTAAGATACAAAAATTTCTCTTTCATCTAGAGTATCGCACGATTGGGCTTTATGGCCAATCGTACTGCCATTATGTTTTTTTTAATAGTTTTCTGCAATAAAACCCAGGTTCCGCGAACAAAACAAATACGCAACGCAGCTATCAGGAGGAGCGTGGCAATTAGTCAGATATTATTTCTTGAAAAATATCTTCTTTTAATGTAATTAAAATTTCATTAAATTTCATCTTACTCATATTTTTTTTCCTTCCACTTCATTTAAAACCCAACAAACAAACTAATAGATCGCTCTTACCGAGGTCTAAGCGAATTGCTAGCTAGAGAAACTGCTGTAGCTAGAATACTTCAAAAGTTCTGTATACACTAGTTTAGAGCAGAATTTCTCAAAATTGCTCTAGATTACTCTACTTAAACATTTTCTTCATTAACTATTTAGACAGTTAGATTGCTCTATTTGGAGCAAAATTGGTCTTACTCTTGCTAAAACTTTAGATGTCGACAGGCACCTTTGCTGAAATTCAATTTTCTTGAAATTTAATAATATAATAATAATTTAATTCAATGCTACTAATATGTAGTTTGAAACATGTCAATTCCATAATGATTTTAGTTATTTCTGAAAAATCACTAAAAAACCCTTCACTCCTTCAATCACCAACCATACAAACTGCACAATTTCACTAAATCCAGTTACCTATTAAATTTTTTAAGCTTACATTTTGTATATTACATTTTGATAGAAACTCTAGCATGGCGTGAACAAATGACTTCAATGCCGTCATTCATTCGATCAATCCCCATTCAAAATTTTCTAAAGTTACGAAACGCTTCAATTAATTGTTTCAGAATGACTGTGATAATTTAACTTGTAATATCCATTCAAAATGTTTAGCGGTCAAAAATATTCGAAATCCGGTTTTGGTAAAATATCTTTTTTAATCATTTAGTGGTAAATTTTAAGGGTAACAGATTGTTTGCCAAAAGAGTCTTGTCATAAATCAAAGAAAACAAATTTTCGATAAATGCTTCAAACTTACTTACTTTCGTTTTGGAAGAAACATTTTCGAAATCTTCAAAAAAATATTTATTATTTCGAAAATCCTTTCCTACTGAAATTACTAAACTTTCGAAGTTAATTTGGAAGTTACGATTTTGAAAGTAATGTTTCTTGCAAAGTGTACAAGAGTTCTTGAAGCCGTTAATAGCAAATCTGATGTCCAAAGTTAAAATTTTCAAATACCTGTAGGTTAGATCTAGAATTGTGATGTAACGCCACTAGTGGATATTCAACATTTCACACAAATTTAGCATTTAAAGTTATTTTCCTATCATCTAAACAAATGCTTTGGATTGATAATATTTAAAGTCTCACATATATATTCATACTATGCATTTTGAAATTAATAAAATAAACTGTTTGTATAGTTTAAATTTAGTTCATATACCTTAAAAAGCATTCACAATTCTCCCAATTATACGCCGCAACGAATCAGGGATTTCCCCAATCATACAGCAGTAAAGGTAAGGAGGACTTGTTCAATAAGGGAAACACTTGCAAGTTACTCAAATTATCAACATTTGTACATAATGGAAAGTAATTATTACAGAATAATACATAAAATCACCTTATAAATTCGCTTTATGGCGACTATTGTTAACTTGACATTCAAATTCTCAAAGCGTAGAAAAATGAAAAAAAAATCTGTAAAGCCCACATTTGCACTAAAGCTAAATGGGAAGCCGTAAATTTGAAGGCATTCGCTATCAAGTTCTAGGCGGCTTTAAATTTCCGTAAAAAAAAATCAGTTACTAACATCTTCGAGCGTAGTAAGCGTTTAGATTTAATTCAGTTCGATAGGAGTGACACGACAAGGTTGCAGACTTATTTTATTTATCACGCCTTAGTGAGTTTAATGAGTATGACAAAAGGGCCCGACGGCGGCCACGAGATTTTTTTTTATAATAATTTTATGCCGGCTGCCTACTAGGACAGATTGATTATAATCTTAAATAACATTTTTTCAAGGCTGAATAATTTTTAGTTATATGCGCAATTTAATGTGTTAATTGGCGGGACTTTTTTATATTAATTTTATTCTTAATTTTTATTAAATGAAAGGGGATTCTATGTATCTAAAATGTATGAGCTCATACAGGTTTCAAGGTGTTCTTTGGAATAAAATTGGTCGCATTTAAGAATTTGCGCAGAAATTTGCTAAAATAAAGAATTCCGACTTTTTTCATATCTTGGATCGCATCGCTGAAACCATCAGATCTTTCATATTAAAAACAAGCACATGCCCCCTTGTTTCGCATGCATATTTTGTACGAGAAGGAAGGACATTTTATAAGGCCCACTCAAGGAGGACATATAATAAGGAGTGACTATTGCTTGCTTTGCCTTGTAAGAAAATGGGAATGAAAGTATTTCCCTCCCTTACTGGCGAAATGCTCGAAATTTTTCGAAAAAAATCGTTTCGCTATCTTCGACTGGCATACTTAAAAATATTGCAAGTAACTCTTTCCCACGATAAATTGTTCGAAACAGTTGTCAAATTTTCGAACGAATTGTTTCGCTAACCTTGTTTGGCATACTTAAACCCAAAGTAACTATATCTGTCCCGCGTTAAATTGTCTGTTGCTAAAAAGCTTAGCTTAAACACGAACCAAAACTAATAAAAATTGAAAAAATAAAGATTCCTGAAATAAAACAGCAAACTCCATTGTACTGAAAATTACTTTATTGCTGATTGAATATTAGCAACCAAGAGAGAATACAAATTATGGTATTTTTTTTGTAAAAGTTTGAAGCCAAGCTAAGCTTGGACACAATTTTCGAAAATTTCCGAATCAAAAAGTATTCCCACATGAGACAGCCTATCAGGCGCTCCATTTTATATATCCTCCTTGGGCCCACCTTATTATTATTGCTGAATAAGTTAAAAACTTAAGATGTAAAAATAATTTTTATACTCTAGATAAAATCTGAGAGTATAGTGTGTTTGCCTTACCGTTTGTAACGCTAAGAAATAATGATCGCACAGAATCGCCAAGGGTACAGAAATATTTCTTGTCGCTCAAAAACCTCGATTCCGAGTGACCGTCTGTCCGTCTGTCTACAACATAACTCTCGAAAGCTTTGACCTATCTTGCTGAAATTTTTTATATATCATTTTAAGCAAAAAATTAACTTTAAGCTCCCTCCACTCCTACTACCCCCTCCCATACAAATTTCATGAAATTTCGAAATTTAAAGAAATAGATTTTTCTCCGAAACCATTTCAGCTATTGGCTTGAAAATTAAGTCATAGTATAACGATGTAAATATCATTGACTTCAAAATCCTTTGACTCCTTCTACCACCTCCCATACAAATGCACAATTTTCAAAAATGCATTTATTCGGTTTTCACTGCAACTAGCAAAGCTAAAAGAACAAACTTTTGTCATAAGTAATGTTATTATAACTGCTACCGATTTTGTAAAAGTTATCAAGTTCTTCTATCTCTTTCTACCCCCTCCCATACAATTTTCACGAAATTTCGGAATTTTAACTAAATTATTTTTCTCCAAAACCGTCAAAGCTATCAACTTTAAATTTTGAGAAAAGTATACTATTCTAAATATCATTGATGTCGAAAAATTTGGATTTGATTTAAATACTCCCATACAATTGGACAGTTTTTGGCAAATGCATTTAATCATTGAAATCATTGAAACTAGGAAAATTAAAAATTTCAAACTTTGCCAGAATTTTTCCCTTAATAATTGCAATAAATACTAAAATAAATATGAACTTCGCTTCACTTCTTCTACCACCTCCCATACAATTTTTTGTATTGAAAATACAAAAAATGTATTTCTTCTTCGAACACATAAGTAGCAAGGCAATATGATTAGGATTTTGATAAGCAGATTCAAAATCATCTAAAACCTCCCACTTTCTCTGCCACCTCCCATACAAATGCCATAAATTCAGAAAAATTTGTTTAAAAATTATGAAAGCTACAAACTTTAAATTCAGCATGAAACATTTTGTATACTAAGTTCAGTGTTATATACCTAGTCCTGCCATAAGTTCTGTCACATAATTTCTCACATTGGCAACAACTTTATTTTATGAGTGACATTTCAATATCGGCCAGTTTTATAAACGTCATAATGTTGTTGACAGTTGATGGTCATTTAAAGTGTGTTCGTTAACGTGTGAAGATGGAATGGGGTGTAATAGAAAACCGAACTGCAGTGATTGCACTATATAAGTGTGGAAAATTCGCGAGTGAAATTTTCAAGTTGTTGTGCCCGTTAAAAATAACGCAAAGATTTGTGTATCGTGCGATCCAGAGATATAACGCGATCCAGACTATTGAAGATCGACCTCGTTCTGGACGTCCGCGTGATGTACGTTCTTCTGCTGCCATCAAAGCGGTCGAGAGTCGAATTCGTCGAAATCCGCTTCGTAAACAACGAATCATGGCTCGAGAGATGAACATCTCCACCCGAAGTATGTCTCGCATCATAAAATCTGACCTCGGGATGAGTGCCTTTCGACGATCAACGGGACATTTGCTGACTGAGCAGTTGAAGCAAATTAGGAGCACCAGATCGAAAGAGCTCCTTCGGCGGTACGGCAACAACAAACATCGAGAAATTTTATTTACCGATGAAAAAATTTTTACGGTGGAGGAACATTTCAACCGCCAAAATGATAAGGTGTATGCCCACAGCTCCATAGAAGCCCGAGAAGTTGCCACTAGGGTACAGCGAGGACATCATCCAGCATCAGTCATGGTATGGTGGGGTGTCAGCTACGAAGGGGTCACCGAGCTTCATTTTTGCGAAAAAGGCGTAAAAACTGCAGCGAAAAATTATCAAACGGACATCCTGGAGGGATGTGTGAAGCCGCTGAACTCTACGCTATTCAACAATCGACATTGGGTTTTCCAGCAAGATTCTGCGCCAGCCCACAAAGCTCGAACCACACAAGCGTGGTTGGAAACCAATATTCCACAGTTTATAAGGGCGACGGAATGGCCTTCTGGGAGCCCAGATTTGAATCCCCTGGACTACAAACTGTGGGCGGAGTTAGAGTCCATGGTGTGCACGAGACGACACCCAAATATCGAGAGCCTTAAGCGATCTTTGACAGAAGCAGTAGCTAATTTTCCGCTAGAAACAGTGCGTACTGCTATCGATGACTGGCCCAACAGATTAAAGAGCTGTGTTAAGGCTAAAGGCGGCCACTTTGAATAATTTGTTGCTTATTTTACTTCCATTAGTATGCCAAAATAAAATATATTTTCCTTTGTCAAAAACTCTTTTTCATTTATACAAAAATTGCCCATATACGTGTGACAGAACTTATGGCACGACTAGGTATAGAAATTAGAAACCTCCTCCCGGCGGACTAAAAATAAATGTGCCTAAAACCCAGTACATGAACATGGATTCGAACACAAGCACACCGATTATTCTTAATGGAAAAGATTTGGAAGACGTGCAAGATTTTTGTTATCTCGGAAGCATTGTCAGCAACGACGGAGCCGAAAAAGGTATTGAGGCTCGTCTAAATAAAGCTCGTGAGGCCTTCGTTATATTTTCCCCTTGCGAGTTTTTGACGCATACGTCAAATCCGTGTTGCTATATGGTTATACTACGTGGAAAGTGACCGTTCGACGTACCAACAAACTACAAACTTTCGTGAACCAATGCCTCCGACGTATTTTAGGAATATTCTGGTCAGAAGTGCTCTCGAACGACGAACTTTGGAGTACAACTGGACAGGCTAAAATAGGCATTGAGATTCAAAGGCGGCAATGGCAGTGGATCGGTCGCACTTTGAGGAAACCAGAGCGAAATATCGCCAAACAGGCTCTGGACTATAATCCTCAAGAATGACGTCGGATTGGTCGACCATGTAGCACATGGAAGCGAGTAGTTGAGCAGGAGGCCAGAGAAATAAACGAGTCTTGGCAACAGCTTAAGGCCGATGCTCAGGATCGCGCCTTGTGGAAGACAGTTGTTTCTGTCCTATGTCCCTATAGGACTTAACAGGAATTTGATTGATTGATTTGATAAGGAGAAGAAGGGGTTGATCCGAAAACAATTCGAATATCTTAACTATGAGTCCAGTTAGGAAGCAGGAAGTCGATACACGATACATTAGCCTGTACAATGAATTTATTTTTGGTATCTATTGGAGTCCAAGAAGGAGGGGCTAACAATAAGTTTTATGTCCACATTTTATAACACAAAATTTCAAATTTCTTAGAAATATCTAGGATGTGTTTCGCTCCACCGTAATGAGCTTTGAGGGGGCAAATATTTGAAAGGGGAGTGCCATGGGAGGATACAGTAATACACTTGAAAATTAATACCTCGACTTTATCTCTTAAGATATGTATGTATCATAGTTGAAAATTAAAACATATATGAAGCTATACTAGCGGAATATGGAAAAATTTAAGATTTCTTTATAACAGTAGCGGGTGGTAATGCGGGGCATTTTAAAAATATGCACTCTTAACATTTTAAACCAGTGTATCTCAACACCCAATACAGATATTTAGTTGAAATTTCGTCAGAATATAGAGTTATATGGTTTACATTTTTGGTGAACATTAGGAAGGAAAGGGGAAGTGTGGAATTTTGAATAAATTTGTTAGGTCTTTTGCACGTGCATTAAATGTATGCACATGCAAAAGCATATACAATGAAAGGAAAATGAAAATATCCCAGCAAACAATGAGAAATCACAGTGAACTCTTAATGAAATCTTTATATGAATGTGAAATCACTTAAGGTTCATTTTGGCTTATTTTTGAAGTCACGTCGAATCCACTATCGTACTAAAAACTTTACCCCAGACTGAAATCAGTATATGAATTCAGAAAAGCTTTCGTAGGTGATACTGAACTGAACTCAAAAAACGACTTCGGAAAGATGTCACAGAATGGATCCACAACGTTATCAGTAACTGGTTAAGAACTGATATCCATATTATCCATATTCAGAGCTTGAATTCATTTCATTTTTACTAAGTGACAAAAGAATGAAAGGCTTAAAAGCATGTTCAGTAGTGATTCATACGAAGAAAATAACCTGATTTATTCACAAGTTAATCAGTTTTTGAAACCGAAGTGATACGAAATCTCAGCAAATGATTTCATATAGGCTTCTTTTATTGAAATTTCACCAAATTGTTCGCTGGGTAATAATTTAAACCAACACTTATGTCGAAGTTTGAGTCAAATATGCGTCACTTGCAGGAAATTTTGCTTTTTGCCTTCAATTAAAAAAAAATCTGCGGCCGAGGCGCGTCGAATGATTGCTGAAACTTATGGTGATGGTGCTGTTAGTGAAAGGTTTCAACGCTATACAATGGGTGATTTCGACATGAAAGACAAGGAGCGTCCCGGAGTGGTTAGAAAGTTTGAAGACGCCGAATTGGAGACATTATTGGACGAAAAATCATGCCAAACGCGGCAGCAATTTGCAGATTCATTGGGCGTGACTCAATCATATCGTTCGAAAACCTTGAGAATGATGTGAAAACAAGGATATTGGGTGCCATATGAGTTGAAGCCAAGCAACGTCGAAAGGTTTTTTTTTCACATGCACAGAGCTGCTTCAACGACTAAGAAAGAATGGTTTTTTGCATGGCATTGTCACTGGGGATGAAAAGTGGATCCATTACGTAAGTTCAAAGCGAAGAATTCGTGAGGATATTGCAGTCATCCTTCAACATCGGCGGCCAAACCCAACATCCATTTTTCGAAAATCATGCTATGTATGTATATGGTGGGACCAGCTCGTCGTGATGTATTATGAGCTGCTGCAACCGAGCGAAACTATCGCGGGATATCGCTACAAAAAATGACTAATGCATTTGAACCGAGCATTGAAGGAAAAACGGTCGTAATACTAGGAAAGGCACGACAAAGTGATTTTGCTGCACGACAACGCGCAGTCACATGTTGCCTACGTTGTGAAAGCCTACCAAGTCCTTTCCCACCCGCCGTATTCTCCAGACATTTTCCCTTCCAACTACCACACATTCCGATCGATGACGTATAGCCTGGCTGAGCAGCACTTCCAGTCATACGAAGAAACCAAAAATTGAGTCGGTTCGTGGATCGGCTCAAAATAAGAGCAGTTTTTTCACGCGAAATCCGTATGCTACCAGAAAGATAGGAAAAAAGATTTGACTAGCTGACCAGCGCTTTCTTCGAATAATAAATATTTAACCATTTTTACACAATAGAGGGTCAAATTTTTTAAAAAAAAAACAGCGGTTTTCAATTTATACTCCCAATAATTTTTTTAAATTGTCCTTTTTCTACATGCATCAGAAATTGTCAAATAATATTACGCACAAAAAACCAATATACTAAAAAGTAACATAACTTTCTTGAATACGATTCTTTTAAAATGGATGAAAAAAAAAAATGCTGTAAACCTGTCGAATGCAATTTTCTAACTAAATATATACTTGTTGTTTATTTCTGCTATAAGTATACGAGTGTAGTTAGTTAGAAATTATGAGTACAATTACGAATTTGTCGTATTAAAATTGATTCAAATGTTTATTATTGTTGGTATTACTCGATAAAAAAAACTATCAGTTTTTATTTTATCATTATGCTTATTAGTAATTAGTTATAAATACAATTTCTATGCATGAAATAATGCTAGGAAATGATTATTCATGGGCAATGAGACATGGAAAACAAAACTAAAAGATTTGCATCGAGATTTCCAAAATTGAGTTTTAATATTGTAGAGATTTCAAGTAAATTTACAATTTTATTTATGTTCCCAACTTCTATTCTTGCATCTGATATCACAAATGTTGAAAATCTTCGGCCTTAGAAATTAATAATATTAAAATAATATCTGAAATTTGGTATTGGGACGCAAATTTGTATGAGATGAATGATTGGAGACAATTTTTTTCTTTGGTATACTGGTTTAGAAGTTTTTAAATGGTAATACACCCCAAATCAAGTCGTAGTCTCCAATTTCGAGAAATTTGTGTCTTGTTGTTTTTACTGTTTCTACAAATTTTTAGTTGACGTAGGTTGAAATGGATCAAATATGATCCCATAAGTTGCGTTTACTTGAAATTATGAATCTACTGAAATTTGAATCAACAACTTTCATATTGTATCAAAGCTAAAATCATGTGCCCAGGACCTATCAGAGGTCTTCGTGACGTAGTGGCAGCGTGGTGACTTCACAGTCACAACCTAGGGCTCGATTGCCACTCTAGGCAGCACGATTTTTTCAGTTGTAAAAGTGCAACTGTTCCACTTCTAGAAGGTCTATATACTCAGTAGATGATTTCTGTTCACTTTTTATAAATCAGTCCCCCATAACATCTGTAAAATATTTGTAAGTATCAAATTCCTGTTAAGACCCCCTGTAGGGGCATAGGACAGAAACAACTCTCTTCCGCAACAGGCGATCCTGAACATCGGCCTTAAGCTGTTGAATATTTATAGATGAATGGAATATGAAATTCTAAAAAAACGTATTGGCTTTTTTGGATAATTTTAATTTTGAAATTAATTAGTTCATTATTTAGCATGAATTCCAATTAAAAAAAAAATGTAATGCTTATAAACTGATTAATTGATCGTTTCAAACAATTTTTATTAGAATACGCCATTATTAATTTGCATTTTTATATCAAAGTATCCAACATATGCCTTTCCATCTGTTACAGTTATATTAATTAAATAAACTCCTGCAGACATTGGTGAAGGAATAAGCCATGTTGGAAAATACATGTCCTTTACGTAAATATGACCCTAAAATTAAAAATAATATGATTGATTTATCGAAAATTACATCAATAAATACATTTTTCTTACTAGTAACGGACACTTGAAATTCAATAAATTTGAGTATTTTCGAATTATTGGTTCAGCTATAGCAATGTATATACTTTTCTTTCCGTTAGCATGTGTGCAAAAATTATGAGTTACATTTACTAAAAATGGTTGATAAGTCCTTAAGCGTCGAAATAATTCAATATGGGTCTGAAAATATTTGAAAATTTCAAATTATTAGTTTATTGGTTTGATGCATGTTTTCACATTCGCATTCTGAATTAAATTATTACGAATATCTCGAACAATGAATTGAAAAACGATGAATAAATGTTGCAGATCAAACTGAATTCTACTCGTTCGATACTTTGTATTTTCCAAAAGTACACAAAGCAGTTAATTTCGGTGAAAGTAGTGACTTTTGTTGTATTGAAAATCACCTTAATTTCGACTTGCTTTCAGTACATTTGCATCAGTGTGGACAGATTATAAAACATTTCAGCATACACTTCTAATCGTATTGCATTTGGAGAACACGGTTTCGGAAGAACTTTTTCGTTCGTCGAAGAATGCTTTTGCGAATCGACGAAGACACATTGTAGTTCGTTCAATTTTAACTGAAATTTGATGTTCGTGAAGGTATTTCGCGAATACGCATATTCGTTTAAAAACTTTTATTCGTCGAATACGAATATCAGTATTCGTATTCGTTGCATAACCATTGTATAAATTAGATTAAAACTGCAAAAACTAATAACAAAATCATGATTGGAAGTAATGCCTAATCATGCGATACTCTCAATGAAATGAGAGAAAGGTTGATTCACAGGAAAATATTCTATGGGAGGTAGTGGAAGGAGTGGGGTAGGTTTATGATTTTTGAATATCACACTGATCTAGGTATGCAAACGTGTCGTGCTGAATTCAATATTTGTAGCTTCATAATTGTCTAAGAAATTTTTGAAATTATAACATTTGTATGGGAGGTGGTAAAGGGAGTGCATGATTCTTGGACGATTTAGAAACTGCTTATCAAATTTCTTATCACCATGCTTTTTTCCAATTTTAAAGTCAATAGCTGTCATATGTTTGTAACGCAACTGTTTTCCTTAAATTTCTTCTATAGAAGTTTGTAGGGAAGGGGGTAGAAATGAGGTAAAGATGACACTTTTCTCAGCATTAATTGAAAAGGTGAAATTTCAAGTGTCTCCCTTTTCTAGTTTCAATGAAAATCGATAAAAAGCATTTAACAATTTTTTTTGACATTAACGATATTATCAAAATTGTGGGAGCATTATTTCTTGGCGTTATAAGAAGAATACTTTCAGATTTCATCAAGACTATAAAAATCTGTCTGCCTGTACGCCGTGTGTGCATTACTACTACAATAGCGCTACAGCCGAAATCGGCCCTTGTCCTCCTGACCTTCAGGTTCCTTAAAATTTTTCATTATTTATTGTGGAAGTGTTGTTAGACCTTCGCACAACCCTCTATCCACGAATTTTTCATTTTTCGTAGATTGAGGTGACCAAGCAGGCAGAGTGCTGGAAATATGCGTCGACCGGGATTTAAACTCACGACCTTTGCATTGTAGACCAACACGCTACCCACTAGGCTACACCGTAGCCGTGTGTGAACTCTCATCGTAAAATAACTCCCGAACTCTTAATGATACAAAGTTCATTTTTGTGTGAATTGTGAATTGGGGGTGATCTCAGGCGGACTTAAACTTTAGCGTTGTATGGAATAAAAACTTATTTTTTTTTAATACAAACCATTGAACTAACGACTGGTTTAATAAAATCCAAATCCATGTTTAGCAGTGTTGTATAACGATTGATTGGCTTCAATGAACATGTCATATTGGCAATATATTCTTTGCTATAATCACATGTGAATCTCGTAATTTTAATCGCGTTCTTGACATGAAAATAAATTGCATTTTTTTTTGGATTTTTTTTTTAAATTAACCAAATGATAAAAGTATTTAGGTTTCTATTTCTACTTACATCACATATTATCAAATAGAATTGCACCGAAAATAGAAAAATATTAAAAAGTAACATAACTTTCTTGAATACGATTTCTTTAAAATGGATTAAAAAAATGTTGTAAACCTGTCGAATGCAATCTTCTAACTATATATTTGTTGTTTATTTCTGCTATAAATATACGAGTATAGTTAGTTAGAAATTATGATGAGTACAATTACGAATTTGCCGTATTAAAATTGATTTAAATGTTTATTACTGTTGGTATTACTCGATAAAAATACTATCATTTTTAATTTTATCATTACACTTATGAGTAATTAGTTATAGATGCGATTTCTATGCGTGAAGTAATCCTAGGAAATGATTATTCATGGGCAATGAGACGTGGAAAAACAAACCTAAAAGGTTGGGATCGAGGTTGTCAAAAATGAGTTGTATTAGAACCCCACCAGGTCATACAATTATATACTGTGTAAATTTAGAATTTCGCGGAAATTTTCAATTTTGTTTTTGTTGGGAGTTGGGGATTTCTATTTCTGCATCTGTGAGTAGCATGTTGGTCTATAAGGCGAAGATAGTTAGTTCAAATCCTGCTTGGATATACTCTGGTTATTTCAATCTATGAAAATGAAAAATTCGTACATAGAGGGTTGAGCGAATGGCCAATTACCTTTCCACAATAAGCAATAAAAATGTTAAGGAAGCTTAAGGTCAGGCGACCAAGGCCGATTTGGGCTGTATTTATTTATTTAAATGCTTTTAACCAAAAAAATAACATTTTCATTTATACAGAAGCAGAAATATTAGAACAATAAAAATAACAATAAATAAAACAAGAGAAGTAGCTAAAGATCCAAGTTCAAGTTGATCGTGGTTCCTTTGCATGCTCAGAGGACAGTGATAGTAAATATCGAGTGAAGCTTGAGAAAGATAGAAAATATCTAAATTCCTGGTTGAGACTGTTCCTTGTCGGAAATGCAGGTCATTTCAGAGGTAGATGTATTAAGCAAGTAGTTGTAAAGTTTGTAGAGGAAACAAGAATCAAAAAAAGTCCGTGGTAGATGCAAAGGCTGGAGTTGAAGTGCTATAAGTCTGTCATTGTAGCTGATATGAGACTTTTTTAGTCTGTAAAAAAGGGTGCGAGCAAATTTACGCTGAACGGTTTCGACGGACCCAACATGGCAAGCATGGTGAGGGTTCAAGACGATGGAGCAGAATTCTAAGATACTACGAATGAGAGTGGAAAGTAGCAGGGCTGATGTTCTTGCACTGTTAAACGAGACTGTCGTACGGAGGACGAACCCAGCAAGTCTTTTACCTTATTTGTTATCTCAGAATGATGATTTACGAATTTAAGCTTGCGATCGAAGGTCACTCCTAGATCCTTTATTGTAGATACTGCTACAAGGATGGATCCGTTAATAGAGTAAGTCGGGACAGGGGAGGTAGTCTTACACGAAAACATAGCAAAACATTTCTAAATATTCAGACAAATATCATTGTTAAAACACCAACGGGACAAAGTAGACCAGATAGGCTGGAGGTCCAAGCAGTCAGAGTAAGAGGAAATTTCACGGAACATTTTGAGGTTGTCCGCGTATAAGAAACAATTTAATGATAAGAATTGAGGCTGATCATTAATAAGAGCGCAAATAGCAGCGGACCATGAATAGATCCCTGTGGCACACCAGAGTTAGATAGAAACTCAGCAGATGTACATATGTCCATTGAACGTAATTCCCAGACGACGATCCGTGAGGTAAAAATTAAACCAATTCAGGAGAGTGACACCGTACCTTTCAGGTTTTGCAATAAGAATTTTATTATTAACAGTGTCATAAGCTTCTGAAAAATCAGTGTAAATGGCATGAACAGTGTTATGATGGTCTATGGACTTCGTAAGTCAGTGAATTCACATAAATTCGTGAAAGTTGATCTTCCTTTAACGAATCCATGCTGGGCGGGTGATATTAAATGATTAAGTTTCTCGCAGACCGCATTGTGGACTAACCTCTCAAAAAATTTACCGAAGCAATTTAAGGTAGAAATTGGGCGATAGTTGGCGACATTTTCGGTGTCTCCTTTCTTTAAAATGGGAACAACATTAGCTAACTTCTAGCAAGCAGGAAAACAGCCTCCCTCAAGTGATTTATTGAACAGGAGAGAAAGTGGCACCGAGAGCTCCGATAAGGTAAATTTTACAAAGAGATTAGGAATCCCATCCGGACCGCCACTGGTGTTTGGATCTAGGGAATTGATAATAGAGATAATATCACTCTCGCTAATGGGCAATTCACTGATGGAGTTCTGTGGTGTGATGCAAAAGTCTTATGATAGGTTTTTCTTAGAGAAGCTTAACACAGAGGAAAAGTATTTGACAAAAAGTTCACACATTTCTTGCGGAGTGGAAGTTGTAATATCCCCAAACTTAAGTTGGGAAGGAAAATAATGATTTTTTCTACGTTTTCTAACGTGTGACCAGAACGGTTTTGTTTCATTACGTGACAGAGATAACTCAAGCTCTGAAATGTATTCTTCTCCTTCTACAATGGCACTACAGCCCAAATCGGACCTTGGCCTCCTGATATTCATGTTCCTTAACATTTTTCATAACTTATTGTGGAAGCGTTGTTATCCCTTCGCACAACCCTCTTTCTACGAATTTTTCATTTTCGTAGATTGAGGTGACCAAGGTATATCCAAGCAGGCAATGTGCTGGAATTATATATTGCGTCGACCGGGATTTGAACTCACGACCCACGCATTACAAGACTAACACGCTACCCTCTAGGCTACATCCTAGCTCTGAAATGTATTCAGAGAAAGCCTTTTTGATATCCGATTTTACCTATTTACGCTGAGAGGAAAAGTTATGATAGTTAGATAAGAGGGAACCCAGCAAATGATTTAACGAGCGCTCGCAAATAACGTTCCTAAAGCGAGCGTGAAACGACACAAGGCAAATAAACTGTGTGATGAACTTAGGCAAAGTAATTAAGTATAAACTAGAAGAGTCACACGACTTCGATCTTGTTATATACAAACAGTTTTCATCTCACTACGCATTGAGTGCCAAAAATTATTCGGTGAATTTTAGTTTGCAGAGTATCGTGCTCGAGTGAGAACTGAAAATGAGAAAGCATCTCTGATCTTCTCTTGTTCCGCTTGAAAATTTCAGTTCGGTAATAAATCGTTAATTTTTCATAAGCAATATCAGTTATGACTCTTAAACGATGTTCGTTAATGAATTGGAATGATAATCATTAATGATACTCTGATGATTCATTGATAAACTAGGGCTTAGCCTAGGGGGTAGCGTGTTGGTCAACAATGCGAAGCCCCTGAGTTCAAATCCCGGTCGACGCATAATTCCAGCACTCTACCTGTTTGGGTATACCTTGGTCACCTCAATCTACGAAAATTAAAAATTCGTAGATACAGGGTTTTGCGAAGGTCTAAAAACCCGTCCACAATAAATAATGAAAAAAATGTTAAGGAAACTGAAGGTCAGGAGGCCGATGCCCGATTTGGGCTGTAGCGCCATTGTAGAAGTGGAAGAAGACTCATTGATAACGATTCTATGCTTGCATATATACTCGTTTCTTGTAAGCGTTTTACAATTCATTAATGAATCGTTAAAAGTAATTCATTAACGAATTTTCATTTAATCCGCTTGATGAATCATTAATGTATCGTAACGACACTCGTGAACGATCAAATCGCTAGTTAAAATAATTCATTAACGAGTCTTTAACGAACTATTTTGTTTGCTGGGAAGAACGTTTATACTTTTTATGCAGGCGGTTTTTCTTATAAAGAGCTTTAATAACCGAAAGGTTCAACCATTCTAGATATTCTTGTTTAGACGTCCCTCGATATGGAACATTCCGATGAATTATGTCATCAAGAATGGAATATAGTTGCATAGAAGATTCCTCAGAGCTTTTGTTATTAAAGAGTTCGACCCAATCGACATTACCAATTTCACTACAAATTTGTAGAAGAAGGTTTTTGGCAAGCAGAATTTACGACCGATTTAGGAATTCAAAAAAATTAAAATTAATATCGGAAATTTGGTATTGCGACGCTCATTTCTTATTTGATCAATTATCGAAAACAATTTCCTTCTTCGGTATGTTGGCTTAGAACTTATTAAATGGTAGAACATCACAAATCGAGTCTTAGTCGCCAATTTCTAGATATTTGTATCTTGTTGTTTCTATTGTTTCTACAAATTTTTGGTTATAGCACGTTGATATGGACCAAATATCCTCTCGCAAGATGCTGTAGCTTATTGCTTTATGAGCGAAGTATAAGTACTGTATGAATGAGAATTGTGCTGCGTGTAGCGTGACGAAAGTGTGATCGCGTTGATCATGTCGATGTCACCAATGTAACATTTGAAAATGATCGCCATGGTCGAGGGCTTACGTCGGTATCGTATTGACGAATTTTTGTCAAAGTTTTTATTGAAATGAAAATTGTTTTTCCATATGTCAAGTCGAAGAGTATGCGAACGTTGGAAGTAGATAAGTAGTTATGAAGATGAGTCACATTTACAGCAGGATCTATATTCTCTCTGACAGTCGAACCGCACAGCCAGCACTTTGGTTGAGAATCATCATCAATGGCGCGACAGCCCAAATCGGGCCCTGGCCTCCTGAAGTCGTCGCCTCCAATCGTCTCGATCCAAAGACCGCGTCCTCCAGCTGCTAATTTTTAAAATGGCTTTGCTGTCTTCATCAACCGAGTCTTCCCATCGCTTGCGTGGTTTGCCTACTGGCCGGTTACCACTCGCTTTGCCTTTAAGAGCACGTTTGGGGATTCTTCTGTCTTCCATTCGCTCTACATGGCCAGCCCACTCCAGTTTACGTAACTTGATGAACGTTGAAGCTTCTGGCTCGTCGTAGAGTTGATACAACTCATGGTTGTATCTTATTCGCCATTCCGTTCCTTCCTTCACAGGTCCCAAAATTCTTCGGAGGACCTTTCTTTCGAATGCGTTAACTGCTTTTTCGGAAGTTCGCGTTAATGTCCACGTCTCGCTGCCATAACAGAGCACAGGTCGTATAATAGTTTTATAAATCCGCAGCTTATTGTTCCTGTGCACTTTCTTGGATTTCATTATTGGAAGTACCGAATAATACGTCTTATTTGCAAGTATTATCCGTCGTTTGATTTCGTCTGTTTCATTACCGTCCTTTGCTAGATTAGCCCCAAGATATATGAAGTTGTCCACACTCTCCAAATTATATTCCGCAATTGTTATGTTTTGTCTGATTGGCGTTCTCCTTCTTGTTTGCGTCATTACTTTTGTTTTGCTTTCATTAATGCGCAACCCGACTTCTTTTGCGGCGGAATCAAGATTGACAAATACCTCCTTAGCACTAGGGAAGGATCTTGCTAGAATGTTAATGTCGTCAGCGTATGCTACTAGTTGGGTGGACTTGAATAGTAGTGTCCCGTTGGTGTCGACTGGGATTTTTCGGACGACATACTCTAGTACCAAGTTGAAAAGCATAAGAGCTAGACCATCTCCCTGCTTTAAACCACATTCCGTTCGAAAGCTGGTTGTGGAATCGGTTTGTATTCTCACTTGGGATTCAGTGTTCGTCATTGTGAGTCTTGTTAGTCGGACTAGTTTTGGAGGAATTCCAAAGTCAAGCATGATTTGGTACAGTACGCTCCTATCGATACTGTCGTATGCTTGTTTAAAATCTACGAATATTTGGTGCACGTCTGTGTTATATTCCCAGCATTTCTCAAGCACCTGTTTCACCGAGAATATCTGGTCTGTTGTAGATCGTCCGGTTCTGAATCCGCCTTGGTATTCGCCAATTATTTGATTTGTATAGGGCTTAAGACGACGTTCAATTATTTTTGTCAGTATTTTATAGGACGTACACAACAATGATATACCTCTGTAGTTCTCACAGCAGAGTTTGTCTCCTTTCTTGTAAATTGGACATATAATGCTTTTTCGCCAGTCGTCGGGTATGATTTCCTCTGTCCAAATTTTGCATATCATGCTGTGCAGTATTTCAGCGACACAGTTTCCACCGTTTTTCAGAAGTTCAACTGGTATTTCGTCAATTCCCGGCGCTTTGTTTCGTTTTTGGTCACATAGGGCTGCTTTGATTTCAGCAAGCGTGGGTGGTGTCGATGATGGTTCATGTTCGTCAGTTGAGGCTTCAATTGAAATGTTGTCTGTCGTTATCGGTGCTACTGGGATGGGATTCAAAAGATGTTCAAAGTAGGAAGCCCATCTCCTTTTGATTTCTTCTGTGTCGCTGATGATATTGCCCTCTGCGTCTTTGCAGAGACTGGTTTTTGGTTTATATCCCTTTTTTAAGTCTTTTACTATGGCGTATGCGTCCCGCGTTTTATTTTTTCTCATGTCGTCGTCCATTTTTTGTATCTTGTCATTATGGGACTTCCTTTGTTTTCGTCTGCATGTCTTTTTCGCATATCGCCTAAGCTCGTCATATCTTTCTTTTTTGGCTCGTGTTGGTCGTTCAGTAAAAATTTTGTAAGCTTCGTTCTTTCTATCTATTGCGTCGCGACATTCTTGGTCGAACCAATCATTATTTTTTCGCCGTGCTTGATACCCTAATACCTCTTCCGCGGAGGATTTGATGCCGTCTCGTATTTTTATCCACGCATTCTCCACTGGCATATTTTTGATATCTTCATATATTGGTGTCAGGTGTTTATTACATGCTAACATGTAAGCCTGCGCCACCGTTTCGTCGTTAAGCTTATCGACATTGAATTTGCGAGCTCTACTCGTTTTCGAATATCCACGACAAGCTATTTTGCATCGATACTTAGCTCTGACTAGATAGTGGTCAGAGTCACAATTCGCACCGCGGAGAGTTCGTACATCAAGTATGCTGGAAGCAGCCCTTTTCTCAATAAGAACGTGGTCTATTTGGTTGAAGGTGTGACCATCTGGTGATGCCCACGTTCGTTTATGAATATCGCGATGTGGGAAGCACGTATAGCTTACTATGATATTTTTGCTGCTTGCGAAATCAATAAGACGTTGGCCATTGTCGTTGGTTATGTCATGGAGACTGTGCCCTCCTGTTGTTCCTCTATGAGCTTCCTCCTTTCCGACTTTTGCATTAAAATCCCCTAAGACAATTTTTAGGTCATTCGGGGGCAGTGAGTCATAGGTTGTCTCTAGGGTGGCATAAAATTCGTCTTTAGTTATATCGTCCTTGTCTTCTGTTGGTGCGTGAACGTTGATCAACCAAGTGTTGAAGAATTTAGTCTTTATTCGGATTGCACACAATCTTTCACTTACTGGTCTGAAGCTCGTGACCTGTTGTTTAAATTTTTTGTCAACGACAAAAGCGACTCCAAACTCTCTGCTTCCCGACAATTTTCCACTTGGATAGATTGTGTGTGATCTCATGTCCATGATTTCGTTACCGAGCCATTTCGTTTCTTGGATGGCAGTTATGTTGGTTGAGAATACCTGGCACAAAATAACCATATCACGCTTCGATGGGTGCCTGAACACTCTGAGGTATCGGATAATGAAGAGGGTGATGTCCTGGCAACGAAAGTACCACCTACGAAAAAGATGGGCCCAGAGACATTCCTTTCAGTTCCATGACGTTGGCAATCTGATTGTGGACAAAATATGAGATGAACCTATGTTACCAAGTCTCTGGATATGCCAGGAAAATGCTGACGACCCGGGTCTTCAGTCTAGATAAGAATAAACTGAGAAAAATGGGCTTTTTAACACGACACTGTCGTCTCAAAAAGCGCTGGAAGACATAGTTCAGTCTGTGTCCTTGACACAGCCGGTATTTTCAATACACCATATAGAAATACTATTCAAATTCCCTTCATTCTATAATTAACAATTTTTTTTTTAAATCGGTTTAAACGATTTCCTACGAACTATTTATAGAAAATTTTCCGAAAACCATTTCTGTTTAATTAATTTTATACGCAAACGAAGACATTTTTATATTTTTTATGAAAAGAAAAACATCAATTTATTTGAGTAAATTGATAAATTCTGGGTTAATCAACTGCTAATGAAATAAAATTTGTTGTTTCGTAAAAAAAAGTTAACTGAATAAAATCGTTCATTTTATTTGGCTTATAAAATACTCATTAGCTTGGAAATATACTGCGAATCAAGGACTGATAGCCCTTATCAACGAAAATGTTCATATTTAGCACCATCTGCTGGAAATAGCTTTCGCAGGCATAACATTGCATTGCTCTAGACTTTGGAGTTCCATAATTAATTTGATAGCGAAGGACAGACCTCTGTGTAAGATTGGTTATCTATCGTCTTGCCGGGTGGGAGAAACGAAACATTTCTGGTATTATACAACGTGTATATAAATTTCTACAGTGTTATTATTTATGAATTTTGTTAATTTTTAGGTGGTTTAGGGCAGTGCTTTATAACATTTTTTCTTATTGCCACGGACTAGTTTTAAGATTTCTCTATTCACGCAGACACCTTCCGAAACCATTTCGACCATTGCAACTTTAACTTTATTTTTATCCTTTGGTATATTTCTCCTAATATTCAGAGGGTATACAGCGTATACACGGAATAAAGAAAATATAGCCCAGAACTAACGGGCTGCCGATCAATCAATCTATTATGATAATCCTTGATACCATAGCGAATAGTTGGGAAAATGTCGAACTACAAAAATTGTCCACAATTTTTGAGAAAATTATTTATTTTATTTCACGTACATTATGTCCGATTCCAAAGGTAGTTATTTTTATCGACAGTCAAAGTTTCCGTCGAAATAGCCATCCATGAGCAAATATATTCTAAAATAATTATACAGATTTTTTCTCACTTAATGGATTAATCCATTCTAGACGTGCTAACCCGATTTTCGTGATTTATTTTATTTTTTTTTAATGAAGAAGGGAAAGTCTAGAATAATATTTAAAGATGTTATTAAGTATGATTTTCCGTAGGCTAAGTTTAAAATGAGGTATCTTTCAACAAGCAGTATTACTGCCGTGAATTTGAATGTACAAAATAACGTCTATAAAAGTATAGCCAGAGAAATATTGTATGTTTTTGTAGAAATGGCGAGCATTCAAACAAAAAGTTCGATTTTTTATTTGTTTACAAAAAATATTAAAATCTCATTGTACATCCCCTAGTATTCCTCTGAAGATTATTGTTTTCAAGCTATAGTTGAAATTTGGAGTCGATCGACGTACGAGTCATACTGATTGCCAATTAGAAAAATCGAGTCTCGAGTTAAACGCGTTTCGGAGCGCTGCGACGTATCCCTTAGGCTTCGCGAGCCACCGGGATACGGTGAATACCATTAATCGTGTCGAATTCATGAGTATTATCCAGGGTACTGTCATCTGCAAAGCAACGGATCGGGTTGAGAGTTGACGACAGAAGGTTATTAATAAAAATAAGAAAGAGTGTGGGTGATAAAACAGAACCCTGAGGGACGCCGAAATCTATGGGAAAGGTGAAAGATGGCGTTCCGTCCGTTACGACTTGTTTGGTGCGTTCATATAAGAAACTCTCAATCCGATTTACGAGATTATTATTAAAACCGATTGCTTTGACCTTCACCAGGAGACATTTATGCCAAACTCTTTAGCGATTTCAAGTGCGAGAACTTGACCTATGCCAAATTTATGTTGGCAAGAGTTCCAACATTCAGCCAGGTCACCTGTAGCACGTCCGTCTTCAAAATAGCGGACTATTTTGCGATTGGCAGGCGACGTTATTACTGTCGACAGAAGTAATGGCGATGGGGTAGTAGTTAGCGGATAACGCTTTGTTTCCTTTCTTGGGAATCGGCATTTGCTACATTTGTACGCCTCTGCGTTTTATCACCTTCATATCATTTAGCAAGCCTGCTCTACCGGTGAGACTAATGAGCTTCATCTAGAAGAAGTACTCTCCGATGATTTGTCTTCCAATTGTTCGAAGGCATAGAAAATGGCAAAAGAAATGCTCTCATCCTCCTTTCCTCTGCAAATGTCGGTTCTAAGGCAAAATCTTCGAGTGTGTTTTCTACGACGACAGTGGCACCTGACTATACCAACTATTGTGCAGGGATCTTCTATCGAGTCTCAATATCTTTATTGAAGAGAATAGTAAGGAAAATAGAATAAATCGCGAAGCGGCTTAGCCAGAGAGGAAAAACAATTTTTGAGGACTATGTGAGGAATACCGTAGGGACCTGCAGATTTGTTGACATTGAGTTTACGAAGAATTCTGGAGATAAGTCGTGTGCGAAAACGAATCGCAGTTAGAAAAAATCCAGATGGTACTATATGCGAGGGAGACTACTTTGTTGCTGGCTGCCTGGAGTTTTGGGCGAAACTTGCTTAGCTTTCTCAACTCGACTACAATTAGGTCCCCATCTAGATTTGGTGCTGTACATAGTTGTTGACCGTTTTAAAACAAATGAGCAAAAATATCTCGAGTCTTTTGGTGTTTCAAGAATCTTCCGTCTAAGTTTTTAATCGTGTTGAAACTTAGTACTTTTCAAGATAGATTTCCAGATATTTCTTGACATGTTGAAAAGAGATCTGTTTCGGATGACCGTAAGACAATCGTTAGTGAATCATGACGTGGTCAGTATTCCGTACTGGGCATGGAGATATCATGGAAACACTTTATTTCTCGGGATGATTCGTTAGAAAAATGTCAAGCAAGCTTGAAGCATGGTAATTGAGTTATTTCGGTTACCAACTGCGTTAGTGAAGCAACGAGCTCAGTGTCCAGACCCATTTTGGTCCGTATTGGTAAAATGCTTAAGCCAGTCATTGTTATGAACACTGATATTACCCGCGATAACGATTTCAATATCAGGATTTGTGGCATACAATGCTTGGATAAAGTCTGGTAACTTATCCAATTCTGTTCTTGCGCTTGCTACGATTAATGTCAGACTTCTGTAAACATAGCAAAAGAAAAGAATGTGGCTTTAGACTTGAAGGTTTATCCAGAAGTAGTTAAACTTTGGATTGGAACAGGTGCCCAGGTGGGGAACAACTTGAAAGGCTACATCATCGCGTATATATAAAGCGATACCCCGCTGCCGAAGAAAAATTGGTATATGATGGTAACCAGGGACAGTAAGAAACTGTTCGTTTCCTGGTAGCACTTCGGTTTCACAAAGTGTTAATACATCTGGTCTTGCGATTTGGGTATGGATGTACAGTTATAAATATGCACTACTCAGACCGCAAACATTCAGATGCTCAATTGTAAAATTTACCATAGTAAGACAATGAAAATCAGACGAAAATTAATGAAATTTAATACCATAGTAGGTGGCGTATTACTCTTCAAGCCGAAGGTCGTGAGATCAAATCCCGATCGACGTATAATTCTATTACTTGACTTACGTGGGTATATCTGTGTCACTTCAATCTGCGAATGTGAAAATTCGTAGATACAACTATTGTGACAGATACACGATGACAGCAGTAACAATATTCTTGAGCAGCGTCTGACACAATGCACCTACATACGATACCGATAGCAAGCCTGTGCTCTACATTACTCCCTGTGCTACATTCCCCATCCAGGGAGGTTCTATGGTATGATGTGAATAAATTAGTTCGATTCCATTTCATTTCATTTGGAGGGTGGTAGGTAGGGTGCTACCACCCTCCAAATGAAATACAATAATTTATTAAAATAATACAAATCTTTATTTGAGCTTTACTAGCAGCTGTAGTTCTGTTCGTAATTGAAACGAATCAATTCAATTTTCATTTTGTAAAGTTAAGTTGAATTTTTAATCAATCAGAAAATTGTTCGTTTCGGTTTTCGTATCCATTTCAATTCAATGTTTTCGAAACTTGCAAATTTTTTGGGTTATATTCTCAATGATAGCAGACCAACTAAGTGAAAACAACGCATAGCCTCTAGATCGTGAGCTGCGTAAGCACCTTCGTCCAAACCATTTTTCATTGTGAGCTCATTTCGCTATACATGTTGGTGCATTCAGCGTGAATCTGAACGTTGCCAAAGTTGCACCGTCAAAAAATTCAAAGAAAAAATGTGTCTTTTTCGGGCATCTTCTTTTATCAGAGACACAAACCATTTCTTCAATCGATCAAATTTCTGTTAAGACCTCCTAGAAGGGCATAGGACAGAAATAACTCTCTTCTACAAGGTGCGACCCTGAGCTTCGGCCTTTAGCTGTTTCCAGGACTTGTTTACTCCTCTGGCCTCCTGTTCAATTGCTCGCTTCTACATGGTCGACCAACTCGACCTCTTCCTTAAGGATTATAATTCAGAGCCTGGATTCCTCAAAGTGTGACGACTTCCGCCTACCTTAGTCTGTCCAGTTGTACTCCAAAATTCGTCGTTGGAGATCACTTGTGGCCAGAATATCCCAAAGTGCGTTGGAGGCATTGGCTTACGAAAGTTTGTAATTTCTTGGTAAGTCGAACGGTTACGGATTTGACGCATTCGTCAAAAACTCGCAGCTTCGTGTAAAGGGAAATCTCTCATAACTTCCAGAAAGGAGAAAGGATACCGAAGGTCTGACGGGCTTTATTTAGATGAGCCTTAATATCCTTTTCGACTCCGCCGTCCATGCTGACAATGCTTCCAAGATAACAAAAAATCTTGCACCTCTTCCACATCTTGCCCGTTAAGAACAATCGGTGTGCTTGTGTTCGAACCCATGTGCATGTACTTGGTTTTACGCATATTTATTTTCATTACTCTTTGCATTTAGAATGCAACGAGCAAACATTTGACTCTAAGACCGAACGGTTATGTGCAAGCAAACACACGTAATCAGCATAATCAAGGTGATTTAAGATGTTAAATAGTCTCCATTGAAATCCTTTACCTTCCCCACCGTCCAGTGCAGCTTTCAAGACGTCATTTATTACCACCAGATATAGGGCTGGTGATATTATTCGTAGGGTATTTGTGTGGTCAGTACAATACGACCCTTTACGGAATCCAGCCTGATAAACTTCGAGAGTGCTCTCCACGACATCACTAATCCTGTTGATAATTGCCTTAGCCATGATTTTCGATACAGCAATAGTAGACATATACCACAATCCCGGAATTTTCACAATGACGCCCTCCTTCCATTCAGTCGGATATCTTCCTTCATTCCACACCTCAGTAAAGAGTAGGACTAGTATATTGGCTATTATTTCCCGGTCCGTTTTGAGGAGTTCCGTTGGTAGTCCGTGTATACCTGGTGCTTTCCTTCCCTCCATTGATCTAATGGCGGAAACTGTCTCTTTCTCATGTGGGGGGTCGTTCCTAATGGAGAATTGTTGCGGTTGGATGTTTGGTAGTTTTTCAGTTTCTGGAATACATTCCTCTGACAAGATGTTTAAAATATGAGAGAAGTATTCTTTCCATCGCCGCAATTGGTGTTCACTTATATTAAGGAGAGTCCCGTTGACATCTCTCACCAGGTGGTTTTCGGTGAAATTCCTGTTCGTCAACTGTTTCATGTTTTTGAATAGTGAATCCATATCCCCAAGGTAAACCGCAGATTCTGCCTTGTTTGCTAGATCTTCAATGGCTTTTCTCTTGTCGCGTCTAACAGCCTTTTTGAGCATCGCAGTAGTTCTGCCTCAGGTCGGGCGTTCGTTGGTTGACATCGGGTTGAGAGATGAATGCCAATTTGGCTTTTTTCCGATTGCCAACCTTGTCCTATGTGTCTTGCGACATCCAGGTTTTCTCACCACTCTGCACATATTCCACGGATTCTTCAGCACTATTTAGAAACGTGTTTCTGGTTGCCTCCAAATTCGCCCAATGTTTATGATTTTTCGCGTAGAATGGTGGTGTACTCGCGCTTTTTGTTGGAGTCTCTAAGTTTATTCACATCTAGCCTGCTCTTTATTTGAAGGATTTGTGGTCATCGGATAGCTGCTGTGCGCAATCTAAAACAGGCAACTATCAAGTGATGATCGCTCCCCACGTCAGCTTCACGCTTCGCTCGCACATCGAGAAGACATGTTCTCTATCGGCGACTTATAGCCAAATGGTCGCTCTGGTTCTGAGTAACGCCATCAAGGAAAACCCAAGATGTCTTATGACGACTCTTCTGTGGAAAAAGGGTCCCTCCGATGACCATTTGTCGAGTACTGCAAAACTTCACAAATAATTCGCCGTTTTCAGGTCTCTTAATACAAGGTCTTGACTCGTCAACCCAAGAGTCACCATTCTTCCCCATGACGTGTTCTTCCAGTCCAGTGTTTTCAGAGCCACCTGGGTGTTCATATCCCCTGAGATGATAATAATATCACCTCTTGGAACACGGTCGAAGGTGGCACTCAGTTGGTTATAAAACTCCTCTTTGTCACCAGCTGTTGCGGTATTAGTGGTGCGTAACAGTGTAGAATTCTGATGTTTCTGACACTGGTCCTAAGTCTGACGACGATAATCCTATCCGAGATTGGTTCCCAGCTGATGAGACTGGTTCTCGCTCTCGGTGTAAGGACGACTGCCACGGCATTTTTGGAGTCACTCGCAGGACCAACGTACAGAATGGCGTTTCCGCTCGGAGTTCGTTCTTCTTCTGATCCCGTCCACCTGACCTCACTCAAGCCCAAGATTCGGATGTAATCGTGCTCCATTTCATTTTATTTTTCGATCACTGATTGGCGATGCAAAGACCGAGTGACCCCAGCCCTTCCCCCGTCATTCAATATTCGAACGTTCCAGAAGGCAATCATAGCACGTTTTCGAATGGTCCGTCATTCAATATTCGAACGTTCCAGAAGGCAATCATAGCACGTTTTCGAATGGTAAAGGTCGTTACAGTAGAATCCGTCCGTATCCAAGGCGCTGTATCCGTTTCTCGTATCAGTTAGGATTTAAGATCACGGCTGATAAACCCATGATCCAACGAGTGTCCATTTGCCATTTTTATGGCATGCAGGACTCGCTGTGGGTAAATTCTACCGCCCCATCCCACAGGGGGATGGTTAGCTCATGTCCGTGGAGTCGTTATTCTCCAAAGATAGTTGCAGGAATTGGTAAAACCTCATCCTACAACTACCCCCCTGCAGAGAGAGAAACCATTTCTTACATGACAAACATTTTTAGGCTAAAAAAATTCAAGGGTACAAGTGAGGCTACATTTTTTTTTGGTTTGCTTCGTTTTTAAAATAATAACAATTTCCAAGTTTTCACTTATTATACTCTAGATAAAATCGGAGAGTATTATAAGTATCCTAATTAATAAGGCTCGGAGAAAAACTAAATGATACAGAAGTTCATTTTATCACTCAAAAAACTCAAAACCGAATGTCCGTCCGTCCTTGTCCTCTCTAGCTCGAGAACGCGTTGAGCTAGAAAGTTCATATTTTTTACACATAATTTTTGACAAGAAAAATAAGGACAAGTTCGTGAACTACCCAAATCACTCTACCCGGTCTACCACCTCCCATATAAAATGATAATCTTGGATTTGGACATTAAACGGATTTTCTCAAAAAGTACTTTATAAAAGCTATTGAACTGAAATTTGGAACATAGTACTTTTATAATGATTTTAATTTGCGGAATTAAAAATTAAAAAAAAAAAATTTAATTATTCAAATCCCTCACTACTTTCACCATTTTCCATACAAACTGCACTTTTTCATGAAATACTTTAAACCAATCTGCTCAGTACGTATAAATTTTATCAACGTGAATTCGTGCACTAAATATTTGTTTAGAATTGTTAGTCAGACCGAAAAAAATTAGACGATTAGCTTCATTCCTATTTCATTATAACAGGGCACAATTTCAACACTTTATAAAAATTCGATTTTCACCAAAAGTATGCATGCTACGGAACTTCATTTTAAAACATGTCAATACATGGTGTTTATAGCTATTTCTGAAAAAGTCAGTAAGAACTCCTTCTACCACCCCCCATGCAAACTACACAATTTCACTCAATCCAATACACAAATTTTATCACTAACTATTTAATTTTTGAAGCTTAAATTTTGAATAAAACATTTTGATAAAAACTTTAGCACGATGTGAACATATTGGTTCAATGCCGTCACCCCTTCTACCACTCCCCATACAAAATTGCCTTATATAAAAACATAACAGGACTACGACTGTGCGTAAAGCCCAATCGTGTGATACTCTAGATGAGAAAGAAATTTTTTTTTTAAGAAATTTTGTAGGGGAAGTGGTAGAGGGGGTGACGACATTGAACCAAATTGTTCACATAACTCTAAGGTTGCTATCAAAATGTTTTATACAAAATTTAGGATTCAATAATTAAATAGGTACTGAGAAAATTAGTGTATTGGATTAAGTGAAATTGTGCAGTTTGTATGTGAGGTGGTAGAAGGAGTGTGAATTTATTAAGGACGTTTTTAGAAATAAGTGTAAACATCATTTAATTGACATATTTTAAATTGCAGATCAGTAGCATTCATACTTTTCAGGAAAATCGTCTTTTTGTAGAGTTGTTGAATTGTGTCAAATTGTATGGAAGGTGGTAGAAAGTTTGAAGCTAATCGCCTAATTTGTTTTGGTCTTACTAATAATTCTAAATAATTATTTAGTGCATAATTTCAGTTCGATAAATTTCATACGTACAGAGTAATTTTATTTAGAGTATTTCATAAAAAAGTGCAGTTTGTATGGGAGGTGGTGGAAGGAGGGGAAGACTCAACAAATTTTTATATAGCAGATTGAATTTATTATAAAAGTAATATATTCCAAATTTCAGATCAATAGCTTCCATGCTTTTTGAAAAAATCCGTTTATTGTCGAATTGCGAAATTTTGTCATTTTGTATGAGAGGGGGTAGAAGGGGTGAAGCTAATCGTATAATTTTTTTTTTGGCTTACTGACAATTTTAAATAAATACTTAGTGCACAATTTCAGTTCGCTGAATTTTATACGCACTGAGTAAATTGGTTTAGAGTATTTCATGAAAAGTGCAGTTTGTATGGGAGGTGGTAGAAGAAGGGAGAGGAGTAGGTTGATTTCATCATAAAAGTAATATGTTCCAAATTTGAGACCAATAGCTTTTATATTTTTCGAGCAAATCCGTTTATTGTCAAATTCCGCATTTTGTATGGGAGGGGGTAGAAGGGGTGGCGCGATTTGACCCACTATTTGGTTCATGAACGTGTCCTTACTTTTTTGCCAAAAACGACGTGTACAAAATTTGAACTTGCTAGATCAATTCGTTCTCAAGCTAGAGAGGACACGGACGGACTGACGGACAGACAGACGGACATCCGGTTATAACTTATAATACTCTCAGATATCATCTAGTGTATAAAAATTCGATTTCATTTAGAGCATGCATGATTGGACTTCACGCCCAATCATAGTCCTGTTATGTTTATTATGTAATATTGTTATATAGGTCGTTTTCTAGATATATTTTGTATAGTCCCAAAAGTGAAAAAAAACCCTTTTCGAATTCAAGTAATGAATTTAAATGAATTCTAAGTGAATTAGCTGGAAAAAAAGTTTCCTTACATATTTTATGACATAATTTAAAACAAATTGAATGAATAATTAAACGCATTTTTCTTCACACGCTTTTCATTCGCAATAAAGTCAATTTGAAATATCTTTTACATTTGATATATGCATTAATTAAATTCTAATTATAAAGCGATTAAAATGTATAGTAATCACGCTTAACTTTTTTTTAAACTAACAACTTAAAAGCCCATAAAAAGCGTTCGACTTATTTGAAATTAATTAGAATTGTCATCGAGTTGACTTGACTATAATAAAAATCGAATGTCCTTACTGAGTTTGGTTCATATCACAAAAAAAATAGACATCGTTAATCAATTAATTTTATATGCGCGAGAATTAACGTTAACAACATTAGCTGACTGTCTGTCTGCCGTTAGTGTGTTTTGTTCAGTTTTTTTCTGTTTCTTCTATATTTAGATTTAGAGTTATAAGTTAATTAAATTCAATTTGATTAATTAAAAATTTGTCTATCTTTCTTGTTAAAATTTCAGATGCACAACAAGCCGCGGCTCAAGGTGTTACCGCTTCGAAAAAGAATTCTTCGCGTCGAAACGCATGGGGCAATTTATCATATGCGGATCTCATAACACATGCAATCGGTTCGGCGGCTGAAAAACGTCTTACATTAAGCCAAATTTATGAATGGATGGTTCAAAATGTTCCATATTTTAAGGATAAGGGCGATTCGAATAGCAGTGCTGGATGGAAGGTAAGTTTAGATTTTTTTTTTTTTTTTTTAAAGATAAATATAACCAGTGGTTTTGAGAATTTTCAATTTTTAATATTAGGGGTGAAAAAGTTTCTCGTTGATGATGATATTTAATTTTGGTTCTTAGTGCGATCGTTAGAAAGTATCCACATATTTTTGAATTTCGCTTCCAGTGTCAAACTATACTCAAACACATCTTTATTGTCCCTTGTAATATCTAGATCCTGAAATAAGCACCGTGCTAGTCTAAAATTCAAAGGTGTTTAGCTCAAACACTGGTCGGTGCGAAATTTTAGTACATTGTTTGCAAAAATATACTCAGACCACGTCAATCTGTGAAGCTGAAAATTCACATATAGACGATTATGCTAAGGGCTGATGATAACAATCTATGTATGGAAACATCCGTTTCGAAACTTGAAGTTCGAGATGCCAACACTACTGTAGCGCCATTGACGATTACTCTACATACTTAGGTTTTCGTGGCGTAGTGGGCAGCGTGCTTGCTTCACAGTCAGATAGATCATGGGCTCGATTCCCATTCCAGACACTGGGATTTTTTAAGCACAAATTTTCAGATCCTACTGCGATGAAAAATTATTCGAAATAAAATGGGCAAAACGATGTATAAAAGTGAAACAGTTCCACTTCAAGAAGGCCGAGATACTTAGTAGATGGTTACTGTTCGCTTTCTATCATTCAGTCCCTCATAACATCTGCAAATATTTGTCAGTATAAGCCAGTAAAACTGAAAAATATACCAGCTTCTCCACTCGTTACGGTCGTTCTCACTCCCCTTCTCCTTCCTTCCTAATCCCATTCCTTCCCTCCATGACTGTGTTTGTGCATTGTACATAAAGACCGAAATTGCCTATAACAACAAAGTTCATTCTGTAAAAAAAAAAAAAAAATAGTTCTAAAATAACGCAAAAAAAAACATTTCAGATTTTTCTTTTTTTTACGGTACAAAACTTAAAAGAAGAACTTCTAAGAGAAGAAGAAGACTTTCACATCAATACTCGTAATTGTATTAAAAATTCTTTAGAATCCTGAAAGACAAGATCAATTCCGTCGATTAAGCTTAAAGGACATAAAACTTGACTAGACTGACAGCTCTACTGATAAGTCCATTCGTAATATACGATTTAAAAAAAATCACCCCTAAAAGCGATTCGCGCCGACCTTGTTAGTCGATAAAATCTTAACGATCGTAAAATACATATTTATAAAACTACAATTTATATCTGGCAAAAGATACGAATGCCAACCGTGATCTTTTCAAAATCCAAGTTCACTGATCGTTTGAAATTATTTCTCATATTTTGCGTGTTTATCTATTTCAATTTTCGATAAAGTTTTTTTTTTATATATTTTGTGAATGGTTTTTGGAGGCTGGCAGCCATGTGATACATAAAATGAAAACAAACAAACTTTACACGATAAGCATTTGCATAAAGTTTTTTTTTTGTTAAGATCGATGAATTCATGATTATCGAAAAAAATATTCATTTATCTGAAATATTCCAAAATTGTATAAAACGAAAAGCAAAAAGAAGGATCACCATTGATTATAAATCTCTAAATTAAAAAGCTACGAGTAGCATATAAAAAAAAAAAATAATACTACGACGCAATTCACCAGCTGCCACATATGTAGCTTGAATTCAAATATTTTAAGGAAGCCATACACGGATTGTTCAATAAATTTTTTAAATTTTTATTAAACTTATTAGTTGGAAAATAGATGATCTCGAAAGCTACATTATAGTTTCGTATAACATAATTTAGTTTTACTGCTTGACTAAACGATACCAATTTAGCTGATTTTTATCAATTTAAGGGCGCTAACTAATATTAATCTGACTACCGAGCCATTTTTAAACTCTAGATGACATCTGAAAGTGTTATAATTTTGTTGCATAATGCAAAACATTATTCATACCTCGAACAATACCGATCAGTCTTTTCTAATTGCAAGGTATTGTTATTTTGACAATTGACATTCCGCTCTACTTGCAAGAAAACTTGCTAGTTATGATGTAACGCTTAACTTCTTCTTCTACAATGGCACTTCAGCCCAAATCCGGCTTTGGCCTCCTAACCTTCAGGTTCCTTAACATTTTTTTCATTATTTATTGCGGATGGGTTGTTAGTCCTTTGCACAACCCTCTATCTACGAATTTTATATTTTCGTAGATTGAGGTAACCAAGGCATATCCAAGTAGGTAGCGTGCGGTAATTATATTACGTGGACCGGGATTTGAACTCACGATCTTCGCATTGTAAGACCAACACGCTACACCCTAGCCTAACGCGTAACTTGCATGAATTTCTTTCGAAGACCCCTCGAAAACTATAGAGCAGTCATTCCTAATCGTAAAGCAATATTATTTTAACTTATCGCTCTCCTTGCAGTTGATTCGAACGTTACGAAATGTGGTAGTGAAAATTATAAACAGTGTAGTAAGCTTGATGATCTTACTTGCCTATGGAGAGCCCGTATAAAATTCTGAAGTACGCAAGGGGTCATCATCATCATCAATGGCGCGACAGCCCAAATCGGGCCTTGGCCTCCTGAAGTCGTCGCCTCCAATCGTCTCGATCCAAAGACGGCGTCCTCCAGCTGCCCCAAGATATATGAAATACGCAAGGGGTCGCTAGACTTGAAATAAAAATAAAACTACTAGTTTAACAAGTTCATTTTAATTTATCCACAAAACTTTATTTAAATACCTTTCAACTAAATCGCTTTACACTTTTCGCTTGAGACTTTTTCACTCAAAAATTTACTACCGCTTTTCAAACATTGACTGACTCGTCGACTCTTCAATCCGGACTGACTGTTTCTCAAAACGCTCGCCCTTCTTATATTGTTTCTGTCAGCTGACCAAGACTATAAATCATTTCCTTCTCGTACGAACTATCAAAGTACGAACTTCCTGCTCGGCTGCTCGCTGTTGCGTCTATAAATTATTTCCTCTTCGTTTGAATCATTCTCTTGCCGTACGAATCTTTTCCTTCTCGTCCGTATATTTGTGTTTGGTTTAAGATTTGGAACATTCGCTGAGTAGAATAATGCGAACACGTGTACTTATTTGATTTCAGTGTAACATTGCTAGTACGCGATTAGCGACGTATTATTCAGTACTTCCAATATTTAAAAACAAGAGCGTACATAAAAAAACTAAACTAAAAATGTTTAAAACAATTATAGAATTTGGCAGCGAAACAAAAAATTACTTAACGCCTTTGAAAGAAAGGTCCTCAGAAAAATCTTCGGCCCTATGAGAGAAAACTCGATCTGGAGAATACGGTACAATAGACAATAGAGTATTGTATGCCATCTTCGACAATCCAGAAGTGTCGACCCTCATAAAATTTAAGACGTTACAATGGGCTAGTCATGTGGAACAGATGGGTGACGGGAGAATTCCCAAGCGCACACTAAAGGGAAAAGTCAATGGACAAAGACCGGTCGGAAAACCACGGAAGCGCTGGGAGGATTCGGTTGACGCAGACAGCAAATCACTGCTAAGATTCTCAAACTGGAGGAAGCGGTCACTGAACCAATATAGATGAAGGAGACCAAGGCCCGATTATAAAGATCTCAGCAGAGACCGAAGCGTCAAGAATAATGAAGCATAACAGTGTAGTATCCGGAAATCTTTTCTTTCAATATATGTGTTTCATCGAAATTTTAGGTAATTATACTCTAGATGAAATCTGAGAGAAATATTTGTTGTCACTCAAAAACCTCGATTCCGAGTTGCTGTCTGTCCGTCTGTCTACAGCATAGCTCTCGAAAGCTTCGAGCTATAGTGCTAAAAATTTCCGTGTGTCATTTTTAGCAAAAAAGTAACTTTAAGTTTGTGAATGGGCTACATCCCCCACTCCTTGTACCCCCTCCCATACAAATTTCATGAAATTTCGAAATAATAAGAAATTAATTTTTCTTTGAAACTATTTAAGCTATCGACTTGAAATTTACGTCAAAGTATAACGATATAGATGTCATTAATATCACGGAAAATTGACCCACCCTTTTACTCCTTCTACCCCGTTCCATACAAATGGACAATTTTAAAAAATACATATTTTCGATTTTCTTTGAAACTAGTAAAGCTGAAAAGACGACATTTTGTCAGAATTAATTTTACTATAATTGCAATTTATTTTAAAAATATTTGTCAACTTCATCTCACTCCTTCTACCCCCACACATACAAATTTCACGAAATTTTGAAATTTAAATTAAATTATTTTTCTTCGAAACTGTTAAAGCTATCAACTTGATATTTTGTACAAAGTATACAAAAAGAAATATTAATAATGCAAAAAAAATTTGTTTTGATCCGTACACTCCTTCTACCCCCTCCCATACAAATGCATAATTTTTGTTAAATGCATTTTATCGATTTCCATTCAAACTAGAAAAAGTACAAACTTCAAATTTTGCCAGAACTTGTTTCTTAATAATAGAAATAAGTGTTAGAAAAAATTATCAGCTCCGCTTCACGCCTTCTACCGCCTCCCATACAAATATCTGTATTATAAATTCAAGAAAAGCATTTCCTTCAAGTATATGAGAGCTGTCGACTTTGAAATTGAGTCAAAGCATGATGATAAGTAGTTTCAAAATCATCTTAAACGCTCCACTTCCTCTGCCACCTCCCATACAAATGCCCCAATTTCAGGAAAACTTTGACCAATTTCTTTAAAAATAATGAAAACTAAAAACTTTAAATTCAGCAAAAAACATTTTGCATGCCATGTTCGGTGTCATATGGAAAGAATGATTAGATACTAAAGGATATAAAGTATGTTAGAGGAAAAATAAAGGTAACTATGTACTTAAACCATCTTTTACATTCACCAACTACAGCTCTGGTTTCGGACACAATTTCCAGAAACAGAAAAACAAAGTCAATTATTTGTATATATTATACGAAACCAATATCCGTTTGTCTTAATACATTGCACAAAAGGCCGCACCATTTAATACTTGCGATATTATATAGGGCTTGCTTAGGATGCTGGAAATGTATCAATTTAAGGCATTGAACTGTCTCATGACACTCTTAAAGATTTCATCACAGAAAATTGTGAGTTAGTGCTGATGGCCTGCCAGCAGGGTATTCCATTGAAAGCCCAGCATCTAGATAGCAAACTGTAACTCCAAGAAATCTTCGGAATTTTTGCTGGCATCTCGTAGTCACACGTCTTTACTTTATGCGCATTTTTCGGGTGAAATTCATTTAAAAAACGAGAAAATAGTGCGTAATAACCATGAAATCATTCCACGAGTGGCTTAATAAAATTCCAGGTATTGGCTGGTACGTTTAAATCGAGTTACCTGAAGGTTGATGTGTGCTTTTTTTATATAATTTTTTTTTTCCGATAATTTGAGCTCTCATTGCGAAAGATTGCCTCCTCTCTTAAAGAACCTGATGCGCAACTTGATCCGCTTATTTTAGCTCGTTTCAAACATCCCACCTCCCGCTCCTTTGGCTCTTCGATCATCACTGGTTGAGATGTTGCTGCTGCTGGTCTTAGCATTTTTTTCATAGGGCACTGTCTTCTTTTGGTTTTTCGAAACGAAACCGGTCAGACCAGAGATCTTGAAAGTCTTAAGACGACAGAAGGTTCTGTATTACGTTGAATCGTGGTGGTTTTGGAAAGGTTTAAGTTGTACAACCCCTTACCTTTTCTTTTCGGCTCTGATAAAACCACAGATTACGTGCAACATTGTAGTGTTTCAGATATTTATCTGCAGATACTACTACATCCCGTCATATATCTATCACAAGGCTTTTCTTTACTGAATTTGAAGATTTAAGATATGTAAGATACAAAGAACAGATTTACTTTTAGCAGCGTATGGCAAATGTGTGTCACTGAATTAAATGATATACGAAAATTTTTCTCTGAATCAGAAGACAAGAAAAAAAAAACCAGACAAGAACCTGCTAAACCGGACTATGAATTAAAAGCCTTGGAAAATTCTTAACTCACGGCGATCGCTTAATAATGTTCCCGCGGGCACACACATAAGGTTCGATAGACCCAATTTCGAAGCACTTAATTATGGAGGAAGTGATCGAGAGTGGGTATTTATAGAATTATTATGAGATTGCGATTGATATAAAGATATAGGCATGGATTGCGGCTTGTTCGATATCGGTTTTTTTAAGGAAGTTTGCACTATTTTTAGCTGGAAAAAATTGAAATGTGTATTAGGCTAAGTAAAAGTTTAATAAATTTTTGATATTTTTATTTGAGAAGAATGCCTAGAAAACGGATCAGTTCTTAGATCATGACCCTAGAAAGAAAATTTTCAACGTAGGCTCTTCCAATCAAATGATTTTAATGATTTTCATTCCTTTTCTCCCTCATCAATGGCACTACAGTCTAAATCGGGCTTTGGCCTCCTAATCTTCAGGTACCTTAACATTTTTATACTCTAGATGAAATCTGAGAGAGAAATTTACCCCCTCCCATACAAATGGACAATTTTGAAAATACATATTTTCGATTTTAATTGAAACTAGTAAAGCTGAAAAGATGAAATTTTGCCAAAATTAATTCTACTATAATTGCAATTAGTTTTAAAGAGAATTATCAACTTCACCTCACTCTTTCTACCCCCTTCCATAAAAATTTCACGAAATTTTGAAATTTAAATTAAATTATTTTTCTTCGAAATTGTTAAAGCTATCAACTTAATATTTTGTATAAGGTATAAAAATAGAAATATCAATAACAGAAAATGAAATTGTTTTGATCCTTAGACTCCTCTTACCCCCTCCCATACAAATGCATAATTTTTGTTAAATGCATTATATCGATTTCCATTAAAACTAGAAAAATTACATTGCCATGTTCGAAGTCATATGCGAAAAATATAAACCTCCCCTTCTACTTCTACCACCTCCCATGCAAAAGTCTCTATTCACTATTCGAAAGAATTTGAGATGACATATTTTCCGGTATATTAAAGTCATTCCCATTTCATCTAGAGTATCATATGATTGGGCTTTACGCCCAATCATAATTCTGTTATGTTTTTGTTGTGAAATTGTTGTTAACCGTTCGCACATAGATATAGAGATATCTACGAATTTTTACTTTTGCAGATTGCGATGGCAAGACAAACCCACGCAAGTATTATACGCTAAAATTATACGTCGACCGGGATTAGAACTCCTGACCTTCGCATTGTAGAGCAACACGCTTCCCACTAGGCAACACCCTAACCATACATACCTACCTACATATGTCCCTTTGTTTTCTCTAAACGAAATCTAACACTACTAATAGTTTGCTTTAAAGTTTGTAACGTTAAGATCGGAGAAAAAAATGGATTATACAGAAATTCATATTTTTACTCAAAAATCTCGAAGCTGATATATGTATGTCCATTCGCTCTCTAGCTCGAGAACGCATTGAGCTAGAAAGCTCAAATTTTGTACTTGTTAATTTCTTCTTCCTCATTTCATACAAACTTAGACAACTTCACAACTTTTTATAAGTTAAATTTATTGAAAATATGAATGCTACTGACCTAAAAATTTTAAATTTATAATTTTTCTTTATTTTAATAAGAAGGTATTGTGATCGACACAGAAAAAACAAATTGCTACCCTGATATTGTTTTTTTACTAAACTAGCCTAGAAATGCCAAAAAATAAATCCGTCTGTCTGTACGCCGCGCTGTACGTGTACGCTCTTACGACATTCAAAGACTCACTTCTTCGAAACCCTTGTAGATAAAAAATCAATTTTTGGGTGAATTGTGGATTTCATTGCATATGCAAATATTTGGGGGTTTGTAGTGAAAGGGGAAGGCGGGGGAAGGGTTAGGGTCGATCACTTGCTAACATCTTCTCTAAGAATATAGGATTGGGCAGATTGCGCTGATCTCGTTTTGTTTTGTAAGAAATTTGCTTGTGTTTAGTTCACTTCACTTATGATGGCGCTATAGATAAAACCTGGTCTTGGTCTCCTGCATACTCTTCCATCCTTTTCGGTTCAGTGACCACGTCCTCCTATTTGTGTTTTACTTGAATCTACTTTATTATTCCCAATGAAAAATTTTGCAGAACAACTCATTTTCTGTTAAAAGAAAAGATTTCCGGATTCTACACCGATAAAGGTCTCAGCAGAGACCGAAACGTCACGAATAATAAAGCGTAACAGTGTAGAATCCGGAAATATTTTCTTTCAATTCGAAATGCACTGTGAAAATATTCACCAAACCAAACAACTCATTTTCTTGTAAATTGTGTATGATGATTACATATATTTGGGTTTTCAAAAGAAGTGTAAGTCACTGTGTATTCAGTGTACGCAGGCAGTTCACATTTAGGGCTTTTTGCAACATCTGCTGTGAAATAATTATACAGCATAGGCGTGAGACATGAACCTTGTGGGAGAAAAGCGTGCGCGAAGTTGATTTAGTCGACTTAATTTACACTTAAAACATACAGTTCGAGAAGAAAGATGGATACCCGAGATCTAAAAGATCAATTAGGTCCATTAATATCATACCAAATGACAGTTTCTTGGCAAAATTTTCTTCAATATTGAACTGTTGATGATTTGTAGAAAGATCAGAGATAAACCCGAAACGGGAAGGAGAAATTTTGTCAGCTTCAAGGTGATTCTTTGTAAGATCACTCTTTCGAAGAGTTTGCCCAAAGTAAGAATTAAACTGATTGGTCTATAGTTAGAAGCGTCTTTCAGTTTGTAAGCTGCTTAATAGCTATCAGCCTATAATTCGGATACTTCCTATGTCACTGCATGTGGGTGAGTTGTTGGAGTCATTAAGCATGATAACTTTCTTTTTAAGAATCTTATCGACTCGGATAGTCTTGAATCTACATTGCGAACTAATAAAGTTGAATTTTGCGGACGGATTGCTGTTTCTTTGCCAAAGCTGTCGTACTTTGTTTTGGAATTGGATAAGTGCCTAAGTAGTATTGTCAATATGTGAAGATTTGTTGTTGAAATCTTTGTCTGGAGTGCTTTTATTAGAACAATGCCAGATAGTGGACCACATTCATTATAATCTCTCGAGGACAATATTATTTCAGAACCGTTTTTGGTAGCTTATCTAGTTCGTTTAGAAATAACTGACAAGCCTAGTTGATTCATTTAAGGAAATATTTTTCTGGATGTAAAACATAACTGGGAGTTTTCACAGTGCATTTCGAATTGGAAGGAAAGACTTAAGGATTCTACACTGCTATGCATTCATGACGTTTCGGTCTATGCTGAGACCTTTATCAAACTGATCAACAATTACAGAATACCATTATTTTATACAGAATGGAGTTAATTGGGTGTGGCAAGGGTAATTTAGTGTTAAATTAGTTAATTCAGGTTATTTAATTAATATCCGTTGGTTAAATTAGTTAAGAATTTCTGGGTACGTATTTTATTCTTACCAAATTTTAAGGCAGGTAGTCAAACTGCTGATAACTTGTATCTGGTGTCTAGGTTCTGTGGATGTTTGGAAATTTCAATGGCTTCTCGAACTCTTTGTTGAAAATATTGATTTGTCCTGGCCAAAATTTGCTCATTGTCGAAATCGATCGTATGATCCTCTGTCGTTGCATGCTCCGCGATAGCTGATGACTGTATTTGGTTTTTCCGTGTGCATCGTTGATGTTCGCTGATCCTTATTTGGACTGTGCGTCCGCACACTTTATCGCATGAGCCGCAAGGTACTTTATACACACTTTCAGTCTCCAATGGTTTTTTGTCCTTTTCGTTTCCTAAAATTGTAGTATAGAGAATGTTAGATTTCGAAGAATTTTCCCTATCTAATTCGTCGTACCCTGGATATAATGTAGTTTTACCCATCGTTTGTCTTTATTTTCTTCTTCAGTGTCTTCCCGTTCTTTTGTCCTTGGATGCTTCGGTTTCCACGCCTTGTTTATTTCGCTCGCTTTGTATCCATTTGCTGTGAATACCCGATCTATCTTTTCTTTTCCTAGACTGCGCGGATTTCCTACAGCTATTCATCTGGCTCTGTGTTTTTTTCTTTTTGTGCCGGCGATGTCGTTGTTTTAATATAATTAATTCTCCGATTTATAAATAAAAGTTGCTTCTCACTCCTGTTGCATTTTGCCTATCGTTTCTATAAATCTTAAATTGAGGTTGAGATATTTTGGCTCTATACTTGAGCCATGGTTCTCTTAGTATCAATATTACTGCTTTTCAGAAAATTAAATGTTTCCAGAATTTCATTTCTAATAATTTGGTCATTCCATATTAGATATCTTAGACTATTCGAGTTATCCATACCGTTCGACCAAAATATTATATTGATTTGCATTTGACAAGTCGAAATCCTCCGACTTCTTCAATACAAAAGAATGCAGTTTAAAACTATCTTCAAGCAATGATGCAAATTAGGCATAATACCTTCATAAGTAGGCTATTGATACGCCAGGAAAATCACTTCTTCTAAGACTAGATTCAGTGGATACTCAGCAAACAAATTAATTCGTTAAAGAATCGTTAATGAATTATATTAACGAGCGATTAGTTCGTTAACGAGTCATTAGCGATTCATCGGACTAAATGGATGGAAATCAATTGTAAAACGCTTAAAAGAAATGAGTGTATCATCAAGTATATAATCGTTATCAATGATTTTCATTTTAATTCATTAATGAATATCGTTAACGATTCATAAACGATATTATTTATGAAACATTAACGATTTATTAAAGGACTTGGCTTTTAAAGCTAAACAAGAGACGATCACAATTGCTTCTTATTCAGTTTTTGTTGTTTATGACTTTGAACAGATCGCGGGCACAACCCCACAAGCTCACCCGGAAACCTCTGCAAACTCGACGTTTTTCACGGTTTCCGTTTGCAATATTTTGAATTATCGACACGTAATAATTTTCGGCTCTGTTAATATGCATATTGAAATGAAAACTGCTTCTTTATAACAAGATCGACGTTGTGCCACCCTTGTTGTTTGGTTCGTTTATGATCATCGCGCAGTTTATTTGTTTTCTTGATTTTTCATGCTCGTTCTAAGATCGTTATTTGCGAGCGCTCGTTTAATTTTTTGCTGGGTACCCTCGCAACTAAACATTTCTTCCGAAAGTATTAGTACAAACATTAAGAGGTCTTACACGTATTATTAACAGAGCTTTTCCTTTTAGACAATATGCGTTCAGTGAAACCCTCATGATGGGCCTGTACTTCATGAGTAACAGACTAATGGCGTTTGAGTTTGCTGTGTTCTGTTGAAAGTGTGTCTGTGTGTTTCGACGATAACTCGAGTAAACGTCAACAAAGAAGGGTGAGAGTTGTCGGAAAAGATCGGTCACATCGCCGGACAAAGCTCCATATTTTTTGGGGATGATCGCAAACCGTAAGCAGAAGCTGGATATATTTTTTTTTCTATACGTTTTTCGGCACTTATTTAATTGGTATGGACTGTGTGTTCACTTGTTTTTAACATTGCTTGATTGCTTTCTAAATTATTGATTGTAAGATGAATGGAATATAAAAATAACTTATTTCTACACGAATACGGATTAATAAATGTTTGAGCTTTGTAAAATTAAGGAAATGAAATGAAATTTTCGGAATTGGGATTCTCTTCATCTACCTCAATCGCACTTTCGTCCAAATCGTTGCCGCGCGACTTTTAGGTTGAATAACATATCTTTTCGATGCATGGCCCTTTTAGTTTTTTGCTGATAATATGCTGAAATTATGCTCCGACTAGGATTTGAACTCACGACCTCCGCAGTGTAGGTGAGGTTGAGTTTTTATGCTCTAGATGAAATATTTGTTTTTCTTACCGTTTGTAACGCTAAGAAATAATGCTCACACAGAGTCCCCAAGGGATTCGAAATGGCCGTCTGTCTACAAAATAACTATTAAATGCTTCGAGCTGTCGTGCGTTTTTTGTATTTTTTTAGCAAAAAAAAAACTTTGATTTCTTTCCCTTACAAATTTCATGAAATTCCGAATTTTTAAAAAATTGTTTTTCTCCGAAACCATTTAATTTATCTACATGAAAATTATGGAAAATAATAATGACATGAATATCATTAACCTCAAAAAAAATATTGATCCGAGCCCCTCACTCTTATTTTTCACGGACGAATTTACAATAATTACAGTAGATTTTGAAAAAATTATCAACTTCACCTCACTCCTTCAACCCCCTCCCATACAGATTTCACGAGAATTCTATTAAATTATTTTTGTTCGAAGCTGTGACTTGAAATTCTAAGCCAATTATAATTATGCAAATATCATTAATGTCGAAAATTGGTTTTGATCCGAATACTGCTTTTAATCCCTTCTATAATGCAAAATTTTGCATTTTATCGATTTCCGTTAAAGCTAGAAAAACTAAAAACTAGTTTCACTCCTTGTACGCCCTTCAATACAAATTTCTGTATTAGAAATTCAAGAAGAGCATTTCTCCTTCGAACATATGTATGAGTGCTATCGGCTTTAAAATTGAAACAAAGCAAGGTTCAAATATTCAAAACATTCCATTTCCGCTGCCACCTCCCACTCAAATGCCATAATATCAGAAAAGCTTGATAATGTTACTGATTAAGTATTTCGTAAAAAATTGGCGGTCGATAAATGTTATTTTTTGATTTATAGCATTTCATGAAAGAGTGCAGCTTGTATGGGAGGTGGTGGAAGGAATGAGGGAATTCGAACAATTTGTCTACAATAGATTCATGATGAAAATAATGTGTTCTAAATTTAAAATTATTAGATCTTGTAGTTTCCAGATTTGATTATTGTAGATTTTTGAAAATAACTCAATTCTTGTGGGAAGAGGTAGAAGGGATGGATCAATTAAGCTCGTTCACGAACATGACTTAACTTTTTTGTCAAAAACAACGTGTGCAAAATTATAACTTTCTAGAACAACGCGTTAGGGTGTAGCCTAGTAGGTAGCGTGTTGGTCTTGTAATGCGAAGGTCGTGAGTACAAATCCCGGTCGGCGCAATACATAATTCCAGCACATTGCCTGCTTGGATATACCTTGGTTACCTCAATCTACGAAAATGAAAAAATTCGTAAAAAGAGGGTTGTGCGAAGGGCTAACAAACGCTTCCACACTAAGTAATGAAAAATGTGAAGGAACCTGAATATCAGGAGGTCAAGGTCCGATTTGGGCTGTAGCGCCTTTGTAGAAGAAGAACAACGCGTTCTCGAGCTAGATAGTAAATGGACGGACGGACATCTAGTTTTGAGACTTTTGGGTGATAATTTGAACTGTGTCATTAATTTTTTTCTCCGAGCCTTATTTCTTAGCGTTAAATACTTTCCGACAAACTTATAATACTCTCAGATTTCATCTAGAATATAAAAGCTCGATATTTAAGACACATCAATCAATCATATTTCGCTTTCACGTGGATTCCAGTGTACTGTAGTGTGTTTTAAAATCCACCACGTGAACACTTCAAAATAGTATATCGTAGTAAATTTTGTACTATGACTAAAAAACTAAAGTTTGAGCAATCCTTTACATTCATTAGTGTCAAAAAAATAAATAATTTTTATTCAATAGAAAACCAAATAAAAACATAACAGGGCTACGATTGCGCGTAAAGCGCAAACTTACGATACTCTAGATGAAATAGAATTTTTTGTGATCCCAAGAAATTTTGTATGGGGAGTGTTAGAAGGGGTGATAGCATTGAACTAATTTTTTTCCCATCATGCTAAAGTAGCTATAAAAATGTTTTATACAAAATGCTTACTCCAAAAATTGAATAGGAGCTGAGAAAATTAGTGTGTTAGATTTAGTGAAAATGTGCAGTTTGTATTGGGGGTGGTAGAAAGAGGGAGCGATTTTAGTGTTAGGTTCAGAAATAACTAAGAATATCATAAAATTGACATCTCTTAAATTTAAGACCAGTAACATTCATACTTTTCAAGAAAATATTTTTTTTGTGAAGTTGTGAAACTGTGTCATATTGTATGGGAGGGGGTAGTAGTAGAGCTAATCAAATAATTTTTTCTGATCTTAGTGATAATGCTAAACGAGTATTTATTACAAAATGTGAGCTCGATAAATGTTATATGTTCTGAGAAAATCGGCTTAGAGCATTTCATGAAAAAGTGTAGTTTGTATGGGAGGGGTTGGAAGGAGAGGGAGGACGGAAATAATTTTTATACTGTACATTTAAATTATTATGAAAGTAATATATCCCAAAATTCAGATTATTAGCTTTTATACTTTTCGAGTAAATCCATTTAATATCATATTGCGAAATTATGCCATTTTGTATGGGAGGGGGTAGAAGGGGTGAAGCTAATCGTCTAATTTTTTTTGGCCTTACTAGCAATTTTAAATAAATATTTGGTGCACAATATCAGCCCGCTTAATTTCATACGCACTGAGTAAATTGGCTTACAATAATTCATGACAAGTACAGTTTGTATGGGAGGTGATAGAAGGAGGGGGAGGAGACACTTAATTTTTATACGGTAGATTGATATTATCATAAAAGTAACATTTTGCAAATTTCGGGCCAATAGCTTTTATACTTTTCGAGCAAATCCGTTTATTGTCAAATTGGGCAATTGTGTCATTTTGTATGGGTAGAAGGGGTGAAGCTAATCGTTTAATTTTTCTTGACCTTACTAACAATTTTAAATAGATATTTAGTGCACAATTTCAGCCCGCCAAATTTTATGCGCACTGAGTAAATTGGCTTAGAGTAATTCATGAAAAGGACAGTTTGTATGGGAGGTGGTAGAAGGAGAGGGAGGACACGCACAATTTTTATACGGTAGATTGATATTATCATAAAAATTACATATTTCAAATTTCAGACTAATAGCTTTTATACTTTTCGAGTAAATTTCTTCATTGTCAAATTGCGCAATTGTGTCACTTTGTATGGGACGGGGTAGAAGGGGTGAAGCTATTCGAAAGGGAAAGAGTTTAATGTTCCGGGAAATATGTCTTCTCTAATTCTAATTGTATGGGAGGTGGTGGGTTTTAGATGGATTTGAAACTGCTTATTAAAATCCTTATCATCATGCCATGTTTCAATTTCTCCAGCTCTGATATGTTCTCGAATTTATATCATAGATGTTTGTATGGGAGGGCGTAGAAGGAGTGAAGCGAATCTGATAATTTCTTTAGTATTTATTGCAACTATTAAGGGACAAATTCTGGTAAAATTTTAGATTTGTTCTTGTTCTAGTTTTAGTGGGAATCAATATAATGAATTTACCAAAATTATGCATTTGGATGGGAGGGTGTGGAAGGAGTATACGGATCAAAGCAGGATTTTTCGTCGTCACTGATATATATGCAGGGTGTAACAGAATAGATGTGACAAAAAAAACATGGTGATAGGGGACCTTGTGGTGCACAAAAAACTATTCTACGGAAGACTTGTAGCTCCAACCCCTAGCGACTTAGGGGTGATTTTCTAGTTTTTGGTTCGTGGACGAGGTTGTCAAACTAAAAGGCCAATATCTTCGAAACTACTTGAGATAGCTCGTAATATCTTGTTGGAGAGCTTATTAATGTACCTTTCCAACAAGGGTCTGCAATCAAGATCACCTGATCCAACACCACTGGATTTCTACATATGGGGACACATGAAGGATTTAGTATACAGGTTGGAAATACTTTCAAGGGAACAACTGCAGCAGAGAATTATGAACGCAGCAGACCAAATAAGGCAAAATTTAGCTTCTGTTAATCTTACGCAAGCAGTTGAAAAAAGATTGAAGAATTGCAGGGAAAATAATGGTGATCACATAGAAAATTTAATGACAGGTATTTATGTTTTATGGCTTTTTCCAATAATTTAATCCAGACACACATTCTTTAGATTTATTACTTTAAAAAGATAATAAAATTAGTAGGTACCCGTACTTTATGCGTTCTTACAATATTTTAATCCAGATACTTTAAGTTTATAATAAGAAAAAAGATACTATTTTCCAATAAATTTTACTTTTAAATTAAATTATTAAGTTGTTTTTCAATTTGCAATGGAAAAAATAAAAAAAAAAAATGTTTTTTCACATTGCCGAAATTTTGGATTTGATGGTTTAGTTTCGGTTTTTTGGTCATAACTTGGTAAAAAAACGAGCTAGGACAATTTTTTGTTTTTAAAGAAAGATAAATGTGTCGGGTAGTTTTTAAGATCACAAACTCAAAAAAAAATTTAGTCAAAATTTTGAGCAAAAAGCCTTCAAAGATGAAGGACATTTCTGTAAAACAATAATTTTTCATGTTCAAACCACTCTAGCAACTCAGTGGCTGATTTGATTTGATTTTTTATTGCAGACCCTTGTTGGAAAGGTACATTAATAAGGTCTTCAACAAGATATAACGCATTGCGCTATCTTAAGTAGTTTCGGAGATATTGGCCTTTTAGTTTGACAACCTCCTCCACGAACCAAAAACTAGAAAATCACCCCTAAGTCGCTAGGGGCTGGAGCTACAAGTCTTCCGTAGAATATTTTTTTGTGCACCACGAGGTCCCCTATCACCATGTTTTTTTTTGTCACATCTATTCTGTTACACCCTGTATATTATTATACTTTCCACAAAACTTCAAGTCGAGAGCTTCGACAGTTTCGAAAAAAAAAAAACGATTTAATTGAAATTTCAAAATTTCGTGAAATTTATGTGGGAGGGGGTAGAAGGAGTGAGGTGAAGTTGATATTTTTTTCAAAACTGATTCCAATTATAATAAAATTAATTCTTAAAAAAAATTGCTTTTTCATCTTTGCTAGTTTCAAAGAAAAACAAGAAAATGAATTTTTCAAAATTGTGCATTTGTATGGGAGGTAGAAGGATTTAGCGGATTTAGCGGATCGGATTAATATTTTGTGATGTGAATTCTTTACACTTTGACCCCAATTTCAAGTTTAAATAGTTTAGAAGAAAAATTAATTTATAATTTCGAAATTTCATGAAATTTTGTATGAGGGTGTAGAAGGAGTTGGAGATGTTGCCCGTTCACGAACTGAAAGTTACTTTTTTGCTAAAAATTTTAGCACGATAGCTCAAAGCGTTCGAGAGTTATGTTGTAGACAGACGGACAGATAGCCGGTCACTCGGAATCGAGGTTTTCGAGCGACAAATAGTTTTATACCCTTGGCGGATCTGTGCGAACATTATTTCTAAGCGTTACAAATGATAAGGCAAACACAGTATCCTCTCAGATTTCATGTAGATTATAATAAATGTTCATGGAAAGAGAAAAATTTGTGTTGACTTTAAATTGCAATCGAAAATATGATTTGTCAATTACACAGTTTTTAGAGATTTCGATAAAACGAAGTTTGAGGAGTTATGTTTGATATTCGAATAATTTCTTAAGATTTTCCGTTTTCAGGATTCGTGTTTTCAAAAGAAAATTTTCTGTGATTTTATAGAAACCAATCTAAATGACTACGTCAATTTTGAATACTTTGTGTTGCAAGATTTAATTATTGTCAGTTATCCTCCAAATGTTAATTTCAACATTCATCTGATTCATCTTTGGATTTCGACTACACTAGATTACGCTCCACGTGAATGAGATAATAAATCACTAAATAAATCCTAGAAAGGAAAAGTACAATTTTCCTTAACAACTAAACACACGATTTCCAGATGTGCAAATTAATGTGATTTCCTGACCTTCCTCGGTTATGTGTGGTTATTGCCATTATTGTTGTTGTTCGGTTGCAATTCTTCTACATCGCTCGTATAAATTGTTGCACTCTGTCGTTTCTCGACAACAAAATCGAGTGCAAAAGCTTCTGTCTACACATTTTGCCGGAATAGTTATGTAACCGCGAGGCTTTTATTACATCCACACGACACAGAGAACGAGCAAACATATATAAAAATGGCAATGAAGTAACCGGTCATGAACTTGACTGCAAAGTAAACAAATGAGAAACTCTTCTCCGTTGGGCGGTGTATTGGATTTGGAATTTCCCAGCTGAAGAAATAGTCAGCTATTACATTATTATATGAAGTTATATAGTATATGCGAGTATAACTACATTTATTTTGGCCTTCCACTATCCACTCGAACTGTAGCCAACTTCACCTCGACCTCCACATGCATGATGATGATGCAGTAGATGATTTGTTATTTCGCGTTTTTATGTTTTCCTACACTTTTGCTCAAACGAAATGAAAACAAGTACATAAAAACGACGAGCATAACCGTCGTCATATAGCAGCAACAGCATGACAAGAATTTTCTCACAGTTAAAGTGAAGAAAGTGAAATAAATCTGTTGATCTAGGGAAAAAAGTGTATGCTGTGTGATACGAACATTTGCCCATGACCTTGCTAAATAGCAACGCACGAATTCTCGATAAGGAGAATAGTCGAGAGCTGAAATTTTAGAAGCAGTATCACTAGAGAAGTTAAGAAACACGATAGTGTGAAATTTGCAGATATGTAGATGCCGTTCAAAATTATAGTTGCACACTTTCAAGACAGGATCTCAATTACATCCAAAGAAGCTCTGGATCCATTGTCGGGTTGTTCGACCTTGGTAACGAGTAGCTGAAAAGGAAGCGAGATGAAGTAACATGTCCAGGGAAAAACGAATGGTCAAAATCACACCTTGTGAAAGAGAACTGTGTTTTTCCTATGCCTCTATAGCTGGTCTGAACCAGAAATTGATTGGCTGTAAAACTCAATGGGCCAAAACTTCAAATTTTGTCTGTTGGTTTGTAACAGCACCACTTAAAAGCTTCAGATTTTGATATGCTTTTTATCAATATGTATGGTGTAGCCTAATGGGTAGCATGTTGGTTTTACAATGCGAAGGTCGGGAGTTCAAATCCCCGTTGACGCAATATATAATACCAGCACACTGCCTGCTTCGATATACCTTGGTTACCTCAATGTACGAAAATGAAAAATTCATAGATAGAGGGTTGTGCGAAGAGCTAACAACCCTTCCACAATAAGTAATTTAAAAAAAAATGTTAAGGAACCTGAAGGTCAGAGGCCAAGGCCCGATTTTGGCTGTAGTGCCATTGTAGAGTTTATCAATATGTGACGCGCCGTGGGGTCCAGGTCCCTTGAGTCTGTGCAACGCACAAAGTCACAAAACTTGGCATTTTTACACACTGTGGTGTTCATTACATCGGTGGGTTGTGCTTTACCTAACACACTTTTGTGTTTATTGCCTATCGGTGTGTCGCACTTTTTCGCATTTTTACACTCATCCCTGCAGGCGTAGCGTAAAAGACAAAGTTGTCAAATCGTCATATGTCAATTAATGAAACGTCCAACTTGTCTTTTACAAATACCATGACTATAAAATTGATGAATGTTTTAAATTCTTAGGTTGTAACAATTTGTAATTTGTATTGAAGGAAAAAGTATTTTATTTGGAGTAAACGGTTACATGTTTAGGTCATAAAACTTCCAAAATTCGACTGCCTCTTTTCGCGAACGCTCACTTTTGTTTAAACTCAGTACAACCGACGTGTTCGCTGACTATTGTCGCGTATTTTGTTATTGCGTTTATTCGAGGAAAAGAGTGCAGGTATACTTTTCATTACTGCAGAATGGGTGTTGGTTGAAGACCTCGAACATTTAGTGGGCGGAATGATGTGGGAATGTAAATTATCGGAATTCGCGCCCGCGTGTACTTGTTGTTGCATTTTGACACTTTTCTTGCTCACTTTATCGTCTAACTTTTCCCTCTAATCGCGCTCCGTTGCTTTTTCAACTTCTTTCGCTCCGGAGCATCGACTGACCCAACAACTACTCAATCCGGACTCTTTCGCTTTCCAAAACTTGACTGCCTCTTTTCTCGAACGCTCACCCTTCTTTATACTCAGCACAACCGACGTGTTCGCTGACTGTCGACGCGTATTTTGTTGCATACATTGGAGGAAAAATGGAGGTGTACTTTCATTACTGCAGAATGGTTGTTGGTTGAATAGCTCGAACATTTGGTGAGCGAAATAATGAGAATTCGCCCCTACGTGCACTCGTTGTTGCTTTTCGTTCTCGGCAAAGAAATCATAGGTGTTCTTTTGTATCTACAGAATTGTTTTTGTTGGCCGTTTATTTGTTGTTTGGTTGAAAATAACTAACGACGAAAACATACGGATAGCGACTAGGGCTGACATCTAACAATATTTCACCCAACTTTCTTAAGACAATTGGCTATTGCAGCCTTTGTTGCCAGTTTGACGTCATTCCTTGCTTGAGCCAGCCATCGATATGCATGAGTTTTTTAGATAATACTGGATATACTGGATAGGTATTGAGCTTTAGCAGCTACGCAAATGGTATGGTCCAGTATTCGTTTACGGCAGTGCATTTTTAAAGTTTTAACAATGTGTTGGTCACGAGCCTGGAGAGAGGGTGGAAGAAACTTCAAATTAACGTTCTCGAGACATAGTCCGCTTAATAAGTGCCAAGGAGCATTGTCTACAAAAGGTAGTATCTTCGGAGTGTGTCTCTGTAAGTTTGCGATCGAAAAATGGCAACTATTCAGTGAAAATATTCGAAGCCATTTAAACTTTGTTTGTGCTTTCAAATCAGTTCGACATTAGAGAGAACCGAACTGCAAGCCGCTCTTTGGAAAGTCCCACTTTATAATTTCCATTTCTAAGCACTAGGGATTTTGCTAGGATGTAGTCTAGTTGGTAGCGTGTTCGTCTTATAATGCGAAGGTCGTGAGTTCAAATCCCAGTCGACGTAATATATAATTCCAGCACATTTCCTTTTTGGATATGAAGTGGCCATTCAATCTACGGAAGTGAAAAAATCGTGGATAGAGTGTTGAGCGAAGGGCTAACAACCATTCCACAATAAGTAATGAAAAAAAAACATATTAAGTAACCTGTAGGTCAGGAGGCCAATGCCCGATTTGAGCTGTAATGCCTTTGGAGAGAGAGGGACTTTTTCGGAGTTGCTCTGAAGAATAATTTAGTTTCGTCTATATTATAAATATCTTCTTCGGGATATGCTTCGCAAAGTTACAGACACGTTCATATTTATTTTAGCATCTTCGCAATTAAGAATATTAAAAACGAAATTGTGACGAAGTTTGAATTTTTCAAGCCTTTCGTTTGAAGCCTTAAAGTTATTTCGAACCGTGCGAAATTTTTAAAGCTTTATCTTTATTTTTTTTGGATTCCGTAAAGGGTCGTCTTGTACCGACCACACAAATACCCTACGGATAATATTAGAGCAGTCAGCCGAAATGGGTTCGCCACTACATCTCATGTTTGTGGACTTCGAGAAGGCTTTCGACAGCGTTAAGCGAGATTACATATGGAATGCTTTGCGTAGGAGAGGTATTCCAAATAAGGTCATAGCTATGATTAAAGAATCCTACGAAGATGCAAGGTGTCGCGTCCTGCATAGAGGAGAGCTGTCCGAGAGCTTTCCTGTGCGAACGGGTGTCAGACAAGGCTGCATATTATCACCAGCCCTGTGTCTGGTGGTAATAAATGACATCTTGAAAGCTGCACTGGAAGGTGGGGAAGGTAAAGGTCTTCAATGGGGACTATTTAACATCTTAAGTCACCTTGATTATGCTGATGACGTGTGTTTGCTTGCACATACCCGTTCGGACTTAGAGTCAAATGTTCGCTCGTTGCATTCTAAATGCAAAGAGGCGGGACTGAAAATAAATGTGCGTAAAACCAAGTACATGCACATGGGTTCGAACGCAAGCACACCGATTGTTCTTAATGAACAGGATGTGGAAGAGGTGCAAGATTTTTGCTATCTCGGAAGCATTGTCAGCATGGATGGCGGAGCCTAAAAGGATGTTGAGGCTCGGCTTAATAAAGCTCGTCAAGCCTTCGGTATCCTTTCCCCTTTCTGGAGGTTAAGAGAGATCTCCCTTCGCACGAAGCTGCGAGTTTTTGACGCATGCGTCAAATCCGTGTTGTTATATGGTTGTACTACGTGGAAAGTGACCGTTCGACTTACCAAGAAACTACAGACTTTCGTAAACCAATATTCTGGCCAGAAGTGATCTCCAACGACGAACTTTGGAGTACAACTCGCCAGACTAAAATAGGTATTGAGATTCAACGGTGAAAGTGGCAGTGGATCGGTCATACTTTGAGGAAACCAGAGCGAAACATCGCAAAACAGGCTCTGGATTATAACCCTCAAGGAAGACGTCGGGTTGGTCGACCATGTAACACATGGAAGCGAGCAGTTGAGCAGGAGGCCAGGGGAATAAACAAGTCCTGGCAACAGCTTAAAGCCGTTGCTCAGGATCGCGCCTTGTGGAAGAGAGTTGGTTCTGTCCTATGCCCCTATAGGGGGTCTTAACAGGAATTTGATTGATTGATCTTTATTTTTTATCGTTTTCTAGCTATCGGAGAGAATTGTTCGAAAACTTTGTTCACTGACTTATATGTCCCAATTACGAATTCCGAAAGTCCAATTTTAAGCTAAACCACGCCAAATAAGAGTATTTTGTCCCATTTGGGTTTCATTTACTGTCCCATGTCCCAATTACGAGCTGTCCCGATTGTTGAGGCTTACCTGAAACAAAATTTGCGATTCGAACGAAACTGCTTCCCATTTGGGAGGTCTCTATTACCGAGAGTCCCAAGCGAGAGGTTTTACTGTATGTTGACAACTAATGCGTCCGGAAACATGGTGAAACCTTAACATCAATTATCTCAAAACTACCTTTTCAACTCCAATATTCAAAATGTCATAATTTCCCCAATTTTTGGCATTTTCGCGCGATTTTCCGCCTTTCGCTTTAGAATTTTGTGTATTTTCCAATCCTGCTCAGTTTCGACCTCTGGCAAGATAAGGTTCCTTTTCCAATGTCGCGTCACATAGGTGCTTAAACTAGGGTACATGTCATTCCAAAAGGAATTTTTAAATTTCAGATCAGTCGAGGTATGCTACATTCTACCCACTATGCGCGTATTTATGATTTGCATTTTGCACTTTCTTTAGTAGATTTTGCATGTCATTCTCCACAATCTGCGCGGGCATTCTTGATTCTTGTAAATATTAAGTCCAAATCAAGGATTAGATTAACAGTAGTGCCGGATCTTTGATTCAAAGTATGCAATATTGTACCATAGATAAAACAAATCGTAAATGCGAATAGTCAGCCTCATAAAGCCTCCATGATTATGTTATACTAAAATAGAATGCAGCTATGGAAATTATTAGTTTTCAAGGGACCGATAGTAGCTAGACTTTGGAAACCACTGCTCTAAACCCTCATTCAAGTTTACGAAGGATCTTTAAAAAGCATACATAATTTTCATGTTTACACTTGGACCTCAAAAGTTATCTATCCTGCTTTACCAATAGGGATGGCAAAATCTGCTCTTTTCCAATCGCAGTAATCCACTGCGATTGCTCTTTTTCAATATCTGTGAAAAAGAGCAGTGATTTTTTTACCTCTATTCTCCACGTTAGTGCGCAAGGATGTCAAAAAAAAAACAGACAAAACAGCAATTTTTTTTTTGCGAAATCCTGCAGTACCACCAGCTCAGTGTGCGTAGTGAACATTTACCCCTCGGAATGAAAAGATTTTCTATTACTATCCAAAGTACGAAAAAACGATCGAGCGCAATCGAGTCAAGATGGCAAAAATATCAATCGCATTGCATGTACAGAAACCATTTAAAAAAAAAAAACTCGGTCATAGAAAACCGAACCAATATTACACACACACGCAACCTCATTGACCAGTTCGCACATCCCACCTCACCGATCAGATCATAAACCCCACCGATCGTAGGTCGGAACAAAGTTTGCCAATCAAATCCCTGATAACCCAGAAAAGCGTGCCTCATTGGCCACTTCGCACATTCCACCTCACCGATCAGATCATAAAACCCACCGATCAGATCAAAGCTCGCTAAACAAATCGCAGTCGCACTTCACCTGCGACCTATTCATCTGTTCATTCATTACTATACTTCATCTGTGTAAAACAATAGCACTAAGCATGAGCAGTGTGTAGTGTGTCACCAAAGAATATGAATTAGGCTTAGGATATCTTACATGATTGATAGTCTTTGATATCACTGAGCTGAGCAGTGAACAGTTTGCAGTTATCACTGAGCGTGAGAAGTGAACAGATACAAAGAAAGATAATCGAATATATCAGATATCCCATGTGGCAATCGAGCAACAAAAGACCTTCCATATGAACGACGTTCATATGAAAGCTCTTTCGTAGCTCGATCGGTGAGCTATGGAGCTAAAGCGAGCTGATTGATGCTTTATGAACAGGTCGGTCGGTGAAGTGCGACTGTGATTTGCTTAGCGTGCTTTGATCTGATGACGTACGAAGTGGTCAATGAGGTGCGCTTTCGTGGGTAAGCGGCGATTTGGTTGGCGAGCTTTGTTCTGAGCTACGATCTCGTCGGGGTGAGGTGGGATGTGTGTGTTGCGCGATTAATGTGTGAGTGGGAACAAAAACTCTGAGATTTGTAGCGATGATCTTTGCGGCAATTTCATTGGCGATAGACCGTAAGTAGCATGCATTTGATCTGCTCTTCGAATCGCAGCCCTTTTAAATTTTCAGCCGCAATATAAGATTGCTATTTTAAAATAGCAGTGAAAAAATCGCAGGTACGTAAAATAGCGTACCATCTCTATGTACCAATTACCTCGCTATATTGAGCAAATTTCTTTCATAGAAAGTTCTGTAATCGGTTTCGTGATTAGAGGTTTTATAGAGGTTTCGCTATGTATTTATGTAAGTCGCCACTTGTATTTTTTCAAATCTTTTTGCAAAAAAATGTACAAACTATTTGTGGGCGATTGCTAAAGAAATTTAGGCGAAATAGTTTATATAGTTTTACCGTGGAAATAACAGTCGTAAATGCAGAGTATACCCACATAATAAAATAAATCATTAATATTTGACAAAATAATTCCATCATAATTCTTATAGCAGTTTCAAAATGATAATCAAAAGAAATTGAGCAAACCCAGAGTATAGCTAGATACCTGCCCAAAAATATCAATTTTAGATCTTTTACTATCCATAATTTTTTTTTAACGATTTCATTTATCGTACTTGGATATGACGGAGCATAACTTAGCTTTAACAATGCCTATCGAAACTGAAAATTCTTCAGTTCGACTGTCGTTCCGCACGTAAAACTATAAATAACTCTCATTGACGAATATCGAACATCAAAGAACATTTACGATCAGCATAACTAAAATGACGTTTTATCTAACGATTCGCCATCGATAAACTCTATGGTACAGACATAAACATCAAACTAGTGACTATACTTATATTATTTTCATATTCAGTCAGAATAACTCCGAAATAATTTGGCAATTTCGGAACGACAGTATACGACAAAACAGTAAACTAAAAAGCTCTAAATATAAAAATAAAAAAAAATAAAATTCACCACTTGCAGTTTATACTCCTAGAACTGTCAAAATGCATAATATTTTACTGCCAGTCGTCACATACCGAAGAAGATGCCCCTGCTACGAAGACAGGCAAATGCCGACAGAAATAAGTGTCCTTGCTCCTCTATTCGGCGAAGGACCGCCGCCGTTTCGACAATTTCTTTTATTACATCAAGAATTGAGATGAGCCCAATAAAAAAAAATTATTGATTGGCATGATGTATTTTCGTGGATAGAGTGGGTGGGCTTTCGGGTTGCTGAAATATACGCGTTTATATTGCACACATGGCTGCTGCTGCCGAGCTGTGTGTCAGAGAGTTGCGTATGTTACGAATAGTTGGCTCCACAAAAAAAAACGAAGAAGCGAATTTTCTGTAGCCTTAGGCCTTGTCGAATTTCTTAAGTTATCGGACCATTCGTCATTCATAATTTTCAGTCAATTGGTTTCCGAGCTGACGGGTGATTCCTTTTGCGCCCATTTGAACGGAAGAGCCAGGCCATTCATCTTAACTGGTAGCTGAATGGAGTCGGGTCTTTTCGACCATTCAGCGGAGGAAATTGTAGTTAAATTCGGATTCGAATCGTGTTGAATTGATAGAAGGAATTTAGCATCTATAGATTTGCTTAGGAGAATAACCAAAAAAAAAATTGATATGTTATTTACAGATCGTTAAAGATATCTGATAAATTTCGGACAAGATTTCTTGTGGTTAGAAAAATTTAATTGGATCATAGTTGAGATTAAATTCTTCTTCAATGATGTTATGACTCAAATTTGATATCAAGTAACCATACTATACATATGTGCTACGTACTGTAGGAGCAATGAACTTAAAAACAAAGAAAACACATGCATTTTGTTCTACAACAGCAATGAAGGGTGTTTTAATGATAATGGCGCCAAATCGCACAAACGAGGTGGCCAGTTAACAGGTCCGTTTCGTGAAATTAATCGATCATCAAATGTTTCTTTCAGTAAATTAATTGTATCGCACGCTGTGTGGCCTTTTGAAACCACATGTCTGCGACATTAATGCCTCCATTGAGGCACGAAAAAGTTATTAATCATGTCTCTGTACTGCTCACCGTTGACTGTAACGTTCTGACCATCATCATTTTTGAAGACATATGGAACAATGATTCTACCGGTCCAGAAAGCGCACCAAACGATGACTTTTTCTGGATGTAATGGTGTTTCGACAATGGCTTGTACATTACCATCGTTCCAAATACAGCAATTCTGCTTATTGACATAGCCAGTTAGCCTTCATCACTGAACAAAATTTTCAAATGAAATTGGGGATCAATGGCAATGGTAAATTTGAACAATTTGCAAACGTTGCTACGGCGTCAGTCTCTTCATGATGAATTGCCAAACCAAACTAACCACAAAACAACCGGGAACTGTCAAATCGGCTGTCACTGAAAACAGTGCTGCCAATTTAAAGTTTTCCGCCCCTAGAAACAACACCCTTTATACGTTCCTTTGAAAAGGTGAATCGTTCGCAATAGACATTCGAATAAGTCACATCAGTAATTTACTTCGGCAATTTACTCTAAAAGGTGTAACCTAGTGTAAAGCATGTTAATCTATAATGCGAAGGCCGTGAGTTCAAACCCCGATCGACGTATAATTCCAGCACGCTGCTTGCTTGGATATACTTTCGTCACCTCAATCTATGAAAATAAAAATGCGTAGATAGAGGGCTGTAGGAACGGCTGAAAATCCTTCCACAGCAAATGATGAACATTTTAAGGAATCTGAAGGTCAGGAAGCCAAGGCCCGATTTGGTCTGCATTGCCATTGTAGATTAGATTAGATTTACTCCAAAATACAATTTTATGGATTTAGAAAATTCTTTTTACACCAATCTTAATATTTACCAAATAAATCTGAATCCATTACAACTAGGCAGGGTTTCTTGATTCATTAAATAAAAATTCTCCTTGACTTTTTTATTTATCATTTTTTTTGTGAATTGATTAAATTTAATTTCCGCTTCAGAATCCGACATTTTTAATGATAGGATAGTGGCAAAAAAATTTGTCTACTGACGTGGAAATTTCAAAAATATGCAATCACTTGGTTTTAATTAGTTCAAACTATCTAACTTGTACTGTATATTAAAATATAGGATAGTAATATGTTAACATCTCACAATTTATAATATTACTAGCAAACGCCCGCGACTTCGTCCGCGTAAAAATAGCAATAATAAGCAATTTTCGAGAGTGTAGTTAGTAATACATTATGTGGGATATATAATCTGCTTACTTTAATGGCTCTTTGAAGAGAATGGTTTGTATATTGTTGGAATCAGAACCATAAATTATTAAGAATGAAAGCATGATACTCCCATTTTTATGGGACAGGCTCGTGATCAAATCAAACCCGTGATTCGAGATCATATACGTGTTGAAGAGCATTAAGGACATGTGAATAATTGTAGCTGGTGTTATTTTAAAAAAAAAAACAAATAAAATAACATTAAGCTTAAAAACATAACAGGACTACGATTGTGCGTAAAGCCCAATCATAGGATACTATATATAGATGAAATTGAAATTTTTGCGGTGTTAAAAAATTGTGTATGGGGAGCGGTAGAAGGGGTGACAGCACTGAACTAATTTGTTTCACATCATGCTAGAGTAGCTATAAAAATGTTTTGTACCAAATTTAAGCTACAAAAATTGAGTAGGTACTGAGAAACTTAGAGCAATGAATTTAATGAAATTGTGCAATTTGTATGGGAGGTGGTAGAAGGAGTGGGGGGTTTTTGGTTATTTTTCGAGAAACAACTATAACTATCATGCAATTGATACACTTTAAATTTCAAATCTGTATCACTCACACTTTTCAAGAAAATCTAATTGTTATATAGTCGTGGAATGTGTCTCATTGTATGGGAGGGAGTAGAGAAGGAGTGAAGCTACTCGGTTAATTTTTTTCCCGGTATTAATAATTATGCTAATTAGAGATTAAGTTCAAATTTTTACCTTGATGAAATTTAAATGTACTGAGAAAATTCGTTTAGAGTATTTCATGAAAAAGTGCGGTTTATATGGGAGGTGGTAGAAGGAGAAGGTGGTTTTTGGTGAATTTTTGAAAAACAACTATAATCATCATGCAATTGATATATTTTAAATTTCAGAACAGTAACATTCAGACTTTTCAAGAAAATCAAATTCTTGTGAAGTCGTGGAACTGTGTCACATTGTATGGGAGGGGGTAGAAGGAGTGAAGTAATCGGTTAATTTTTTCCCGATATTAATAGTAATGTTAATTAAAGACTTAATACAACATTTTAGCTCGATGGAAGTTACACGTACTGAGAAATTTGGTGTAAAATGATTCATCAAAAAGTGTAGTTTGTATGAGAGGTAGTGAAAGGAGTGAGGAAGCTCAAACAATTTATATACCAAAAGACTGCATTTATAATAGAAAAAATTTATTCCAAATTTCAAAATAATAGCTTTTATAGTTTCCAAGAAAATTTAATTAATATATATTTTGAAAATGAGTCACTTCGTATGGGAGGGGGTAGAAGGCGTGAGGGGAGTGAAATGAAACCAAAAGCAGATTTCATTCCGATGGACACCTAACAAACTGTACAAGTTTCATTACAATCGGTTCAGCCGTTTGTCCGTGAAAAGCGGCCGGACAGACAGACAGACAGACAAAAATTTCCAAAATGTGTTTTTATGCTTAGTTATTGCTAAAATAACTCAAAAAACTAACTTATACCCATTTATAAGCAAATAACAGACAGACACTACAATTATATTTATATGTATAGATTAAGGGCTGCAGTCCGGGAGTGTAAGCCATATACTCTGCCTATTCGATGAGAATGGAATGCACCCTCTCGAAGGTTTAGTTTTCTACAGAGCACTAGATAAAAATGAAATATTCTCCTGTCTGTCCTTATTCAATTAACTGTATGATTTGTTTATTTTCATTTTGTTTTATCCCTTCCTAAGCCGACTGGACTGTATGCTACAATATTAAAGGGTTTAGGTTGGTGCTGCCTTAAAGAAAATAAATAAAACATGTTTGGGAGAAATAAAGCAAAACCTCAGTACTATTTATTTCATTCGATCGTAAAAAAAATTTCTAAAGGATTCTACTAATATTTTCCCTCCAGCTCATTCCTAACTTTCGAGCTACATGGTTCATTATTACTATTATATTCTTTTTTTTTAAATTATAATTAAAACAGCGGTTGTCTAGACTGTAAATTTTCATGTACAAAAGTCTTCAAAGCAACCTAAAAATATTTTGGCTAAATTCCAAGAAATACCAACAAGAGGTCAGACTAGAATAGATTTTTTTTATTCTTGTAATGACGACTAATTTAGGTTGGACACACCCTCCGGAAATATTCGTTATTATTATTTATTAATTCGAGTTTCATGATCGGATCTGAAAATTAATTGGAAATGTTTTTGAAATTATGAAATAAAGAAAGAATCAAAATTATAAATTCGAATAATATTAAATTTTTTTAACGTATTTTACTATAAACGAATGCTATCTACGATGCGTATATTTAAGATGATATAGCGAATTATTGACTTGAAATTTAGTGATATTTTCTTTGTTTGCCAAAAATATGAATTACTTTCGTCTAAAGAGAAAAAAAAAACTAAAAACAAAAAAAAAATTAAGACTAATTTTCGAGCAAGTGCGAACGATGTTTTTACGAAGAATTTTTATTAAATTTAAGAATATTTAGTAAAATTCTTCGTATATCGTTTTTTCTTTAATTGTTTTAGAGACAGATCGTGTTTTGATTTCATTTCGAAACAAATTGGAATCACAAAAGTTGCTTTTCGCAAAATTAGTTCAGTGAAATGAGACAAATGAAAAAAAAAGTGTACCTAGATAGCCTAAATGATAAGCGTGTTTGTCTACTATGCGAAGGTTGTAAGTTCAAATCCCGGTCGAGGCATAATTCCAGCACAATATTAGCGAGGGTATATCTGCGCTAGAGATACTCGATACATTCTAAAACTTCTGTCCTAATAGAGCTTGGACAATGTTATAATACCAACAATGCAGCGTGAGTTTAGAAGTACAAGAATGCAAAATAAGAAATGTGAAAAACCGGCAAATTTGAGTTTGACGGTTTTCAAATGTATGGCCACGAGCACAAACTTGCGTTACATTACAAGCTTTTGAATAGAATACTCATTACAATCGAAAATAAATATGACTTTCATAGATAACAATTCATTATGATTATTTTACATCATAAAAGAAAAGAATTGAAAAAATCCAAATTTCGGACAAAATTCGCCGCGTAGTTGCTGTAAATGCATTGTCCAAAAAAGACAGAAGTGTTAGTGTGTATCTGGGCCACCTCATTCTGTACAAAACTAAAAGGCCCGTGCAATGAAAATAAATGTTACGAAAATTTTGATTTTATTTTTTACGGTGATGGAAATAACTAAGGGGGTAACCCTTTAATGCGTAATGCATAGTTAGATCGACATAGGTAGGAGAAACAAGTGAAAGTGGGAAAGTTTGAAAGGAAACATAAGAAGGATAAGTCTGAAATGGCGATGGACGTTTTTTTTTTGAAGTGTTTGGGATTGTAATTCGCTGGAATAATTTGCCCTGTAATGCATTCCATATAATTGCCGTCCGAAGGATGAAGAACTGCTTAAATTTCACTGTTCTCCACAGCAGATGCATCACAGTGTACTCGTAAACTTATGCAGTTTGGCGAGTATTACGTCGGGCATGTTAGAGAGGAGGTACTAGATCCTTTAGTGCATTACCATGGAAATATCTATAATAAATGCAGAGTACTCCGACATATCAGCGATACTCAAGGGAGTCTATAGAAGCGGATACGGTTTCATCTTCAATTAGATGGAACGCACGTTTCTAGATACAATGGACCAACGCCAGGTGTGATTTTGGGGCCCCAGCCCAAACATGCTAGTTGTACTCAAGATGTTGCTGGATATAAATTTTGTAGATAGTATCCAGTTAAGCGGCAACAAATTATTTCTTACACTTCAGTAGAATAACTAAACATTTCGCGGATGTATTGACTCCAATCAAGACGATTGTTAAATTTTATGCCAAGTAACGTAAAGTCTGCAGAAGTTGGAATCTGCACGCCACTGAAGGATATTATATGAGCCAACACCGGAACATTATTTTATAAAGATAGACGACAGGACTGCGTTTTTAAGGCATTAGACTCTACTTTGTTTTTCCTGCCCCATTTCAGGATAAAGTTGAGGTCAAAGTTTAATGAACCTTCTTATTACGGTATGAGGACAGTGAAGTCGAACGTGCCTCAGTCAATCTGGAAAATATTGTCAATTGTGTTGTTATCAGCAAAACTATGGATAGGATTGAGAGCTAATGACAGAAGGTCGTTTATAAAGACTAAAAACAGGGTGGGTGATAAGACTGAGCCTTGAGGGATACCTGAAACAATAGAAAAGGGGAAAGAGGTTACTCCGTCTAGTGCAACTTGCATGGAGCGCTCAGAGAGGAAGCTATCAATCCATTTAGGAAGAAACGAGTTAAAACCAAAGGCTTTAAGCTTGGACACTTATGCCAATCTCAATCAAACGCTTTCGCAGTCATGTGCAAGTACTATCTCTTCGCCAAATTTGTGTATACAAGAGTTGCAATGTCCAGTTAGATACACTAGGAAGTCTCCCGTTGAACGTCATGAATGGAAACCATATTGATCAGGTTTTTTCCACAAGGTTGCTCACTTAATAGAAGTCGATAGGGCGGTAGTTAGCTGGGATCGCTTTGCAGCCCTTCTTGGGAAATGGCTGAACATTCGTGACTTTCCAGGTATGCGGAAAACACCACGAAGAATACGAAAGATGAAAACAGGAGCGAATTTCTTAAGGGCAATTTGCGAATGCCGTCCGGACCAGCAAACTTGTTAACGTTGAGCTCTTGTAGGATCTTGGAAATAATCCTAGTTCGAAAATAAAGGGGTGGTAGCGCGAAATCATAGGGTGGTAGTTGAAGGGAACTCTGGTTTGTCTGTGCAAGTTTTCAGTTCCTGGTAAAGTTCGCTGCTAAACGGTTGGCTTTTTCCACCTACTCCTTTTGAGGCTTGAAGGTATAAATTACCTCATACTCTTTAGAACTCGGTTACAGATTTCGCTGCCAAGCCACAACCTTTTGGCTGGAAGCACTATCTCCAATCAAAAGCTCTGTACAAGTCATCTAGTGCCCTCCGGTTTTCCGTCAAATACCTAGGACTACTGCCATGGGTATATCCGCAGCCGAAGTTTTATTATGCTTTTTCATGTGTTCCAGGCGTTAATATTTTTCATACAGAGTGCATAGAAAGTATATAGGGTTACCATTACCTTCCTCACCATCACCTTAGCGACACCACTGCGTCATTAGTAATTTTAATTAATAATGCTATACCTGTATTTTTAACTTTATTATAATTCGATCTTTTTTCTTGTCATACAAAGTACAATTAAGGGAACCCGGGGCACAACGGGGTACCGGGGCGGAATGAAGTTCGGCGTTTTTCGGACTCAAGGAGGTGCTGCAGCAATAAGTAGAACTAGACCAATCAAAACTTAAATTTTGTTTAAAACAATTTTATTATTTCCTATCTACTTCAGCATATTGTGAAAAAATTAATTCAATACTGCCACCCCTTCTACCATCCTCCTTACAAAATTTCTGATATTCACGAAAACTTCTAATGACTGGCCATTAAGCGCAATCGTATTCCTATTATACTTTTTAAGCTTCAAATCTATTCGATATTTCTAATTTGTTTTAAAATGTAAAATAATTATTGGATTTCGCGACTCCTAGAATAGATTTTTAATTCTTAACTTCTCGTTAATATCATTCACTTCAGAAAAAGCGTTTATTTTCTTAAATTTTGCCCAATTTAAAACATTTTATTTTGCTTTGTAGTCGAATTGTCCTAATTTTTTGTCCTATTTACTGTTTATTGCAAGATTTTCGAGTTCCAAACTACTCCACCTGTAAATTGTGGTGAGTATGGCACCTAAGAGTATTATTTCACTCTGGGGCGCAAGGAAGTCTAAGGCCGATCCTGTACTCGAATATCGCTACTAATTTCTGTTTGCGGTATTATATGCTTGGTATTTTAGATTGCCCGTCATCATAAATATTAGGACGCATATAATTTAATAAATAAAAAATGAATACCTCCCATTGAAAAACCATGCAAATAAAATACCATGAAGACATGCTAAATATAGGCATCAAATGTGAAGGAAAAAAGAGATGGCAGTAGAAAATATGATGCATGAAAATAAACTACAACCATACTTTATGTAACAATAGACAAAAACACCATATCCTATTATTACCAAAATAGATAAATCGCTATAATCTTCTTATATAGAATAGAATGAAAGAGTACAGAAAAAAGTCAACAAGCTGGAGAGAAAAAAAAGTAATAACATGAAAGTCACGAAATCATGTTGTTATTTAGAAATATTAATATTTGCAAAATAATTGTTGATAAGCAAAGTTTTTTTTTCAATTCAAAAGCAGTGCGCATCAAATTTTATAACTTTTTTGTTCAGATCATAGGGTTAGTTTGGAAAACTAGAGGCGCTTTAGTATAGTTTGGCTAAAGTCATTCATTTGGATCGAAATTGAAAAACGAAAATACATATTGTATGTTAGCGGTTTTTTGAAATATAAATCCATGGGCAGTTGTAAATACTCGAATGGAAATTGTTAAAAAAAATTTGAAGAAATCATTTAATATAAAAAATATGTGAAAGAAAATAAACTTAGGTTCCGAGAGCCGTGTTTGAGAGGGGCGCCAAAGTACCACCCTCTTAACTTATTTATTTATTTATTTCTTCTTGTTGCATTGACTTGTTGTACAAGTCGCTTCGCCTTATAAACTTTGCGCTATGAGAACTTCATATGCCATTTAGATTTATAGTTTACCATCATTCAATGCACTAACCATGCGAATTCTGAATTCGACAGAGAATTTGAATAAGGTGGGATCAGAGGGAGGGCAAAAAACACCATGCACATATTTTATTTCGTATATTGCGTGTGCGTAATTTAAGGGGGGGGGGGGTTATTTATTTGTTATTATCAGCAGCCCTGTTTCTGGTGGTAATAAATGACATCTTAAGTCACAGGGGTTCGAACACAAACAGACCGATTGTCCTTAACGGACAAGATGTGGAAAAGGTGAGAGAATTTTGTTATCTCGGAAGCATTGTCAGCATGAACGGCGAAGCCGAAAAGTATATTGAGGCTCGTCTAAATAAAGCTCGTCAGGCCTTCGGTATCCTTTCCCCTTTCTGGCGGTTAAGAGAGATATCCCTTCGCATGATGCTGCGAGGTTTTGACGCATGCATCAAATCCGTGTTGTTATGTGGTTACACTACGTGGAAAGTAACCGTTCGACTTACCAATAAACTGACAATGCCTCCGACGCATTTTAGGTATATTCAGGACAGAAGTGATCTCCAACGACGAACTTTGGAGTACAACTGGACAGAATAAAATAGGTATTGAGATTCAAATATGTAATTAGCAGGGCATCGGTCATACTTTGAGGAAACCAGAGCGGAACATCGCCAAACAGGCTCTGGATTATAATCTTCAAGGAAGACGTCGGGTTAGTCGACCATGTAACACATGGAAGCGAGCAGTTGAGCAGGAGGCCAGAGGAATAAACAAGTCCTGACAACAGCTTAAGGCCGATGCTCAGGATCGCGCCTTATGAAAGAGATTTGTTTCTGTCCTATGCCCCAAATGGGTGCAGGAATTTCATTGTTTGATTTGTTTCGCATTATATTGCCTTTAGGTGTCGTTGGAATACTCGCTTATCTAAGACAAAGCTGGCAAAAGTTTACCACTTTTCTCATACTTTTTTAATACAGGGCATTTGTCATCTGGACATTTATGCATATTGTCTCCGCTTATACTTTCAGGGGCACTTCTACTGCTGGAATATAAATAATTAGGCAAAAATCACGAAATATACAACTAAACGATCATTATCGCTCTATTCTAGATAAATCTACATAATTATATGCATTAAAATGCACAATTAACATTTCTTTTACACTAACTAAAACATCTATCAATTTAAAGAGATATAAGTTTCTGCATAGCAATTACGAGTTCATGCGAACGTCAAACGTTACAAATTGTTAGTCTCTCTCTAATGACAATGTTGTGGCTCGCTGACACGTCACTGGCCAACACGGCTATTACAATCACAAAAAAAAAAGTTCTATAAAAGGCTTCAGAGCAGCGGCAGCAGCAGAATTTATCGCGGAATGTTCGCTGTCCCTTCAATTTATGGTGCGAACTAAAACATGTGTCGGGGAAATGGTGTCTAACAAGTCGCATGATGGAAACGATAAGAAACACGTCCCACATTAATGTCGAGCTTTCGCTCATTCAATAACGTCATCAGGAAAATGCTCGTGTATATGCACATTTTCATTTTAGATTTGCGATAGTTTTCTCGCATATCTTTTGCTCCTCAAAACTTTTGTATGTCAGTAATGTTCAAAGTCTGAAAATCCCTGATTAGGCACTCTAAAGTGCGGTATAATGTTCCATGTCCTTGTTCATTTCTATCGTTTCAATTTCATTTTATAGCATGCCATCTTACAGATAAGAATATGGTCAAGACCAAAAAAGAGATCTTCTGACTGGTCGTCCTTTTCTTCTGAAAACTACTTTTCAGTTCTATCTGCGCTAAATAATATCGAAGAAGTTGGAACGGATGGAGGCAGGCTGGGAGGGCAGAAAACAGTGAAAAAGTTCACTAAATAAATTTTAAACCGACATAAAAAATGAAAGATCACCGACGGAAGTAGTCGTAAGACAACTAAATGGCAAACAATCTAATTTGGCCGAATCTTAATGGACGTATCAGGGCGGCATTATCTTTCGATAGTGTCGTTCGGAAGAGGAGCTAATGGAAATGGAAGTTGTGATTTTAGACAGTGATTATTTTTCTCTTTCTTTTTGGGTGCGGGTTTTATTGACTAGAGCACTAACTTAGTGAGAATTGAAGTCACGACAATTTGTCTAGACTTTTTTTTTTGGTTACTCAGTAAATTTACAAATGCAGGGGTGACAGAAAAAATTTACTTTAATTTAGGTTTTTTTTATTATTTAGATATAATATAAATTTGTTTAGCACTGGCACATGTTTAGTGTATGCAACTGCTGTATCTATTTAAAAACAATTTTAAATCCATTATCGTGGGTAACTATGCAGGACATCTAAAACTTAATCAGCATTCTCGTAAAAATCGTCGATTTCAAAATAGATTTGTTTAAATAATATTCTACTGAAAATAATGTTGAATACCGCATTTCTGGAAAAAAAAAGTTATTACTCCTACACGGTTAGAAATTTTTGTGTAAATTTTACAGCAACATTATATACATATTATAATGTAACTTCTTAACGTAGTACAAGTGTTGGACAGCGAGGCGCTGCGGGCGCGAAGGTGACACGTGAGAAAAAAAGAAGAGACGCTAACCTAAAAAAAGGCGGTATGAGTAGAACGAGTGACGCCGAGTTTAACACATTGTCAAATACAAAAGTTATAATTAAAGTTTGAAAATACAAGTCTTTACAATATAAATCCTTACAAATTATTTATAAAACGAATATTATTCATCTCGATCGATTTCGTGACGATTGAGTTTGAATTTATACTTTTCATTTTGTAATACTCTCGTATAAATTTTATTCCAGTACTTATGAAAATATTCTATAGAATAAATGTATAAAATCAATAGAAAAAAGCTCATTATTTATTTATTTAGCTCTTATTTAATATATACCTTAATTTATAGAAATCTTTATACCTCTTTAATATAAATCTTATACTCTTATAATCCGGATAATATGTACCTATACAACCTTACCTTTCAATCTGTAATTCTTAACAGTTTCATCAGAAATAATTTTAGCATTTCATTTCAAATAAAATATACAAAATTAAATTACATATTTAGACATTTAAATATGCTATAGAACTAAAGTATAAATTTTTAAAGGAAAGATTTCCGTATTTCAACACTATTGTGCTTTGTTAAATGTGAGGTTTCCGTCTCTGCTAAAAACATTTATCAAACAGTTTGATAAAGGTCTCATCAGAGGCCGATACGTCACGGTTAATAAAATACAACAGTGTAAAATCCGGAAATTTTTTCTTTTTTGCAAGAAACTGTTTTATATTTTTCAAATGTCGGTCCATTTTCCGACATTTGCAAGATAAAATAGCATTTGATATATGGAAGCACTTTTATAGTAATAATTTTGCGAACCTACATATGCAGCCACCTATGATTAGGTTAAGAAATCATACTGAATTTAACTCAATTAAATTGCGTAAAAACGTTTTTCACGCTTGAATTTTAAAATTTGTGTATATAACAATAATTATACTATAAGACTTGGAAGCATATTATTCATACTCTCTCTACAATAACACTACATCCCAAATCGGGCCTTGGCCTTCTGACCTTAAGGTTACTTAATATGTTTTTTTTTCATTACTTATTGTGGAAGGGTTGTTAGCCCTTCGCGCAACCCTCTATCTATGGATTTTTAATTTTTGTAGATTGAGGTAACCATGGTATATCTAAGCAAACAGTGTGCTGGAATTATATATTACGTCGGCCGGGATTTGAACTCACGACCTTCGCATTGTAAGACCAACACGCTTCCCATTAGGCTACACCTTAGCTATTATTCATATCTGAATACATTTATTCTATGCGCAGTTTTCGGCGATAAACACGTTCACCAGCACTATTTTGCGCACTCAAAAAAAAAAAAAAAATTGTGGTTGTCAAGAATCAATCCAATTATGATGTAAATTCGAGGAGCACATAAATTTTATCAACATTAAAAAACGTATCCATGGCATAATAATATAAATATTAGTAGTATTTCAAAAATCGATAAATTATTATTTTTTCTTTCAACAAATTTATAACAATTTTTAACGACGCCATTGCTCACACTTACATATAGATTTCAATGCATATGTATTTCATTTTTATACTCTAGATGAAATCTGGGCGTATTATAAGTTTGCCACAAAGTTTGTAAAGCCAAGAAATGAGAATGAAAACAACAATGCTTGAGACCAATTTACTCAGTGCGCATAACATTTATCGAGCTGAAATTGTGCACCAAATATTTATTTAGAATTATTAGTAAGACCAAAAAAATTAGACGATTAGTTTCACAACTTCTACCCCCTCCCATACAATCTGATACAATTTCAGAACTTCACAAAAAATCGATTTTCTTGAAAAGTATGAATGCTACTGATCTACAATTTAAAACATGTCAAAAACATGATGTTTTTAGTTATTTCTTAAAAAAGTCATTAAGAACTCGCCTCTCCTTCTACCACCTCCCATATAAACTGTACAATTTCATTAAATCCAATACACTAATTTTCTCAGTACCTCTTAAATTTATAGATCCTAAATTTTGTATAAAAGATTTTGATGGCAACTCTAGCGTGATGTGAAAAAATTAGTTCAATGTCGTCACCCCTTCACCAGTTCCCCTACAAAATTTCTTAAAATCAAATAATTTCTCTTTCATCTAGAGTATCGCACGATTGAGCTTTACGCCCAATCGTTGTCCTGTTATTTTTATTTCTTTTCTTTCGACGATTTTCAGTTCCTCATATTCTTCATTGGTTAAGAATGTCAACTGATTATTTAAATAAACTGCCAACAAGTCGGGCGCAACTTTATTATTTTTGGGACAAGTTAATGATGCATGGAAAGTCAATATGCAAGTTAAACCCCTTTTCAGAAGTGGAACCCCCTTTAGGGCAGGGATGATGCCAATTCAACACTTAGTTGCGAATACGATCAATAGCTCCAGTACATGTAATCAATATTTCATTCGTTTATGCAAGTTTGGGTTTTTATGAGGGAGGGGCAGGGGTGATATTTAGGGTGGGTGAATGTCAATAATTTTTCAGTTGATTGCTTCAATTATGTCCAATATTTTCTGCATAGAATGTCAGTTTCATAGACGAAGTTGCATAGAATTTTCATAAAATTTGGTGCATTTTACATTCACGAAACCAATCATTTGTATGGGAGGGGGTAGAGGAGGTTAGAGAAAAATTTCAAGTTCGTAGCTTTTAATTTGTTGGTTAGCAGTTGATTTATTGAAATTGGTCGAAATCATACTTTTGTACGGGAGGGGGTAAAAGGTGAAATGCGATCTCAAAACTTTTGACGCAGTTCTGTTTCAACTATTTTCGAAAGTTTTTGTGCAAAATTTCAAATTTATAGCTTTTAGTTTTTAGGTGTTAATTGATTTTTTAAAAATGGTCAAAAAAATAATTTTGTATGGGAGGGGGTAGAAGTTTTAAAGGTATTCGACCAGTTAATAATTCATTCTTTTAGGGGTTTTTTTAAATGCATTTTGCAAATTTTCCAGTTTCTACCTTAAAAATTCATTCAAAAATTTTCAGCTTATGTGTTTTTTCATTGCACATGAAACACCTTGTGCATGTTAGACCAGGGGGGTCGGTGCATATCAATTGCAGAATTTTTATTATTTTTTCTGTATGTACAATAAATAGATGTATCGACCTGCAAAATTTAAACTTTGTATCTTTTACCAGGGCCCTAAAAAAATAACTCCAAATTTTGAACATTTTTGCTTTCCACCTCCGTCCCCTTACACCCCCAACTTACATTTCTTACCAAAATTAAAAATTATATAGTTCTACAATCTGACAAATTTTTGATTTGATATCTGTACTCAGTTTCGAGATATAATGGTTTAAAATTTTGAAAAGTTCAATACTCCCCATTTTCCCCCACGACTATTTTGTCCAAATGTTATATTATTTTCGTATTTTTCTAGTATAGCTTAATATAATTACCAAGTTTCAATTACATAGCTCAACAAATACCCGAGATATTGATTTTTAAGTGTTTTTCTTTGCATCCCCCCTGACCCACCCCCTTACAATAATTAGCCTCTATGTAAGCTGATTCCAGTGAATCTGTATACCACCTTGATGGTCTAAAAATATAATTTTTTTATGCTAAGTAATTTCTAAGATATAATCATTTGAAAAAAAAATTCGGCCGACAATTGGTTTTTAGCCCTACCTTTTTGCACCCCAATGGATAAAAAAATTAAATTAATTTTAAAAGTTGTCCCACAAACCCTTTTATATGTATATCGATTTTTAGCTTTCTAGCTGTAACCATGTTTGAGATATTTGAATTCTTAGTTTTCGGTTTAAGTGCTCCCCCCGCCTACCCTGAACCCTTACACCTCCCAAAATGGGTGTCCGCCTGAGATCCGCAACTATCTACAATCCCTCCAAAAATGAACTTTCTATCTTGAAGGGTTTGGGAGTTAATGTTAGTTATGTAGTATGTAGTTACAGACAGACGAATTTTTTTTTTGCATTTTTAGGCTATTTTAGTCATGAAACGTGAAAAAACAAAATTTCAGGGTAGCAATTTTTTTTTTCAAGTCGATCACAATACTTTATTATTAAAATAATAAAGTAAAATTGCCCCTTTCACCCCCCTGTCACACCCATGTCATAATTGAGAAAGGTAAATTCATTGCTCGAATCAGATCGACCATTTCGTTCTTTTGCGACTTCACATTCATGATCAGCGAACTCGAAAACCCTTAATGTAGCTTTTACATGCGAAAAAGTCTAAGCTTTCCGAAGATTTTAATAATTGCATAGTTTAATAGTTTTTACACGGTTAAAAATATTGGTGTTAATATAATTCGCATTTAAAAATAATACTTGGCCTAAACGTACATTAATTTAAAAAAAATTAATTTGTAGTGCATATTCACAAGAGGACATTTCTCTAAAACTGATTTTTACCATAAACTAATATCGAGGGATTATGCTTGTGAAAATTAGAAACCAGTATTTCATAAAATTCTAAAATAAAGTTTCAAAAATATTTTTCGCTAGGTGTACAATGAAACCCCCCACCACCATTTATCCCACACCTTTGTATTCCTGATAAGTATCGCAGCTGATTTTGACTTTAAAGAATTATGGTCAAGGCCTGCTATATACATACAACACCAGCCAAACCGACCGAAAAGAGAGAAAAACCTAACAGAATTATGATTGGGCGTAAACCATAAGTAGTGCGTAAAGTAGTGAATAGAGACTTTTGCATGAGAGGTGGTAGAAGTAGAGGGGGAGGTTTGTATTTTTCGTATATGACACCGAACATGGCATGCAAAATGTTTGCTGAATTTTTTAGTTTTCATTATTTTTAAAGAAATTGGATATAGTTTTCCTAAAATTGGGGTATTTGTTGGAAGGTGGCAGAGGAAGTGGAGCGTTTTAGATGATTTTGAAACTGCTTATCATCATCCTTATCACCATGCTTTGATTCAATTTCAAAGTCGATAGCTGTCATATATTCGAAGGAAAAATGTTTTTCTTGAATTTATAATACAGATATTTGTATAGGAGGGGGTAGAAGGAGTGAAGCGGTGCTGATAATTTTTTCTAGCATTTATTACAATTATTAAAAAACAAATTCCGGCAAAATTTTAAGTTTGTACTTTTTCTAGTTTTAATGAAAATCGATATAATGCATTTAACCAAAATTATGCATTTGTATGGGAGGGGGTAGAAGGAGTGTAAGGATCAAAACAATTTTTTTGCGCGTTATTGATATTTCTATTTTTATAATGTTTACAAAATATCAAGTTGATAACTTTAACAGTTTCGAAGAAAAATAATTTAATTTAAATCTCAAAATTTCGTGAAATTTGTATGGGAGGGGGTAGAAGGAGTGAAGTTGATAATTCTTTTTAAAACTAATTTCAATTATAGTAGAATTAATTCTGGCAATATTTCGTTTTTTCAGCTTTACTAGTTTCAATGAAAATCGAAAATATGTATTTTTCAAAATTGTCCATTCGTATGGGAGGGGGTAGAAGGAGTGAGGAGATCGGATCAATATTCTGTGATATCAATGACATCTATATCGTAATACTTTGACCTAAATTACAAGTCTGTAGCTTAAATAGTTTCAAAGAAAAATCAATTTCTTAATATTTCGAAATTTCATAAAATTTGTATGGGAGGGGGTAGAAGGAGGAATGTAGCCTATTCACGAACTTAAAAATACTTTTATGCACTATAGCTTAAAGTTTTCGAGAGTTATGCTGTAGACAGACGGACAGACGGTCACTTGGAATCGAGGTTTTTGAGCGACAACTAATATTTCTGTAACACCGCTCTGTGCGAGCGTTATTTCTTAGCGTTACAAACGGTAAGGCAAACACAATATGCTCTCAGATTTCATCTAGAGTATAATTCAATCAATCAATCAAATTCCTGTTAAGACCCCCTATAGGGGCATAGGACGGAAACAACTCTCTTCCACAAGGCGCGATCCTGAGCATCGGCTTTAAGCTGTTGCCAGGACTTGTTTATTCCTCTGGCCTCCTGCTCAACTGCTCGCTTCCATGTGTTACATGGTCGACCAACCCGACGTCTTCCTTGAGGGTTATAATCCAGAGCCTGTTTTGCGATGTTTCGCTCTGGTTTCCTCAAAGTATGACCGATCCACTGCCACTTTCGCCGTTGAATCTCAATACCTATTTTAGTCTGGCCAGTTGTACTCCAAAGTTCGTCGTTGGAGATTACTTCTGGCCAGAATATTCCTAAAATGCGCCGGAGGCATTGGTTTACGAAAGTCTGTAGTTTCTTGGTAAGTCGAACGGTCACTTTCCACGTAGTACAACCATACAACAACACGGATTTGACGCATGCGTCAAAAACTCGCAGCTTCGTGCGAAGGGAGATCTCTCTTAACCTCCAGAAAGGGGAAAGGATACCGAAGGCCTGACGAAATTACCAAAGGTAAATTACATTTAAGCACAATGAAAGATTTTTTCTCTAAGAAAAAATTACTTCAGTTTTAGTTTGGTGAATGTTTTCACAGTGCATTTCGAATTGGAAGGAAATATTTCCGGATTCTAGACTGTTAGGCCTTATTATTCGTGACGTTTCGGTCTCTGCTGAAACCTTTATCAAACTCAGTTTGATACGTGGGAAGACAGTATGCATGTTATGGTGGATAGGGAAAACTATGTGGATGGGGTCCCAAGGCAGGGCCGTTGTCAATTATTTAATAATTAATTGGGATTACTATCAATAGGTTCAGTATAAAGGATCAATATTTCATTCGTTTATATATAGGCAAGTTTGGGTTTCTATGGGTGAGGAGAATCGGATAAAAGAGATGGTTATGTGTCAATAGTTTTTTAATTGATAGCTCGAATCACGTTCAAAATTTGCTGTCTAGAATGTTAGTTTCATAGAAGACGTAATTTTTATGAAATTCTTGGTATATTTTATATTCTTAAAACCATGCATTTGTATGGGAGGGGTTAGAGGAGGTGGAAGAATAGCAAAATTTTTGATGCAGTTTTGTTAAGTTTCTTTTGAAAAGTGTCCTTATAAAATTTCAAACTTGAAGCATTTAATTTGTTGTTTATTAGTTGATTTATTGAAATTGGTCGAATTCATACTTTTGAATGGGAGGGGGAGAGAAAGGCCGTGGGGATTTCAAAACTTTTGATGGATTTTTATCTGAAATATTTTTTGTTAATGGTCTGGTGATAATTGATTTCTTAAAAATGGTCGAAAACATAACAGAATTATGATTGGGCGTAAAGCCCAATCATATGATACTCTATATGAAATACTTACTTACCTTTGTTTGGGAGGTGGTAAAAGCAGAGGGGGAGGTTTGTAATTTCTGTATATAACACTGAACGTAGTATATAAAATATTTCATGCTGAATTTAAAGTTTCTTGCTATCATAATTTTCGAGGAAATTGAACAATTTTTGTCTGAATTTATGGTATTTGTATGGAAGGTGGCAGAGAAAGTGGGAGATTTTGAATGATTTCGAATCTGCTTATCAACATCCTAATCATATTGCTTTGTTGCAATTTTAAAGTCGATAGCTCTCATATGTTCGAAGGAGAAAAACTTTTCTTGAACTTCTAATACAAAAATTTGTATGGGAGGTGGTAGAAGGAGTGAGGTGAAGGCGATATTTTTTTTAGCATTTATTACAATTATTAAGGGACAAATTCTGGCAAACTTTCAAGTTTCTACTTCTTCTAGTTTCTATGAAAATCGGTTAAATGCATTTACCAAAATTCTGCATTTGTATGGGAGAGGGTAGAAGGAATATCCGAATCAAAACCAAATTTTTTTGACATCAATCAAATTTAAAATAGTGTACTTTTCTCAAATTTTAAAGTTGATAGCTTTGACGGTTTTGATGAAAACTAACTTAATTGAAATTTCGTAAAATTTGTATGGGAGGGGGTAGAAGGAGTGAGGTAAAGTTGATAGTTTTTCCAAAATTAGTTACAATTATAATAAAATTAATTATGACAAAAATTGGTTCATTTAGCTTTGCTCATTATACTATGACCTTATTTTCAAGTCAAGAGCTGAAATAGTTTCGGAGAAAAATCAATTTCTTTAAATTTCGAAATTTCATGAAATTTGTATGAGAGGGGTTATAACGAGTGGAGGGATGTGGCCCGTTCACGAACTTAAAGTTACTTTTTTACTAAAAATGACACAAACAAATTTCAGCACGATAGCTCAAAGCGTTCGAGAGTTATGTTGTAGACAGACGGACAGACAGCAACTCGGAATCGAGTTTTTTCAGAGACAACAAATATTTCTGGCGGTTCTGTGCGAGCATTATTTCTTAGCGTTACAAACGGTAAGGCAAACACAATATACTCTCAGATTTCATCTAGAGTATAAAAATACTTTTGTATGGGAGGAGTAAAGGTTTTGAAGGTAATCAAGCAATTAACATATTAAACTTTTAAGTAATTTTTAGAAATGAATTTTTACGAATTTTCAAGTTTGTAGCATAAAATTTCACTCAACATTTTTTAGTTTTTGAGTTTTTACACGTGAAACACCTCGTACAGGGCCTTCTCATGGTGGATAATAGTTCTGGTACAAATTAATGTTTTTTCTTGATGCAAACGTGCAAAATTTCAACTGCGTAACTTTTGCCAGAGCTCTAAAAAAATTAGTGAAAATTTTCGACTTCGATTTTTTTTTTTGAGGCACCGAGTTTAATTTAGAGGGGCACCCTTTAATGCACAATTAAATCGGTAAAGGAAGTTGATAAAATTTGGGATTATTGTGGAAATTAGGGTGGAGAGAGACGGAAATAACAGGGAAGATTATTCTTGAAGGACTGGAGCTTACATCTACTTGGGAAAACATTAACCGGCAATGCATCCCAAAGTCTGAACGTTCGGCATATGAATGACTGTCTGTATTTCACTGTACGAGTAGGAATAGGGTTGACGCCATACTCGTGCGCGCGTTTAGCTTGACGAGTATTTCGGGGAAAGGTGTAACAATTTGGCTCACACCTCATTTTCTTCACAACCCTATCTTAAAATTTTTATGAAAATTTGACGAGATTCAACTTAATACCAGTTTTGAATTTTGATATATAATGGTTTGGAATTTGAAAAGAGCACAATTTTTGAAATGCTTCCCATTTCAGCACTACTATTATATTTTTCGTGTATTCCGCTAGTACAGTTTAATATATATTTTAAGTTTCAATTGTAGCTATATAGCTTAAGAGATAGTTGAGATATTCGTATTTTTTTAATGTTTTTCTTCGCCTTCGACACAAGAACACCTTAGCTTGCCTTTCGATGTTAATAATGTCACTATCAAATACTGAATTTAGCCTTTTTCTATCAAAATTGTGAGTTAACATGCTTTAGCTCGCGTCGTGTATCTAGGGCATTACTAGGGTATTAGCGTAACACAATATACTCTCAAATTTATTCGGGATTATAAAAACGTTATGTCGGTATATTATTAATATTGTCCGCAAAATGTTACTAAATAAATTCTAATTTCTTAATAAAAAATACCCGAACCTACCTAAATTATGAAAATTTTGAATATTAATTGCATTCTATGAAAATAAATCAAGAGGCAATCCAAAACGACCACAAAATGACTACAAAGTTGAATGCAAATTCGTTTAGAAACAGAAAAATGTGAAAATCCATAATTAGAGAACGTTCAACTTCTAGCTGCCACCGTAGCATCTTGACACATCTGCTCCCGCATTCTTCTCAAAAATGCGACGAAAATGCCAAATGTATATTTTTTTTCTTTCGAATTTAGAACGTAACTGTTTTCGAGTGTCAATCGAGAGGTGATATTTTTTACCCTTGAAGATTGAAATCGTAAATTCAACGCTAATGCGGAATTTGGCTAAGAAAGCTGCAAACATAATTTTATTTTTCAACACCTCCCATCCAGACCGCCGCCGCATCCAAGGTTATAAAGTTCGTTAAACTAGTACGCTGTCGTGGAGATTTTGTGACCGAAACTCTTTTGTTTATTTACCTTTTTAGCGAATACGAAAGAAGAAACTAAGTATATTGGACGGTTAGTTTGCGTTGTTATACCAAGTTTTTATTGTTCTTTTCGAATTTCTGCACAAATCGAGGGGGATAATCGCATATAAAAAATTATGTAAACAGATTATTGAGACTAAACATCCCGTCGTAATCAATGAATCGCGATCAATGAAAGGTTTTCTTTTTCTTTTTGAAGAAAAATATTGCAATCTTTTAATCCTTCGATTGGAAAGCATTCGTATCCATTCGAAATCAACATAATTATGAATTAACATCTATGCGATCAGTTTTGTTTTAAACTTTATGTTGTGAATTTGAGAGTAAATTCAAGATCAGAGAAATCAAAAAATTAATAGGTAAATATGATGAACATGGATAGTGTCTATTTATATTTTCGAAAATTCCTAGAGGAGAGCGAGGCGAAAACATTTTGAATCTTGCAATGTCAATTGATTTCTTTATAAAGGCTCTTAACCACGTGTTTGTTTTTTTTTTACAGAATGACCTGTGTTATAGGCAATTTCGGCCTTTATTTGCAATGCACAAACACAGTCATGGAAGGAAGGAATGGGATTGGAAAGGTTGGGGAAGTGGAGTGAGAACGACCGTAGCGAGTGGAGAAGCTGGTATATTGTTCAGTTGTACTGGCTGCTTACTGACAAATATTTACAGATGTTATGGGGGACTGAATGATAGAAAGCGAACAGAAACCATCTACTGAGTATCTAGGCCTTCTTGAAGTGGAACTGTTTCACTTTTACACCGTTTCCCCATTTTATTGAGAATAATTTTTTATCACCAGTAGCAACTGAAAAATTTGCGCTTAAAAAAATCCCCTGTCTGGAGTGGGAATCGAACCCATGACCTATTGACTGAGAAGCAACCACGCTGCCCACTACGCCACGGAAGTGTTTATATCATAACCTTCGGCGTATTGGGTGGGAAATTAATATTGAATTCAATTTTCTATTCACCTCGTTTCGAGATGTCAACCTACTCGAAGTAGAAGAATATTTTAGTTTCGAGTTTAATCAGCGTTAAATGTATTTCGATATCGGCACTTTTAGCAGTTCGATGCAAATATTTTTTTTTATACAGAATGACTTGTGATATTGGCAATTTTGGCCTTATTTGCAAGGCACATACACAGTCATGGAGGGAAGCAATGGGAAGGTTGGGAAAAGGGGAGAGAGAACGACCGAAGCTAGTGGTGAAAGCTGTACTGGCTGCTACTGACAAATATTTTCAGATGTTACAGGAGACTGAATGATAGAATGCGAACAGGAACCATCTACTGAGTAAATATGAGGGTAGGTCAAAAATTTCGCAGAATGACAGACAAGGGGGTGGAGCGCCCTTACGGAGCCACTACATTGATGATTTGTCTTGGCCAGAATTTGCACATCGTCGAAATCGATTGTATGATCCTCTGTCGTTGCATGTTCCGCGATCGCTGATGACTGTATTTGGTTTCTCCGTGTATATTGTTGATCCTTGTTTGGACTGTGCGCTCCGTTTCTCCTCAATCAATCAATCCAATTCATGTTAAGACCCCCTGTAGGGGCATAGGACTGAAACAACTCTCTTCTACAAGGCGCGATCCTGAGCATCGGCCTTAAGCTGTTGCCAGGACTTGTTTATTCCTCTGGCCTCCTGCTCAACTGCTCGCTTCCATTACATGGTCGACCAACCCGACGTCTTCCTTGAGGATTATAATCCAGAGCATGTTTGGCGTTGTTTCCTCTGGTTTCCTTAAACTATGACCGATCCACTGCCACTTCCGACTTTGAATCTCAATACCTATTTTAGTCTGGCCAGTTGTACTCCAAAGTTCGTCGTTGGAGATCACTTCTGGCCAGAATATTCCTAAAATGCGTCGGAGGCATTGGTTCACGAAATCTGTAGTTTCTTGGTAAGTCGAACGGTCACTTTCCACATAGTACTACCATACAACAACACGGATTTGACGCATGCGGCAAAAACTCGCAGCTTCCTGCGAAGGGAGATCTCTCTTAACCTCAGCTCTCCTCTATGCAAGACGCGACACCTTGCACCTTCGTAGGATTCTATAATCATAGCTATAACCTTATCTGGAATACCTCTCCTACGCAAAGCATTCCATATGTAATTTAGCTTAACGCTGTCGAAAGCTTTCTCGAAATCCACAAACTTGAGATGTAGTGGCGAACCCATTTCGGCTGACTGCTCTAATATTATCCGTAGGGTATTTGTGTGGTCGGTACAAGACGACCCTTTACGGAATCCAGCCTGATAAACTTCGAGAGTGCTCTCGACGACATCACTAATCCTATTGAGAATTGCCTTAGCCATAATTTTTGATACGGCAGTAAGTAGACATATACCACACCAATTGCCACAATCCCGAAGGTCGCCCATCTTCGGAATTTTCACAATGACGCCCTCCTTCCATTCAGTTGGATATCTTCCTTCATTCCACACCTCAGTAAAGAGTGGGAGGAATATATCGGCTGTTATTTCCGGGTCCGCTTTGAGGAGTTCGGTTGGTAGTCCGTCTATACCTGGAGCTTTTCTTCCCGCCATTAACCGAATGGCGGAAACTATCTCTTCCTTATCTGAGGGATCGTCCCTAATAGAGGATTGTTGCGGTTGGATGTTTGGAAGTTGTTCTGTTTCTGGAATTTCTTCCTCTGACAAGATGTTTAAAATATCAGAGAAGTGTTCCTTCCATCGCCGCAACTGGTGTTCACTCATATTAAGGAGAGTTCCGTTGACATCTCTCACCAGGTGGTTGGCGGTGAAATTCCTGTTCGTCAACTGTTTCATGATTTTGAATAGTGAACCCATATCCCCAAGGTAAGCCGCAGATTCTGTCTTGTTTGCCAGATCTTCAATGGCCTTTCTCTTGTCACGTTTAACAGCCTTTTTAAGCTGTATATGAGCATCGCGGTAGTTCTGCCTCAGGTCGGCCGTTCGTTGGTTGACATCAGGTTGAGAGATTATTGCCAATTTAGCTTTTTTCAGAACGCGAACCTTGTCCCATGTGTCTTGCGACATCAAGGGTTTCTCACCGCTTTGCACATATCACACAGATTCTTCAGAACTAGTTTGCCCAATTGGCGTCCAGTGTGCGCATTTCATATTCACCCAATGTGGACGTCTTTTCGCGTAGCATAGTGGTGTATTCGCGTTTTTTGCTGGGATCTCTAAGTTTATCCACATTAAGCTTGCGCTTCATTTGAAGAATTTGTGGTCTTCGGATAGCTGCTGTACACAATCTCAAGCAGGCAACCATCAAGTGGTGATCGCTCCCCACGTCAGCTCCACGTTTCGCTCGCACATCGAGGAGACATCTTCTCCATCGGCGATTTATAGCCAAATGGTCGATCTGGTTCTGAGTAACACCATCAGGGGAAACCCAAGATGTTTTATGATGACTCTTGTGTGGAAAAAGTGTCCCTCCGATGACCATTTGCCGATAACTACAAAACTCCACAAATAATTCGCCGTTTTCGGGTCTCTTAATCCAAGGTCGTGACGGATCGACCCAAGGGTCACCATGCTTCGCCATGACGTGTTGCAGTCGAGTGTTGTCTGATCCAACCTGAGCGTTCATATCTTCTGAAATGATAATAGTATCACCTCTTGGAACTCGTTCGAAGGTAGCACTCAGTTGGCTATAAAACTCCTCTTTCTCACCAGATGTTGCGGTATTAGTTGGTGCGTAGCACTGCAGAATTGTGACGTTCCTGACACTGGTCCTGAGCCTGACGACGATAATCCTATCCGAGATTGGTTTCCAGCTAATGAGACTGTCTCGCTCTCGGCGTAAGGACGAACGCACGCCATTTCTGGCTTCACTTTCAGGGCCAATGTACAGAATAGTGTTTCCGCTAGGGGTTCGTTCTTCTCCTGATCCTGTCCACCTGACCTCGCTCAATCTCAAGATTTGGGTATTATAGTGCTCCATTTCACGGTCGATCACTGATTGGCGGTGCAAGGACCGAGTAACCCCAGCTCTTCCCCCGTCATTCAATGTTCGAACGTTCCAGAAGCCAATCATAGTCCGTTTTCGAATGCCAAAAGTCGTTACCGTAGAATCAGTCCGTATCCGAGGTGCTGAATCCGTTTCTCGTATCAGTTAGGTCTTAAGATCACGGGTGATAAGCTCATGATCCAGTGAGTGTCCATTTGCCATTTTTAGGGCAAGCAGGACTGGCTGTGGGTGAATTCTACAACCCCCATCCCACAGGTGGATAGTTAGCTCAGGTGCGTGGAGTCGCTAGTCTCCAAAGATAGTTGCACGAATTGGTAAAACCTCATCCTACAACTACCGCCTTGCGGGTTTTCTCCTATGTACACTTTATCGCATGAGCCGCAAGGTACTTTGACCACTTCTTCAGTTTCCAATGGTTTTTTGTCCTACTGGTTTCCTAAAATTTTTCGAATAGTAGTCGGTGTAGAGAATATTGTCTTGATGTTGGATTTTCGAAGGATTTTCTCTATTTTGTTTCCTTCTCCAGTTTTCCCGTTCTTTTGCCCTTGGATGCTTCAGTTTCCACGCCTTTTTAATTTCGCTCACTTTGTATCCATTTGCTGTGAATGTCCGATTCAACTGTTCCTTTTCCTTTCGTAGACTGTGCGGATTTCGTTCAGTTTCGCATCTGGCTCTGTGTGTTAAGGTCATTAGTATGCCTGCATTTGACCTGGGGATGTGCTGTGGATGAGCGTGGAGATATCTTTTATTTATATCCTGAAGCTTAGCGACGTATTATTCCGTTCTATTTCCAAGAATGACAATTTTCCGTTGGTTTCTGTTTCCATGGTGAACTTAATTTTCTCGTGGTGTGAGTTCTTCTACTACTTGTTGCCAAATGATGAAGGTGTCATCCACATAACGTAAATACAATTTTGGTATTAATAGAATTCGAATTCCTTAATGAAAATTTCCGCTACCACAGGTGAAACTGGAGATCTCATTGCCGCCAAAAATCACCGTGAGGGGTACTGATTCCATGAGCTGCTGTTAACAAACTGATTAACAGACCGCGCTTATTTTTGGGATAATAATTAAGGACAGTTCTAACTGCTTACCAAAGAAAAAAATGTTTGGAACAACATTCCCCAGGGTAATTCTATTTACAAATTATCGGTACTTTTTTGTCACAATGTATTTAATCAAAATTCTGTTAAGTCATACCTGTTGTCCGGGATGAGTTTCCTGATGACAGTTAAGGTGTCCTTAATCGGGGTGTTGGTGAACAGTGATTCCACGTCTAGGCTGACTAAAATATCTGTTGGTTCCATGTTGATTTTCTGAAGAATCTCCTTCCTACTATTGGGCGTAACTCAGTCGTGAGAGCCTTAGCCAGTTTTTGGGCAAGAGATTGTACCGAACTGACGATGGGTCGAAACGGGGTATTCTCCTTGTGAATTTTGGGAAGTCTGTACATTTTTGGTGTATGAGGGTCTGAAAGGATTAATTTGGCATATTTTTCCGCTAATATTGGATTTTTCTTGATGGATAGGGTTAATTTCAGGTGGAGGGTAGCGGTTGGATCTCTCTTTATTTCGGCGAATGGTCCTGTTTGTAGAATATCTCGTATCTTCTCCTCGTATTGTTCCTGGTCCATAACTACAGTTGCGTTTCCTTTGTCCGCTCGCATAATCGCGATCTCCTTCATTTGTTTAAGCTGCTTTAAAGCTTTCCGTTCTTTCGGGGGGATATTAGTCGCAGGTGGCACTGTTCAAGAGAGACTTCGTATCTGATTTACTTTGTTTAACACATCCTCTTGTTCCCTGGTTAGCTGCATTGATGAAAGGTTGCCTACTACGTTGTTGCTTATCGTCTGCATTGGTTACGCTGCTTCCATTGCCATAAACTCTTGAATTTCCGTTCCTGTATCGTTTTTTTCTTGATGAATTCTGCTTCTCTGCGTTCTGAAATGAAAGAATCAAAATAATTAGAGGTATCGAGGAAGAGGTGAAGGAATAGGGCTTCTTTATTGAGGTACTCCAGCTTAGCTCTATAGAGTTTGATGTGATTCCTCAAGTTCTTCAAAATAGTCTTGATACGATGATTGTCCCATGTGCCCACTATTTTGAAGCTTTTAGTAACTAAGTTCTTGTCTCTGGATCGTTTTTCGAAGGCTATTTGGTTGAGAAAGGTGTCGATTTTGTATTTTGTCGTTTCCATTCGCTGAGCTAATTGGAGAGTTTGCTCTCCGTAGAGTTCTCTAATAGTTCGGTGAATGTTTTCACAGTGCATTTAGAATTGAACGGAAAGATTTCCGGTTTCTACACTGTTACGCTTTATTATTCATGACGTTTCGGTCTCTGCTGAGACTTTTATTAAACTCCAAACAAACAATATTGATTTATTAATTGATTTCAATTCACTTATCCATTCCTACCTGCCACTTCAGGTTACAGAAGTTAAATCATAAATTGTCTTCAATAGAAACGCAGACATGTTTTCATTTAAATGGCAATGGAAATTAAATTTCCATCTCATGCAAAAATAAATCCGTTAAAAAGGTGGTCTTGAAATTTAGACGACCGACTTTATAGCAATTTTTTTTTTTTTAATTTGAAAAAAAAAAAAAAAAAAAAACAAATTGTCGCTATCGTACAACTGGTTGAGGTACAACATCGTAGGAATCTACAACACTATGACAAGCAATTAAAAATGAATTATGAAATCTGGTTTACCTGAATGAAATCGACAGGTTATAATCGCATAAATACAATTTTTTATGTATGTGAATATTCGCGGTTTTCTAAGAGGAAAACCGTCTTGGGCGCAAGCCATAAAAGCGCTGCGCTTTACAATTTACGTCGGGAGACAGCTTGCAATGCAGCGAAAGTATGCAACTGATTTGCAGTGGTTGCACATGGAACAGTTTCCTCAATTCCGCGAACAAGGTAAGCCGGTTGTAAAGTCGACACTGGCATCAGTTGTAGGCTTACTAGGCGTAATATCTATGTACCTGGGCTCGTATAGTAAAGTCACTTGGCGCATGCAGCTTAAAGATCCGTAATCGATTCTCATTCCGGCCAGCCCACATATCTGCTCCAATTTACAAATTTCACGATACGCACAATGTCCTGAGTTAAAATTTTAGCGATTATTTCAAATTCTTACTTTTATCAATAGTATCTATTAATTGTATATAATATAATAGAAAAACAAAACATTTTTATGGAGGCCACCAAGTAGTCAAACGAGCGAGAAAAAAAAATTAATCTGATGATAAAATTTATTTCTCGATTTACATGCAAATTTCATAGCGAAACGTCGACTACCTTAATTTATTTTATGAATTGTATTAACCTGTCAGCCTTCAACAAGCGCTTATGTCTGTCCGTCTGTGAGTGTTAAAAATTATAAATTTTTTTGCACTGTGCAATTTATTGATTCTAATAGCGAGATGTTAATTTTTTTGAAAAAATCTTACTTGTCCGAAGCAAGTCGTACTATTAAAAACAATAATCTACTATGCAAATTCAGGACTATATTTTTGAGATCAGAAACCCGATTAGAATTCTGATTTGATATTATGTATGGCATTTTGATCGGCAACGGGAAATAAAATTTGGAATTAAATGCTGGTGCATATTATTTTGAATATTCGGGGGGGTTTTTTTTTGCCTTGAAGAGTTTCACGTGTTAGTCAGATCAATCTCAAGAATTACTGCTATGAGCTTGTGTTGCCTATTTTGAATTTAGTCCCATTGTTTTGTGTTGTTCGTAAAGCCTTAAAGCGTATTCTATTCCATACATAACCTACACGCCTACACTCTTTATTAAAATAAAAACATCAGAGCTTTTCAAATAAACACTGCGTTTTTTCAAAATTCAAAATATGCGATCTTAATGGGACACACTTTACATAATACTATTGAAGTAAAAACATTGTACGAGTGCAGATATCTATCACGCTCGTTTTGAAGTTACTTGGATGCTAAAGTTTTGGTCCTTCGGGGGAACACTGTGATCTACCACCTCCTAAACAAAAGTATAATTATGTTTGAAAGGAAAGACTTCCGGATTCTACGCTATTATTCGTGATGTTTTGATCTCTGCTGAGACCTTTATCAAACTGTCTCAGCAGAGAGCGAAACGTCATGGATAATAAACGTAACAGTGTAGAATCCAGAAATCTTTTAATTCGAAATGCACATTGAAGAAATTCACCAAACCAGTATAATTCTCTGTAAGTACTTTAGATGGATGCTGAGATTATCATAAGTTTTCTACGAAGTTTGTAACGCTTCGAAAGGCCCCGGAAAAGAAACCGATGACATTCAAGGCCATTTCGTCACTAAAAACTGTCTGTCTGTCTATGCGGTTTTTTTTTGCCTGAGAACGCTTTGAGCTAAAGAGTCAAAATTTCGTTCACGTTATTTTTATACTCTAGATGAAATCTGAGAGTATATTGTGTTTGCCTTACCGTTTGTAACGCTAAGAAATAATGCTCGCACAGAGCCGCCAAGGGTACAGAAATATTTGTTGTCGCTCAAAAACTTCGATTCCGAGTTGCTGTCTGTCCGTCTGTCTACAGCATAACTCTCGAACGCTTTGAGCTATCGTGCTGAAATTTGTTGTGCGCCATTTTTAGCAAAAAAGAAACTTTAAGTTCGTGAACGGGCCACATCGCCCCACTCCTTCTACCCCCTCCCATACAAATTTCACGAAATTCCGAAATTTTCAGAAATTGATTTTTCTTTGAAACTATTTAAGCTATGGGCCAAAGTATTAAGATATAGATGTCATTAATATGACGGAATATTGATCCGATCCCGTTACTCCTTCCACCCCCTCCCATACAAATGCATAATTTTGAAAAATGCAGTTTTTCGATTTTCATTGAAACTAGCAAAGTTATAAAAACGAATTTTTGCCAGAACTAATTTTATTATAATTCTAATCAGAATTGAAAAAATTATCAACTTCACCTCACTCCTTCTACCCCCTCCCATACAAATTTCACGAAATTTTGAAATTTAAATTAAATTATTTTTCTTCGAAAATGTTAAAGGTATCAACTTGATATTTTGCAGAAAGTATAAAAATAGAAATATCAATAACGAGAAAAAAATGTGTTTTGATCCGTACACTCCTTCTACCCCCTCCCATACAAATGTATAATTTTTGTTAAGTGCATTATATCGATTTCCATTAAAACTAGAAAAAGTACAAACTGAAAATTTTGCCAGAATTTGTTTTTTAATAAATGCAATAAATGCCAAAAAAATTATCAGCTCCTCTTCACTCCTTCTACCCGCTCCCATACAAATATCTGTATTATAAAGCATTTCTTCTTCGAATATATTAGAACTATCGAATTTGAAATTGAATCAAAGCGTGGTGATAAGGATGATGATAAGCAGTTTCAAAATCATCTTAAACGTTCCACTTCCTCTGTCACCTCCCATACAAATGCCTCAATTTCAGGAAAACTATGTCCAATTGAAAATAATGAAAGCTACAAACCTTAAATTCAGCACGAAATATTTTGCATACCACATTAGGTGTCATATCCAAAAATTACAAACTTTCCTCCTCTCCTTCCACCACCTCCCATACAAAAATCACTTTTAATTATTTAAAAGAATTGGAGGTGATATATTTTCCGGTACATTGACCTCTTTCTCTTTTCATCTAGAGTATCATATGATTGGGCTTTACGCCCAATCATAATTCTTTTATGTTTTTTAGAATCAAGTTCGTTAACGCGACAAATCGCTCCACCTCGCCCCACACAAAATGACACAAATAATATCAAACTGAGATAAGAGGCCGAAACGTCACGAATAATAAATCAGACCATTGAGAAATTTGTCGGAGGGCGAGCGATTACCAATTGAGTTAATTCAAATGTCACAAAGGTTGATTTTCTTGAAAGGAAGAGCTTATTCAAACCATAATTAACTCCATTCGTATGCTTAGTGAGAGGGATAAATAAAATAGCAGAAAATCGGATATGAAATAAAAAATTCGAAAGTTGTTCGGGTGAGCTTATTTTACAGCAAAACATAACAGGACTACGATTGGGCGTAAAGCCCAATCGGGCGATACTCTAGATGAAAAAGAAATTTTTAGATCTTAAGAATTTTTGTATGGGAAGTGGTAGAAGGGGTGAAAATATTGAACTAATTTTTTTCACATCACGCTAGAGTTGCTATCAAAATGTTTTATACAAAATTAAGGTTTAAAAAATTTAGGTACTGAGAAAATTAGTGTATTGGATTTAGGGAAATTGTGCAGTTTGTATGGGAGGTGGTAGAAGGAGGGACGAGACTTTTTCAGAAATAACTATAAACATTATGATTTTGACATATTTTAAATTGCAGATCAGTAGCATTCATACTTTTCAGGAAAGCGACTTTTTGCAAAGTTTCGAAATTATGTCCTATTCTGTGGAAGGCGGTTAAAGGAGTGAAGCTAATTGCGTAATTTTCTTTGGTCTTATTAGTAATTTTAAGTAAATATTTCGTGCATAAATTCAGCTCGATAAATATTTTACGTACTGAGTAAATTTGTTTAGAGTATTTCATGAAAAAGTCCAGATTGGAGGTGGTGGAAGGAGAGGAGGACTCAAATATTTTGTATACGGTAGATTGAAATCATCATAAAAGTGATAAATTCCAAATTTCAGATCAATAGCTTTTATAATTTTCGAGCAAATCCGTTTATTTTCAAATTGTGAAATTGAGTCATTTTGTATGGGAGGGGGTAGAAGGGGAAAACTAATCGTCTAGTATGTTTTTGGTCTTACTAATAATTCTTAATGAATATTTAGTGCATAATTTCAGCTCGATGCATTTTATACCTACTGAGTAAATTGGTTTAAAGTATTTCATGAATAGTGCAGTTTGTATAGAAGGTGGTGGAAGGAGGGGAGGACTCCACTAATTTTTATACGGTAGATTAAAATTATCATAAAAGTAATATATTCCAAATTTCAGATCCATAGCTTTCATACTTTTCGAGCAAATCCGTTTATTGTCAAATTGCGAAATTGGGTAATTTTGTATGGGAGGTGGTAGAAGGGGTGGAGCGATTTGACCCGTTCACGAACTTAACCTTACTTTTTTGTCAAAATCGACGTGTACAAAATTTGAGCTCTCTAGCTCAACGCTATCTCAAGCTAGAGATGACACGGACGGACGGACATCTGGTTTTGAGATTTTTGAGTGATTATTCCGTATCATTCATTTTTTTCTTCGAGCCTTATTTCTTAGCGTTACATACTTTGTGGTAAACTTATAATACTATAATAATAATTTCATCTAGAGTTAACAAATATCTCTAACAAACATAATGCATTCAATCAGCTACGATGCTCAAGACACTTTGGGCCAATTAATTTACACCTTCAACAATGTAGCTAGGGTATAGCCTAGTAGGTAGTGTGTTGGTCTTGTAATGCGAAGGTCGTGAGTTCAAATCCCGGTCGGCGCAATATATAATTCCGGCACATTGCCTGCTTGGATATACCTTGGTCACCTCAATCTAAGAAAATGAAAAATTCGTAGAAAGACGGTTGTGCGAAGGACTAACAACCCTTCCACAATAAGTAATAAAAAATGTTAAGGAACCTGAATATCAGGAGGCCAAGGTCCGATTTGGGCTGTAGCGCCATTGTAGTAGATGTAGAACAATGTAGCTTCCGCGTCACAAATTTTGTGCACTCTACAGAGTAGTATTCAAGGATAGACCTACCTCATTTTTTTTTAGGAGATGGTGATTTTTGACAAGTTAATTTTAATTATATCTTTCAAAAAGTCTGGTTTTAGTCAAAATATACTAAAGTGCCTCTTATTTCTGAATTGTATGTATTAAAGCTATGACTGACCCTCCTTGTGTGATGAAATGTTGTTAAACTTTAACAAATTTCATATGTGGTGTTTTTTTAGAGGCGGAGAACTTTAAATTGGCAAGATTGATTTCTGTGACAGTCGATTTGACTGTTTTTATTTGCTTTGGAGTTAGTTTGGTTTGGCAATTTATCATGAATAGACTCTCGCAAGAGCAACTTTTTCGAATTGTTCAAATTTATTTCGAAAACTATGGTTCAAATGTTGTTCAGTAATGAAACACAATTTTGGCTAAATGACTATGTCAGTAAGCAGAATTGCCGCATTGGGAGCAATGATAATCCAGAAGCCATTGTCGAAACACCATTACATCCAGAAAAAAATCATCGTTTGTTGCGCTTTGTGGGCCAGTGGAATCATTGGTTCATATGTCTTCAAAAATGTCAACGGTGGCCGGTACAGAGACATGATTACTTACTTTTGCGTGCCTCAATTGGAAGGCATTAATGTCGCAGACATGTGGTTTCCACAGGACGGCACCACATAATTTACTGAAAGAAAAATTTGATGATCGTTTAATTTCACGAAATGGGCCTGTTAACTGGTCACCTCGTTCGTACGATTTGACGCCATTCGATTTTTTTTTTCTCTGGGGATATGTAAAATCTCATGTCTACGCCGATAAACCAAAAACTATTGATCACTTGGAAGTCAGCATTCGACGCGTTATTGCCGAAATACAGCCTGATTTACTGCAAAGAGTGTGTGAAAATTGAACTTCCAAATTATTCCATGCATGCACCAGCCGCGGCGGTCACATGCCCGAAATCATATTCAAACATTAATGCCATAAAATTATCTTCCAAATAAAGCCAATTTCATGAATATTAAAAAGATTTTTCTGTGCTTTATTTTAATTTAAAGTTCTCCGTCTTTAAAAAAAAACACCAGTTACGATATAGTTAATTGCATACTAGGCCCAATTGAATTAGAAACATTCATATAAGTATGTAGAGCATCACATGACTGCGATATTCCGCGTAATCTTTTATCTAAAAATTTAACTTTTTTTTTTCATTTCATTATCTATAACACTATTATAACACTTTGTGTATTTCTCTAATAAGCATTTAATGAATGGTGTAATCGCTTTACTAAAATAGAACATTTAACTTTATCACCAAACACCATAGTAATGTGCGTGTGCAAGAATTGTACATAAAATTCAACGCGATAAATTTCATTCTGAGCCTAGATAGCGACAACTTAAAATAGTTACCTACTCGTACCTATCAACATAAAGAAATCTTAGCACATAAAAATGATTCTCACGTTTAAGATTTCTTATATAATTTAGTTATTATTTCTCGCAAAAATGAGTAAAATCGCACATTTTTTTCGCTGATTGATATACATATATGTATAAGGTATACGTGCGCACTTTTATATATATTTGCAATATAAATATCGCCAAACAATAAGAAAGCTAATCTTACTAAAGACCACCACGAATAAAAAACGTTAATTCACATGCGACAGTCATATTTAAATCATAAGAAACTGCGCAAATATGGCTAACAAAAAAAAAAAAATTGCCATGAATTTTTCGAGTCAGAGTGTTAAAAAAAATTTCAGGAAAAAAAGAAAATGTTTACACTGTGAGCGCAGCAGCTCTCATTGTAAACAGTCTTTCAGGTGAGATCTAATCGCCCAATACTAATTGTTGATCTTTGAGAATTTGCTTTTTTAATTAATCCGTGATTAACATGCAATAATAGCGATATGCTAAAAAAAATAGTTAAGGATTAACAAATTTCTAGAAGAATCTAGAAAAAAGACATTTTGAAATTTTACGTGTAGAATATACGTACCTGGCCAATTTTTAAAAATTAATTATATACAAATTAGCTAGCAGAGAATGAAACTTTGGAGAATTGCCAACTATGACAACTAAATGGATGGATGGAATTAGTTATAGGTATAATCCATTCGTTTTGCGTTATACTTTAAGAAATATTATCTTAAAAGCATGATAAGATTGTCGACTTTTTACTTTGCAATATGCATTCTGAGAATAATTATTTCTTAAGACTGGCTTACAATAGATACAGTAGCTTCGACTTCAACTTTGCGCATGTATAATTTGCAATTTAGCAGAGTTGGCATTAAAATCAAAAAACCGTCGACTGAACCCAAATAAAAATTTTAGGTAGCTTATTAAGTTAATGCATGCCAATCCAATCCCAATCTGTTGAAATTAGCTATAGAGATTTTTTTGCTGCACCACTATTTTAAAAAATACTCTTAAAAGCGATACTCAAGGAATTCAGAAAATGTAATTAGAAATTAAAATTATGAAAACCTTTCAAATTTCTTTGAATTTACAAAACTATTTAAAAATACATTTAATTTATAAATTTCCCCTTATTTCCAATAAATTGCTCGTTTTCTCGATTACGTTCGAGTAGCGCTGCTACTGTAGCTTACGTTCACATCGAACTCAATTCACTACGACGTCAATTCAAAACTACTTAAGCTGACACAGTTAATAAATTGTCATCATTTCTGCTGCCTTGTTTCTTAATCCCTCTTGTCGTCGTCGTCTTGACAACTCCTCCAATAAAACACATTTAACCTCAGATGCTCTGAACTCTATTATTATCTTGTCTCATATATATGAAGATGCACTTTCAGCTTCAAAACGAAACTACTTTAGACACACTTAACACAACTCGATGCCATTATCTACGAAATGTGCGCGCCGTTATTTGATAGCCAGATAAGATAGAAGATTGTACTCAATTTCTTGATGTATATTAAGATAAAATAGATCTGTCAAAACTCAAGATAGATCTAATTAAGAAAATCTTATATTTAAAAAAAGAAAAAAAAATATACGTTGAGCAAATTTTTAACGCGTGGCTTCACATTCGACATGAATTTTTGCGTCAACGCTTCAAGTCAATTTCTTATGACTGTAATTATGCATTGGTTTTATTCGTGGCTAATTTTGGAGATTTATGTGACAGGAGACACATCGGCGGCATTCACAAAAATAGAACTCTGACGACTTATATTGCACCTGACTAGGATACGGCTCCGCGAATGCAGATACTCCTCTGTGCATGAAAAGTATCAGAAGATGGGAAGATTCATAATGTATAACGCATATAGTTTTCTATGCCTGCCTCAAGAGATACGCTCGGGTATAAACTTTTCTTGGCCAGTGACCCTCGGCTTTTCGCTTATTGATATTGACATTAATTTTTTGAGATAAATTGCTATTTGTGTCAGATCTAGAGTCGCACGTTTGGTAATTAAATTTTTTTTTTTTCGCTATATGTCGCTACAAATTTCAAAATTTTACGACAAGTAACGATAGATATCTTTCAATTTATTGATTTTTTATTATGTACCACCAAACTATTATGCAATTTATTTAAATAAAAATTAAATTCTAAAAATTCATCTTCGACATTGATATTCCTAAATTACTTTCCGAAGCCGTATATACTAGAGATGTGTAGTTCACGAAAGAACTAGTTCATTTGAACTATTCACATAATTGAAATAAACGAACTATTCACTAAAATTGTCACATATAGTTCGAAATGAACTGGCAGTGAGCTGAATGTAAAGTTCTGTAGAACGAACTGAATGATTGTTTGTACGATGTATTATGAAACTAAACTGATCAGACTGGTGCTCTGGATTGCTCTAATGTATATGTTCAGTTCACGAACGAACTATTACCTCAATACGATCGTACCTCGAGAAGAAATGTAAGCATTTAGTTCGAAGACAGACTACAGAATTGTTTGTGGATCGAACTAATCAGACTGGTGTTTTTTTTTCAATTTTGATATGTTTAATTCACGAACGAACTTCCAGCTTTTCAGTTTTTTTCTTCTTCTTTTTTTTGTAGCCCTCTACTCATTTTTTTATGTATCTCGGGAACGGATGTTCGAATTGAGTCGGGTGCACCATTTTCCCCTTTTTTGACTCGAGATATGTGTAAAATTCATTTAACGAGATTCGGTTTGACCCGATTGTCTGCAAAAAAAAAAGTTTTTTGTAGTTTTTTCCACAAGTTTTGAGAACAGCTGCTCGGATTCCTTTTTTGACTCGATGTATCTGAAAAAAAAAAATTTTAATTAAGCATTTTTCCAGATATCTTGAGAACGTCTCCTTGAATCGAGTCAGGTGTGTTTTTCTTTATCCATCTTTTTTCCTTTTTTAGTCGGGCGTTCTGCGAAAAACCGTGTTTGCAGCTGCTCGTATTAATTCGGGTGACTTTTTTTTTTATTTCTTTTCTTTTTTTACTCGAGCTATTTTGCATAAAGCTGAATTTCGCATTTTTTACAGGGAACGCCTGCTCGGATTTAGTCGAGTATAATTTTCTTCCTTTCCACTTTCTTTTTTGTACCCGAGATATCTGGGAAAGGCTGAATTTTGAATCTCCTAAAAACTAAATGAACTGAAAAACCTAAATCAAGGAATTAGTCCATTTAGTGAATAAGAACTAGTGAACAAGTTCAGTCAAAGAAAGTATTTTGCCCATCTCTAGTATAAACCGTAATTGCGTTTTCTTTGATGATGAGGTAATTTCGAATCGAAAAATTATGCGAATAGCTCAATATAGTTGTAGTAGTGATAAATTGGCTGAAAAAAACCATCCTATTAGCTGGATGGCCAGGAGCTGACTGGAAAAAATTGACTACGAAAATTCGATGTACTTTGAAATGGTCATAAAATCTAATTGCCTACGTAACTTTTATTATTATTATTTTTTTTCGGCTTAACATAAATCAATCTTTATACTAAACATAACAGAATTATGATTGGGCGTAAAGCCCAATCATATGATACTCTAGATGACATACTTACTTACCTTTTGCTTGGGAGGTGGTAAAAGCAGAGGGGGAGGTTTGCCATTTTTGTATGTAACACTGAATGTAGTTTATAAAATATTTCATGCTGACTTTAAAGTTTTTTGCTTTCATAATTTTCGAGGAAATTGAACATTTTTTGTCTGAATTTATGATATTTGTATGGGAGGTGGCAGAGAAAGTGGAAGATTTTGGATGATTTTGAATCTGCTTATCAACTTCCTAATCACATTGCTTTGTTACAATTTTAAAGTCGAAAGCTCTCATATTTCTTGACCTTTCAATACAAAAATTTGTATGGGAGGTGGTAGAAGGAGTGAGGTGAAGGCGATATTTTTTTTAGCATTTATTACAATTAGTAATGGACAGATTGTGGCAAAATTTTAAGTTTCTATGAAAATCGGTTAAATGCATTTACCAAAATTCTGCATTTGTATGGGAGGGGGTAGAAGGAATATCCGAATCAAAACCAAATTTTTTGACATCAATTATATTTATAATAGGATACTTTTCTCAAATTTTAAAGTTGATATCTTAGACGGTTTTGGAGAAAACTAATTTAATTGAAATTTCGAAATTTCGTAAAATTTGTATGGAAGGGGGTAGAAGGTGTGAGGTAAAGTTGATAGTTTTTCGAAAATTAGTTGCAATTATAATAAAATTAATTATGACAGAAATTGGTTCATTTAGCTTTGCTAGTTGCAATGCAAACCGAATAAATGGATTTTTGAAAATTGTGCATTTGTATGGGAGGTGGCAGAAGGAGTAAGGGGATCATATCAATATTTCTTGAGGTCAATGATATTTATATCGTTATACTATGACCTAATTTTTAAGTCAATAACTGGAAAGGTTTCGAAGGAAAATCGATTTCCTTAAATTTCGAAATTTCATGAAATTTGTATGGGAGGGGGTAGAAGGAGTGGGGGATGTGGCCCGTTCACGAACTTAAAGTTACTTTTTTGCTAAAAATGACACACAATAAATTTTAGCACGCTAGCTCTAAGCGTTCGAGAGTTATGTTGTAGACAGACGGACAGACGGACAGACAGACGGACGGACAGCAACTCGGAATCGAAGTTTTTGAGCGACAACAAATATTTCTGTACCCTTGGCGGCTCTGTGCGAGCATTATTTCTTTGCGTTACAAACGGTAAGGCAAACACAATATACTCTCAGATTTCATCTAGAGTATAATAAAGAAACAGGATCGAAAAATAACATTTACATGCAAAGAATTTAAAATCAAAATCAAGCTTAGCTATTCCAGAATGTAATATTATTAATAAAATTTTTTATAAAAATTTGCGTATTCATAAATTTTTTTAAAAACGTCCTGTTCGAAAATGTTAATAACTTCAAAACCAGTTAACCAACACATGGCTATTAAACCAGTTCCCCCACCAATGTCTTGATTTAAGGATATTCGAAGAAAAAGTTAAGGCTTCCAACGTCTACTGCAAAATTGCTTGTTTATAAAACAGTGACTTGGATTTCGGTTGAATTCCAAGATTGACGCCGCTATTACAGTAGTCGTCGAAGCAGGCATTTCATCAATTATGAAATAATAAGAGTTTTAACCGAACTCATACTTTTCGAAGAATATAAGTTTATTAATAAATATAACAGAGCTACGATTGCGCGTAGAATCCAATCCTGCGACACACTAGATGAAATAAAAAATGTTGATACTTCGAGAAATTTTTTATTAGGGGCGGTAGAATCACGCTAGAATTTTGTATGGTTGGTGCTAGAAGGAATCGAGGAATTTTAGTGATTTTTTCAGAAATATACTGCAAACATCATGCAATTGACATGTTTCAAATAAAAGATCAGTGACATTGATACTTTTGAGAAACTGATTTATTGTAAGGTTCTGAAATTATGTAATTTTGTATTGGAGGGAGTACAAGGAGTAAAGCTTTATCTTACCATAAATTTATTAATGTAATACTTTTGTCTTCTTCTGGCATATAGCCCAAATCGGACTTTGGCCTCCCGACCTTCAGGTTTCTTAATATTTTGTTTATTATAATGAAAAGGTTGTTAGCCCTTCGCACAACCCTCTATCTACGAATTTTCTTTTCCGTAGATTGAGGTGGCCAAGATATACCCGCGCAATTAGTAAGCTGAAATTATACATCGACCGGGATTTGAACTTCCGACCTTCGCATTATAGCCCAACATGCTACTCACTAGGCTACACCCTAGTTCTGGAATGCTTTTGTGCTCGTATAAAATTCCACCATACAGTTTTTGAAGTAATTCAATTATTTCAGATTCCGATGATACAAAAAAGTTAGCTCTCGGTAACGTCTGCCTATGTGTCTCAACAATAACTTGGGAAAACCTCTTCGGAAAAAAGATCAAAGCGCTCACAAAAGATCGGCAGCTTCAATCACGGGAATGATCACCAACCGGAAACGAAATATCTGTGCATTTAACCAAAAAACAAAATTTAATTCATTTTGATTCTTTTCGAAAAATTTTGTACGGCTATAGCATTTCTTCAAAGAGTCCTTTATTTAATCGTATAGCATAAATAGCTAACAACAAAAATACTCGTCGGTTTGATTTTTTAACGAAGAGAATGTACAACAAAAGCTTTGGAATTAATTTGATGATTTGTCTTGTTTGCAAGCGATAAGTATTGACATCTGTAGTTCTGTGTGATTTTTATCGACTAAAATCACCCCAACAACTTGGAGCCATTAGTGCCTATGGTAGCCTATATTCCAATTGTCTCTTTGAGCAAGTCTTCTTCATCAACGAAGAAGGCTTCAATAATGTTGTGCCCGTGCAGAAACTATGGTGTAACCTATATTTCTTCTTCCGGTTTTTGGCAAGGTCCTAGAGAGGATTATTGTCCCGAGCCCTCTAGTAGAGCTAGCTCCGTCAGGTTTGCATAAGTAAAAAGATTCGCGTGAAACTGTGTGAAAGTCGTCGAGCGTAACTGGCGACAGAACTCTATTTATTTGGAATCAAATGATGAATGACCTTCTGGTGTCGTCGCGTACGTGATTAGCGTCAAGTACCTGGGCATCGGAGCGTTTGGGATTTGAGCTCACACAAAAAGTGGTCCAAAGTGCATGTTTACCTTATGTCGTCCGGTTTCTGCGGACGCCATTCAGGTGCAGTTCTGCCAAGGCACTTAGAGGTGAAGTATCGTGCTATAACCTACAAAATCCGGAAAGGACTCCGTTGCCGGTTACTGATTGGTTAGCCTCGGAGGAGGTTGAAGATATGAGCCGTTACGAATGCAAAGAACTCATCGAACCGACGACCACGTCAGTTTGGCATGTCAGGTGAGACTGCAGCACCAAAGGTGGGACCACGTACCAATTAACTGAAATCGTAAACTTCGCAGCAGAGAACTTGGACTTGATTCGGTATAAGCTATTAGGACTACAAATTGAAAACCGCCGTTTTTTTTCAAAATTCGAGCCTTTATTGTGCAAAAATGGTTAAATATTTATTATTCAAAAAAATGCCCATCGCTAGCCACAACATATTTCCTTCTTTCTAGCAGCATTAAGATTCGTTTGAGCCGATCCACGAATCGCCCCAATTTTTAGCGTCTTCGTAAGAATGTTAGTGCTGCTCAGCCAGGCCGTGCGTCATCGATCGAAATAGGTGCAAGTCGGAAGGGGCGATGTCTGGAAAATACGGCGGGTGGGATAGGACTTCCCAATTCAGTGTTTCCCGGTAGGTTTTCAAAACGGGAGCAACATGTGGCTGAGCTATGCTGTGCAGGAAAATCACTTTATCATGTCTCTCCTCGTATTCAGGCCGTTTGTCCTTCAATGCTCGGCTCAAATACATCAGTTGTTTTTTTTTGCGATTTCCCGTGATGGTTTCGCCCGATTGCAAAAGCACATAAGGCGTCACGCCGAGTTGGTTCCACTAAATACACAGCATGCTTTTCAAGCCATGAATGTTGGTTTGGCCATCGATGTTGATGCTTGGCTGCGGTATTCCCACAATTTTTTTCGGATTGGGTTATCGTAATGGATCTACTTCTCATCCCCAGTGACAATGCGATACAAAAAACCCTTTCTTTTTTACAGTTGGAGCAGCTGTTTGCAGGAGAAAAAACGCCGTTTGACGTTTTTGGCTTCAACTCGCATGGCACCCAATTTCCTTGCTTTTGCATCATTCCCAAGCTTTTCAATGTATGTGGCTTTTTGAGTCACGCCCAACGAATTTGCAAGTTGTCGTTGGCATGAATATTCGTCCAGTAATGCCTCCAATTGTGCGTCTTCAAACAAATTGAGCAGATGAGCAGGAGGCCAGAGGAATAAACAAGTCCTGACAGCAGCTTAAGGCCGATGCTCAGGATCGCGCCTTGTGGAAGAGAGTTGTTTCTGTGTTATGCCCCTATAGGGGCTCTTAACAGGAATTTGATTGACACAAATTGAAAGCCGCATTTTTTTTCAAATCGAGCCCTTATTGTGCAAAAATGGTTAAACATTTTTATTCAAAGAAATTACCATCGCTAGCCACAACTTTTTTCCATCTTTCTAGCAGCATACGCATCCCGCGTCGAAAAAACTGCTCGTCTTTTGAGCCGATCCACAAATCGATTCAAATTTTGGCTTCTTCGTAAGAAGGGCTCAGCCAGGCCGTGCGTCATCGATCGGAATAGGCGGTAGTCGGAAGGGGTGTGGCGGGTGGGGTAAGACGTCTCATTTCAGTGTTTCCATGTAGGTTTTCATAAACTAGGCATCATGTGGCCGAAAGTAGTGCATTATAATCACTTTGCCGTGTTTCTCTTGGTACTATGACCGTTTCTCCATCAATCCTTTGCTCAAACGCATCAATTGTAGTCGATAATCATTTCTCGTGATGAGTGAAATCATCACGGGATATGTGTTTCCACAAAAATTTTCTCAGTTCAACCACCATGCCGGTCCTTGACTGCGAAATTACCGCTCTTGAAGTATTGAAACCACTCACGACAAGTTCTTGCACTAATAGCACCCTGACCATAAATTTCGACAATCATTCGACGTGCTTCAGCTGCAGATTTCATTCAAAATTCCCGCAAATGACGCTTATTTGGCTCAAACTTCAGCATATTCAAAAAAGTATATGACGCTCAAAAAAGTATGTGACGTCGATAAAACTTCGCAAATCTAATGATGAGTTGTTGACAAATGCCTAAGTTTACCATGTGACGTTTCTGATCCGCCATTGTTGATCAGCATTTACTGCTGACGCCATCTATTGGGAAACGGTGGATTTTTATTTGGGCTCCCGATATATGAAGTTCATATATTAATAGTACGCAGTTAAACTAAGACGAAGGACGAAAAATTAATTTCCAAAACCGGTGCCAAACGTGACGAAAACATAATTTAATGGTATTCAAACTGTCATTGGAAAGGTCTCGTTGAGCACTACAATAATATATTTTTTTACTGATAATTAGTTCACTTGGACATGAAAACGTTTGATCAATAACTGTGAGAAACATTTTTATTCGTAGATAGCTCCTCTATGGCTTTCCAATCATATCAAGTTTGTGACGGTTCCTTCGAATTATTTTTTCGTCTTTCTATGCAGGACTCGTTTGGTATTAATATCCTTGTAGGTGTCCGTTGTTATTTTTTGTACTTCTCGGACTATAAGACTGTTGTCTAAAGCGCTTCGCTTCATTGTAGGGCGACTTTTCTGCTTTCCATTTTAATTCGTCTCAAAGATTTCGGGATTAGCCTTAGTGCGATGTAGGTTCTGGAAATACGATTTAGAAAAGATTCAATGAGTTCGTACCTCTTCTAAAAAAATATTAGCTAGATCCGATCCAACTCGCGCACTTTGCTTGAGATTGAACCAATCGCATAGCTTAGTTAATCGTATTACCTGTGCAGTGATTCTACACGTTCCCATTTTATTCCTTTGGAAGCCTGAATTAACTTGCGGATATCTTGAGAGCAGATTCTTCAATCGATATGTTTGAAAATTCGATGGTCAGAAAATCTGATTGATTGCGTGAAGTTATATCCGACTTTTTCAACACTAAAAACAGAGACAACGTTCTTATTCTAGAAATGAAAAAAAGGGAAATATTAGCACTGCAAAATATGAAAAAAATCAAAATAAAACGTCGTGTTTGATTTAATATATGATTAACAAAATTTATAACAATTGAAAATATGTTCAATATAAACTCTTCCCTGTACCTTTTTCCATTATTATAGTAAGTAGTCATTTTGCGAAATGTAGGTAAAAAATAAATTACTATAATATTTTGGCTATTTTTCATTTTCCAAAACAATTTTTTTAAATATTCTTCAAGCCAAACCCTGGCAAAATAAATAAAGATTTAAATTAAAAATAAAAAGTTTCATTATCATGCTCCATTAATCAGGAATGTTCGTTCAAACATAGGCAATTTTCGAAGAAAATCGCCTTTTACGATACACGGACCGTTGATACTGATGAAATGCTGCATTGTTAGTCAGACGCTATAGACTAAATTAAAATATCCTGATAAAATCAAAAACTACTTCCATTCCGCGACAAAGCAAATTCGAAACATAATACAAATCGACTAGCACCAATTAGTGCGAGGGTGTGCACTGGCTCAATGAAGTACCTGCACGCAATGAACTTACTCAAACTCTTCAAACCACTCCGATGTTTGACATAAGCGATATTCGCAGCAATCTATACTTTCACTTTAATTTGCTTCGTAGATAAACATAATCGGATTAAGAGAAAAAAAAGCTGCTTAACTCGCATCAGATATCTTTACAAATTTCTATAGCGCCAATTTTAAATCACATTTAAACAAAATTTATTCAAAATAAAATCATTGAAATTCATCAAATCAGGGTCTTAATTGACCATAATTACATGTCTTAACATCCGCAATTAGCTAAGTTGACGTATGTATGTAAATTATTATTATTGTAATAATTATTATGAAATTACGCAGGAATGACATGTAAAATTCAATCGTTGTGCACCAAAAGTCATATTGAGTTCCACGCCTAAGTGTGATATCTGTTTTACATTTTATCGCCGTTTTATTTATGGTTGCAATATTTACATGTTTGTTTTTTGTACGATCCATGTAAATTAGATCGACAAATGTTTTTTGCATGAAAGCGAAATTGTATTGTAAACATGAGTTTGTTACAACATTCTTTAAATGAAATGAGTTTATTTCTCATATTTCATGATCAAATTGATCAGGTTCGGATCAGTTACAAGTTTTTTTTTTCTTATTATCTTCTTAGGCCGGAAGTTTATGTTTATTTTGAATTTCGAGATTTTATTTTATGTTTTGAAAATAAATAGACTACTGAAAAAATGTTAGTATCATTAATAATTCGTATTTTTTATTATCACTTAACAGGAAACAATCTCGAGCAGCCATGAAACAATGAATTTATACTACGACATGAAATGGGTGTAAGAATTTCGATTTTTCATTGTTTTCACCTTTTTATCTGACACCGTATCAAATATTGAAATATAGATTCTATTAAAACAAGATCCTTGGAACAAAAAAATAAATAAATAAAAATAAAAACAATAGATCAAATGGGTCAGATTAATCAATCAAATTCCTGTTAAGACGCCCTATAAGGGCACAGGATAGAAACAACTCTCTTCCACAAGGCGCGATCCTCAGCATCGACCTTTAGCTGGGTCAGGTACATGATGTAAACTTAAGGATATCGTATCTTCTACTTCTATAATGACGATACAGCCCGGCCTCCTGACCTTCAGGTTCCTTAACATTTTCATTACTTTTTGCGGAAGGGTTTTTAGGTCGTCGTACAACCCTCTATGTATTATCTTTGTTGTTGCTTTTACTGTTTTTTTCATTTCTTTGTGATTTTAGTTTTTGTTTTAAATCAAATTTCAAAATAAAATTCGGTCATGTTCCTGGAGTCAATGTCATTTATATTCGAACCACTGAATATTCGAGGGTTAGCCTGCCTACCTTTCACTCAACATTCACACTCAAACTATAAGATCGGACATATTAGCAATTGGCGGTCGACCCAATATATAATTCCAACACATTGCCTGCTTGGATATGCCTTGGTCACCTCAATCTACGAAAATTAAAAAAATCCTAGAATGAGGGTTGTGGGAAGGGCTAACAACCCTTCCACAATAAGTAAAATAAAAAAAAAATGTTAAGAAACCAGAATATCAGGAGGCCAAAGTCCGATTTGGGCTGTAGCGCCATTGTAGAAGTAGAAATTAAAGTGCTTCCAGGAAGTGAGCAGTTCTGTTCTGTTCCTGGATATCACTTAATACCAACATTTTTTGTCAAAGGGGTCTCGCATTATATATCCGCAATGATGTTGCTTACGATTTGGCTCCATCCCTATCATCTTGCTCCAATCCAGCGTTAAACTTTCGTCAAATAAAATTAACCCTTAACAAGCACATAATATTTTTCTGCAATGTGTATAGAAGTTCACGGCTTTCGTCAGACGACACCAACCATGAATTGGATAATTTGTCTGACTCAATCCAGCAGGTATATGCTGTTAAGCCTGATGCTGAGATTTTTATCGCGGGCTATTTCGACGTTCATAACAATGTTTGATTTCAATACTCTAACTGCACGGACTAACAGGGACGAAATACTATCAACTATCAACGGACTCAAACTACACGTGAGCGAGCCTACTCGGCCACCTGATATTTCAGACCATTATGCAAGTCTCCTTGATCTTTTTCTCACAAACCAGCCTGCAAGATATAACATATCTGTTATTGTACCATCGCCAATTGCTGATACGGATCACTTCCTGATTCGTGCACATTCCCAATATCGGCATTAAAACCTCCGCTACTAAGAGTCCCAAAGAGGATCGTTTGGCACCTCAAGAGAACCAATTGGGCAGACTAAGTGCATTTTTTTAAAGCTTTTGATTGGAAACTGTGCTTTATATCCAATAACTGCGATCTAGCCTGCAATATTATTACCGAATCAATACTCAAAGGAATGCGGCTCTTTAATCTTTTCAACCTCAAAAGAGTTAGACCATCTAAAGACTCTTAGTTTACCAAAGATTGTCTCGATGCAATTCACTCAAAAAAAATTGCATCTAGCAAGTTCAGGACACACCCCACCCTAAGAGATCTGTATATCAAAGCAGGGAATTCCTGCAACACCATGATTTACCTCGCAAAACAACAGTATGACTTAAAATTGAGAAGAAAGGTTCTTGAATGCACTAAAGGATCTAAATCGTTTTGGTCATTTGCTAAAGCCGGCAGTAATAATTTTATTTCATCGTCCACACCACCTCTTTCTGACGGCAAATTTACTAGCAGCGAGTTTTGCGAGAAATTCAATCCTCCCACCGAGTAATCAGTTACCCCCAACCGTATCGCCTAAAGGCACCATATTGCGTGCCATAAAATGTCGCACTCGCGTCATTGCTAAAATTCTTCAGGATCTCAATATCAATAAATCCTCTGGTCCGGACGGTATTCCCCTCATAACCCTTAAAAAATCCTACTCATTTTTGGCTAAACCTCTTCGCAACCTTTTCCACCTATCCTACTTTTCAGGAAAATTCCAAATAGCTGGGAACAAGCGAATGTGCAGCCTTTACCCAAGAGGGAGACAAGTCGGACCCCGCAAATTATCGCCCAATAGTCATCACTTCCGTGCTGTCAAAAGGTTTGGAAACTGCTGTTAACCGCAAGGTCTTGCAATACTTCGAGAGCAATCAACTTATGGACGATCGCCAATATGGTTTTCGGTCGGGAAGATCCACAGGTAATTTTTTGGCTTACCTAACCGAATGCTGAAATACTTGCATACATAAATTTTGCGAAGGCCAAGTAGTTGCATTAGATATTGCGAAAGCATTTGATAGAGTTTGACATTATTCCCTACTTTCTAAGTTCAAAGCATTTGGCTTTGATGCTTCTTTTTTGTTCTGGATTGAGAGTTTTTTTATTGAAGCGCGCCATACAAGTTGTCTTAGATGGCGTCTCTACGACTCCCTTTCCTTCAATTGCGGCGTTCCGCAAGGCTCAATTTTATCACCTACTATATTTCTAATCTTTATTAACGACCTTCTGTAGTGGACCCTCAACCCAATTCACAGCATCGCAAATGACAGTACACTTGAAAATACTTAAAGTTTCGACTCAATTGCTGAGGCCCACCAGTCTTCTGTGCCTATTAAGCGCCGGGAGTTATTTAATTCATTAAATTCTGACCTCAACACAATCCTGTAATGGAGCAGGGTGAATCGAGTAGAATGAAACACAAGCCTGGCGCCTTTGTCTTAAATATGACATGTCGGTGCCTGACCTAATCTTTGATGGTGTAAAACTTGATCATTCGGAGAATTTCTACATTCTGGGTATGTACATTAATAGAACATAACAGGACTACGACTGGGCGTAAAGCCCAATCGTGCGATACTCTAGATGAAAGAGAATTTTTATTTTAAGGAATTTTATTGGGGAAGTGGTAGAGGGGGTGACGACATTGAACTAATTTTTTCACATTACTCTAAGGTTGCTATCAAAATGTTTTATACAAAATTTAGTATTCAAAAATTTAATTGGTACTGAGAAATTAAGTGTATTGGATTTAGTGAAATTGTGCAGTTTGTATGGGAGGTGGTAGAAGGAGTGTCAATTTATTAATGACGTTTTTAGAAATAACTGTAAATATCATTTAATTGACATATTTTAAATTGCAGATCAATAGCTTTCATACTTTTCAGGAAAATCAACTTTTTGTAAAGTTGTTGAATTGTGTCAAATTGTATGGAAGGGGGTAGAAGGAGTGAAGCTAATCGCCTAATTTTTTTTGGTCTTACTAATAATTCTAAATAATTATTTAGTGCATAATTCCAGCTCAATAATTTTCATACGTACTGAGTAAATTTATTTAGAGTATTTCATAAAAAAGTGCAGATTGTATGGGAGGTGGTGAAAGGAAGGGGAGGACTTAACTAATTTTTATACAGCAGATTGAAATTATTATAGAAGTACTATATTCCAAATTGCAGATCAATAGCTTTCATGCTTTATGAAAAAATCCGTTTATTGTCGAATTACGAAATTGTGTCATTTTGTATGGGAGGAGGTAGAAGGGGTGAAACTAAATATCTAATTTTTTTTGATCTTACTAATAATTCCAAATAAATATTTAGTGCAAAGTTTCAGCTTGGTAAATTTTATACGCATTGAGTAAATTGGCTTAGAGTATTTCATGAAAAAGTACAGTTTGTATGGGAGGTGGTAGAAGGAGGGAGAGGACACGCATAATTTTTATATGGTAGATTGATATCATCATAAAAGTAATATGCTCCAAATTTGAGACCAATAGCTTTTACACTTTCCGAGCGAATCCGTTAATTTCAAATTGTGCAGTTGTGTCATTTTGTATGGGAGGCGGTAGAAGGGGTGGAGCGATTTGGCCCGTTCACGAACTTGTCCCTACTTTTTTGTCAAAAACGACGTGTTCAAAATTTGAACTTTCTAGATCAACGCGTTCTCAAGCTAGAGAGGACACGGACTAACGGACATACGGTTTTTGAGTGATTATATGAACTTCTGTATCATTCATTTTTTTCTCCGAGCCTTATTTCTTAGCGTTACAAACTTTGTGGCAAACCTCTAATACTCTCAGATTTCATCTAGAGTATAAAAACTTAACAGGAGACAGCACATTCACAATGTAGTTTTAGACGCCTCCAAGTGCTTAGGCTTTCTCCGAAGGTGCAAGAAATAGTTTACACCAAATGATCATCAACCATCTCAAGTCATACATCAGGCCCCGACTCGAGTACTGTTCGCATATCTGGGCTGGGCACTCAAAACTCATCTAAAGGTACTGGATCGAATTTAGCGCTTTGCGTTTCGACTTATAGGAAATAATGCCATAACGGCATCATTCTTCTTTTTCTACAATGGCACTACGGCCCAAATCGGGCCTTGGTTTCTTAACATTTTTACGCTATTTATTGTGGATGGGGTGTTAGCCCTTCGTACAACCCTCTGTCTACGAATTTTTTTTTTTTCATTTTTGTAGATTGAGGTAACCAAGCTATATCCAAGCAGGTAGTGTGCAGGAATTACATTACGTCGACCGGGATTTGAACTCACGACCTTCGCATTGCAAGACCAACACGCTACTCACTAGGCTATACCCTAGCTCATAACGGCATCATTGGCTTCTTTTAACATCGCAGAAATGTCGGAGTAATCACAATCTACTGCAGATATTTCCATGGCCGCTATAGTCATGAAATTAGTCGTCGTATCCTCCCTTTATATAAATTCACGCGTGATACTAGTGCTTGTGGACGCACTCATTAGCATACGGTTCCTACCTCGAACAACCAAAATTTGGAATGCACTTCCAGCGGCCGCTTTTCCTAGTGATTATAACATCATGCAATTTAAAAGCAACATTCACCGATGCCTTTTATCCTTTCCGTCTTTATTCATTTAACTGTTTATTTTGTTTATTTTCATTTTGTGTCATCCCTTCCTAAGCCGACTGGACTGTACGCTACCTACAGTATTAAAGGGTGACCCCTAAGTTCAATTTGGTGCCTTAAGAAAAATAATAATTAATAAAATCTATGAATTTGTCATTTTGGTAGTTTGAGGTACTCATGGTACATATATCCACGGAGGCAGTGTACTGGATTTAAACTACCGACCTTTATATTGTAGACCAACGCGCTACACACTGGGCTACACTCTAGCTGGAATCCGTACGTAGCAAGCTAATTTGTAGCTGAGGGTTTGGCCTAATCGAGCTTTTACTTCTTCTTCTTCAATGGCGCTACAGCCCAAATCGGGCCTTGGCCTCCTGACCTTCAGGTTCCTTAACATTTTCATTATTTATTGCGGAAGAGTTGCTAGCTCTTCGCACAACCCTCTATCTACGAATTTTTCATTTTCATAGATTGAGGTAACCAAGGTATATTCAAGCAGGTAGTGTGGTGGAAGTATGCGTTGACCGGGATTTGAACTCACGACCTTCGCATTGTAAACCAAACACGCTACCCACTAGACTATACCCTAGCTTTTACAGGAACTGATATTGATTTAAAACGAAAGATTTCCGGATTGTACACTGTTTGATTAAATATGAGTGACGTTTCGGTCTCTGCTGAGATCTTTATCAAACTCTCAGCAATGACCGATATATTACACATAATAAATCAAACATTGTAAAATCCGGAAATATTTCGTTTTAATTCAAAATGCACTGTGAAAACATTTATCAAACCATGATATTGATTTGCCGGAAATATATGCAAACTTCCAAACAACCCTTGTAATTTTTTTTTTTAAATAAATTATTATTAATTGCCATAGTAAAAAATAAATTCAATCCATTCACATTGAAAATTATTTAATAAATTATTCTCTCACACGAAATGAAAACTACACATTGCAAGTAAAATTAATTTGTAACTTCCGTAATAAATATTGAACAAGGAAAAACCATCAGATATTAATCAATTTTGCTTTAAGATTTTCTAAATAAGGGTCAAAGCAAAGATCAAAAGATTACTATAAGTATTCTATACAAAATCGGATGCGTCTATTAATTAGAAAATCGGGTTTTTACAAGTGGATTGCTTCAAGTTAGTTTTTAACGGTGTTATCTCTAACGCCGTTTATGACAACGAATAGATTCAAAGTCTTGAAAATATCAGTTTAATATTCTTATATAAAAGCTATATTTTTCCTTATTTGCTTAAGCATCTATTTTTATACTCTAGATGAAATCTGAGAGTATTATAAGTTTACTTTAAAGTTTGTAATGCTAAGAAATAAGGCTAGGCGAAAAAAAAAATTAATAATAAAAGAAGTTAATGTTATCAGTCAAAAATCTCAAAACCGGATGTCCGTCCCTCTGTTCGATATCTAGCTTGGTAACACGTTGAGCTAGAACGTGTACACGTTGTTTTTGACAAAAAAGTAAGTTCAAATTCGTGAACGGGTCAAATCGCTCCACCCTTTCTACCCCCTTCCATACAAAATGAGGCATTTTCAAGATTTGACAGTAAACGGATTTTCTCGAAAAGTATAAATGCTATTGAACTGGAGTTTGAAATATATTATTTTTATACCAATTTCAATCTACGGTAGAAAAATTTTTTGAATACCCGTACTTCTTCTACCACGACTCATATAAACTGCACTTTTTCATGAAATACTATAAACCAATTTACTTAGTACGTATAAAATTGATCGAGCTGAAATTTTGAACAAAGTATTTATTTAGAATTATTAGCAAGGCCAAAAAAAATATATGATTTACTTCGCTCCTTCTGCCTCCTCCCATACAATTTAACACAATTTTGCAACTTTTCAAAAAGTAGATTTTTCTGAAAAGTTTGAATGCTGCTGGTCTGCGATTGAAACATGTCAAATGCATGAAGTTTATAGTTACTTCTGAAAAACTCACTAGCTCCCCACTCCTTGTACCACCTCCCATACAAACTGCAAAACTTACCTAAATCCAATACACTAATTTTCTCAGTATCTACTAAATTTCTGAAGCTTAAATTTTCAATAAAACATTCTGATAGCAACTCCAGCATGATGTCAAAAAATTGGTTCAATGTCATCACCCCTTCTACCACTCCTTATACGAAATTTCTTAAAATCACAAAATGTCTCATCTGGAGTATCGCATGACTTGGCCTTACGCTCAATCGTAGTCCTGTTATGTTTTTAATCTACATACTTCCCCAGCAAGCACTATTGCAACTCATGACCTTCCGAATTTTCCGAAGTTTCTGGGAAATTCCCAAAGAAATAGAAACTTTAGATTTTCCATAGATTTCGAAAAATTATTTTCAATTTTGGATTTTGCTTAATTTTCAAGTAACTAGAAATCGTCTCTTTCTTATCTCGTATCTTCCAGTGTGGCTAGACAGAATACTGCAGGCATATTGTGCTTTTCAAGCCGATTTAATTAACCGCTCAATTTTACTTCAATTTAACCTTAAGAGTCGTCATTGCCGTTAATTAGAATCCAATCGGAGTTTTTTTTGTCAATAAAGAGATAAATGCGGCGAGACAATAAACGTATCTACACAAAAGTACGGGGCTGGGAATGCGACGACGACATTGCATCGTATGTATTGTACTTGACGAAATCTTCGCGATAGTGTCATACACGGACCGAGTACATAGAGATAAGTGAGTGTTAAGTGTAGTACGGCAACCAACTTGACCTTGCAATTAAAATTATCATTTCTGGTCGGACTCTCGCCAGTTGATGTCACTCTTGCAAGTTTGTAATTAATTTGCAGCTTAGATACATTAGAAATGCTAATTACCCGGTTTAAGGGCAGTCAGGTTGCTGTTACGTAACCGCGACAAAGTTTCCAACAACGGATGACTATGCTAATTTATAAAGCGCGGAAATTCAGAAAAAAGCTCAGCAAGTTGTTCAGTGAGCCCTGCTCTCTGGCTTAATACGTCGCACTACCGATGATGTAGTAGCGTTTAGCCTTGCCATTGTCGACGCTGTCGCCGCCGCCCGCTCCGCCCCAGTCGAGTTGGCGGGCGTGTATTTCTGCCCGCTTTTGCCACGCCGATTAACAAATTACCTGCGGTCGAGGTGAAGTGTGATGATAATTGTGCGGCAACCGGCCGGGGAAAAACAGCGACTGCCTTAACATTCTACGTAGTGTCTTTGGTGTCTTCCCACCGCCGCCCGCCAGCGGGTCGTACTGCGCCGCAAAGCCCAGAACGGACGATTGTCGAGCCGGAACGTATCGGTGCGACAAGTAATCACCATTATGCATTATTCGACAAAATTTGTAATTGCTGTATAGGAGAATAGGAATGTGTTCGTTGCGGTCACAGAGCGTTAAACCGTGTGAAGGACAAATTTTCGGCAAAGTAAAAATTTCGTATTTCATTTTTGCACTTATCTCGGAGAGGCGGGGGGGGGCTTATTCCCCCACCGTTCAGCAGTTGTGTCGGTTTTTTCGGAATAAATGGAAACCTGGTTCGTTTGAATGCGCCCATTTCCTCTCCCCGATATCTTCCCGGGCTATCTCTCACCTCCCACCCATGGGGTTATACTTGTTCCATTCTTGACCTTGGCATAAGTACCAGCTGTCGCGGTACATTCGTTCCGCTAATTAACAAGGTAGTGGTGACACATTTTATCTGAACACGCTTCAATTGAACATGTGAATTTCAGACTGATAAGCGAACTTATTTTTAAATTTTGTGACTCATTCCGGTGCCATACTTGAGTCTTCCAGGCCGACGGAACGAACTTCTTTTGAAATTCACGGAGAAATGTAGCGCTTAGACTAGGATGTCGCTGCAGTTTCACAGGTTTAAGCAATGTGATCGGAAAAAAGGGGGGCTTGTGTGAGTATTATCTGGATGCAGAAGTGAAATTCACTTTTGATAAGACGATTATCTAATAATAGGTTTTTAAAAATACCCTGGGTTATTAATTTTTCTTTTTTTATCTTTGAATCTAGCAAATTTTGTTGCAAAACATTTTCACGCTGAAGTAAAATCTATAAGATTTCAAGCTTTTGATCGAATTAAACACCTACGGTACTATAAATTTCCAATATCTACATATATTTAAGTGCGGGCTTGTGTGCTGACGCAGTAGCCGGCATCAACGAAACTAATTATGTATGTAGATTGTATGTGTAATTCCACTCAAGTGGAATGAATGAACAAAAATTTTTTACTTATTTTCAGCTTCGTTATGGAGTTCAGAATTTAAACAAAAGTTCATATCACCACTCAAAAACCATCCGTTCGTGCTCTCTCTAGCTCCGCAGTATTGAGTTTGATAACTCGATATCTACAATCAAGTTCGTGAACGGACCAAGTCGCTGCACCCCTTCTACCTTCTCCCCTAACAAAATGACAATTTTTTGAAAATTACATAATAATAAGATTTTCAGCTAGAGAGTAGCCTAGAGGGTAACGTGTTGGTTTACAATGCGAAGGTCTTTCTGCACTTTCTGCAGAATACTTGCGTGGGTATATCTTGACCTCAATTTGCGAAAATAAAAAAATCGTCTATAGGGCGAAGGGCTAACAACACTTTCATAATAAGAAATGAAAATGTTTAGGAACCTCAAGGTCAGGAGGCCAATGCACGATTTGGGCTATAGTGCCATTGTTAAAGTAGAAAAAAAATTCTGAGAAACTATAGGATCTATTGATTTGAAATATGTATAGTATTTTGTTAGTTAGTTACTTTATGTCAACACATAGTTTAATTCTACTCTAGATGGAAGCTGAGAGTATTATAAGTTAGCTCTAAAGTTTGTAACGCCAAGAATTAATGCTCGCACAGAGTCGTAAAGGGTACAAAATATTTGTTGTCGCTCAAAAATCTCAAAACCTGATGTCCGTTCCTCCATTCGTTCGCTTTCTAGCTTGAAAACGCGTCGAGGTAGAAAGTGAAAATTTTGTACACTTCTTTTATGACGAAAAAGTAAGATCAAGTTCCTGAACGGGCCAAATCGCTCCACCATTTCTACCCCCTCCCATAATGACTCATTCAATCATTTACAATAATCAAATTTGGAATCTATAAAAGTAAAAAATCTGATATATAATAAATTTATCATAAATGTGATGTAAACTATAAAAATTATTCGGGTCCCCTACTCCTTCCACCACCTCCACCGGCACTTTTTCATGAAACACTCTAAACCGATTTTTTCAGTATCTATATCATTTATCGAGCTCTAATTTTGAGCATTATCATTAAGATCAAAAAAAAAATTAACTGATTCCCTTTACTGATTCTACCCCCTCCCATACAATTTGACACAGTTTCACAACTTCACAAAAAATCGATTTTCTTAAAAAGCATCAAATGTTACAAGTCTGAAATTTAAGAGATGTAAATTTCATAATATTCATAGTTATTTCTAAAAAATCACTAAAATCCTCGTACTCCTTCTACCACCTCCCATACAAACTGCACAATTTCACTAAATATAATACATTAATTTTCTAAGAACCTATTACATTTTTGGAGCTAACATTTTGTATAAAACATTTATATATAACTACTATAAGATAATAGGAAAGAAATTAGTTCAATGCTATCTATCACCCCTTCTACTACTCCTCATACAAAATTTCTTCAATCAATCAATCAAATTCCTGTTAAGACCCCTTTTAGGGGCATAGGACAGAAACAACTCTCTTCCGCAAGGCGCGATCCTGAGCATCGGCTTTAAGCTGTTGCCAGGACTTGTTTATTCCTCTGGCTTCCTGCTCAACTGCTCGCTTCCATGTGTTACATGGTCGACCAACCCAACGTTTCCTTGAGGATTATAATCCAGAGCCTGTTTGGCGATGTTTTGCTCTGGCTTCCTCAAAGTATGACCGATCCACTGCCATTTCTGCCTTTGAATCTCAATACCTATTTTAGTCTGTCTAGTTGTACTCCGAAATTAGTCGTTGGAGATCACTTCTGACCAGAGTATTCCTAAAATGCGTCGGAAGCATTGGTTCACGAAAGTTTGCACTTTCGTGGTAAGTCGAACGGTCCCTTTCCACGTAGTACAACCATATAACAACACGGATTTGATGCATGCGTCAAAAACTCGCAGCTTCGTGCGAAGGAACCTCCAGAAAGGGGAAAAGATACCGAAGGCCTGATGAACTTTACTTGGACAAGCCTCAACATCCTTTTTGGCTACGCCGTCCATGCTGATAATCCTTTCGAGATAACACAGGAAAGCTCTCGGACAGCGCTCCTCTTTACAAGACGTGACATCTTGCATCTTCGTAGGATTCTTAGCTATGACCTTATCTGGAATACCGAATACCTCTCCTACGCAAAGCATTTTTTACAGAATGACCTGTGTTATAGGCAATTTGGGCCTTTATGTGCACTGCACAAACACATGGAGGGAAGGAATGGGATTAGGAAGGTAGAGGAAGAGGAATGAGAATGACCGTAACGAGTAGAGATGCTGGTATATTCTTCAGTTGTACTGGCGCTATTGACAAATATTTGAATGATAGAAAGCGAACAATCTACTGAGTATCTGGGCATTCTTGAAGTGGTACTTTTTCACTTTTACACCGTTTGCTCCAATATTATCCGTATGGTATTTGTGTGGTCGGTACAAGACGACCCTTTACGGAATCCAGCCTGATAAACTTCGGGAGTGCTCTCCACAACATCACTAATCCTATTGAGTTCACAAAAATTTATTTTTCATCTGGAGTATTGTAAGATTGGGCTTTACGTGCAATCGTAGCCCTATTATGTTTTGTTACTGAGACTAGAATAATTCTTAATATAGATTTCAGGATTGCGCCTTTTCAATTTTTTTTTGTTATTAAATATTGTAAAGTTATAAAAGGAAAATTTAATTGTTTGTTAGTTAGTAACATAATCTAACTTAAGGTAAAACTTAACCTATCTTAAAAATTAAACAGATTTAAGTAAAATTCAATAAGTATATATACAACTCAAGTGAGTAAAAGAGAATTAAGTTCAAATTCATAAAAACAATATTGCGAAATTTTAACAATATAGCAAGGATGAGATGAAGTTATTATTCAAGTGAAAGCATCGCGAAAGAAATTTGTTACGTTGAATTGTTTATGCATCAGGTATGAGTAGTGCGTCTGCCATTTCCTGCATCCGGCGAGAAGAGAAATAGAATGGTTGGTTCAGAATTGTCTTCATACTCTTTCTGTAGAATTTGTAGTTTACCTTTCCGAACAGCGGCACAAATATTCCAAATCGGAGCTCTGGATGATAGGCTGCAATACTACTTTGAAGATTAACAATTTGTTGGATGTACTCAACTTGCACTTTCGATTTATGAAGGGATACAAGGAGTGGATACTTAACTGTGTGTATCTTGAATGTTAGTTTTTTTGTGCACATGTAGTCCAAAGACTTTATGAATTGTGACCAGGAAATTGGCTCTCCAATCTTGCGCGCCTTTTGGAAAAAATAGCTTGTGTTTTGCTAGCGTTTATTTTTAATTTCCATTTTGTAAAAACTTGTGGATGGAGTCCAGCTGCGACAGTAAGTTTTATGTTATGATTCCGGGGTCTTCGAAGCTTGTGTATAAACAGGAATCGTCAGCATACATAGCTATTTCACAGTCTTTGGAAATGCCTGAGATGTAGATGTTGAATAGCGTTGGACTCAGGCAAGATCCTTGAGGTACGCCTGCATTAGTCGGGAAAGTCCTATCAACAATCTCTACGTTGATTGGACTTTTATACAAAGCGATCTGTTGTTAAGGAAAGACGTTATTACTTTAATAATGTAAGTCGGAAACGAAAAATTTTGTAATTTATAAAGGGTTTTTCGATTTCTAAGACAATCATGCCCGTAGACTTTAGTTGGAAGTTATCCTTAATAAGCTCGGTAGCTCTGCACAATTGGTGGTTGATGTACAGACCAGCAACAAATCCAAATTGAAAGGAAGGGATCGTGTTATTATTTTCGAGGGTTTTGAAAATCGAATGGAGTATATTTTTTTCGTGGAGTTTACTCAAGGTATATAGTAAGCTGATTGTGGACAATTTTGGAGGAACTCTTTTTCTGGTTTGGGGATAGGGATGACTATTGCATTTTTCCATGCGGTTGGAAAATTACCGATTTTAACACAAGCGTTGAAAATAAATATCAGCAAGATTATTGTTGGTCGATTCTTGGGGATTGCTTTCATTTGAAATAGCACAAAAGCCTTCTCAGTTCAGTTGGTTTGGAATAATTAGATGGAGTAAGGGCTGAGTTTTTTTTTTTTTAAAGAATGACCTGTGTTATAGGCAATTTCGGCCTTTATGTGCAATGCACAAACACAGTCATGGGGGGGAGTGGGATTGGAAAGGTTGGGAAAGGGGAGTGAGAACGACCGTAGCGAGTGGAGAAGCTGGTATATTGCTCAGTTGTACTGGCTTCTTCTTCAATGGCGCTACAGTCCAAATCGGACCTTGGCTTCCTGATATTCAGGTTCCTTAACATTTTTTCATTACTTATTGTGGAAGGGTTGTTTGCACAACCCTCTTTCTACGAATTTTTTTAATTTTCTTAGATTGAGGTGACCAAGGTATACCCAAGCAGGCAATGTGCCGGAATTATATGTTGCGCCGGCCGGGATTTGAACTCACGACCTTCGCATTACAAGACCAACACACTACCTACTAGGCTATACTCTAGCCTTAGCTCTAGTTGTACTGGCTGCTTACTGACAAATATTAGCAGATGTTATGGGGGACTGAATGATAGAAAGCGAACAGAAACCATCTACTGAGTATCTAGGCCTTCTTGAAGTGGAACTGTTTCACTTTTACACCGTTTCCATATTTTATTGCGAATAATTTTTTATCACCAGTAGCAACTGAAAAATTTGCGCTTAAAAAAATCCCGTCTGGAGTGGGAATCGAACCCACGACCTATTGACTGAGAAGCAAGCACGCTGCCCACTACGCCACGGAAGCCTTCTATCTGAAATTGAGACAAGTAAGTTGTTAACTGACCTAGGAGATTTTTTTTAACGATACTGATTAAAAGAATCACCTAGGCCAGAACCTAATCTATGTGAGTCTTGAGAATTATCTATTGATTTGAAAGATAGTATTTTTTGTGATAACTGTGATCTACGATATAGAAATTATTCGCTTTAATTTACAAAAAGTAATAACCTGATTTTCTCAGTATCTCTAAAAATTATCGAGGTCAAATTGAGTTTAAAAAATTTATCAAATCGTTATGAGTAAGATTAAACCAAATATTAGCCGATTAGCTTCACTCCTTCTTCCACCTCCCATACAGAATGACACTATTTCACAACTTTATAATAAGTTGATTTTCTTGAAAAGTATTAATGCTACAGATCTGCAATTTTAAACGTATCATTAATATGATGTTTATAATTATTTCTAAATAAATCGCCAAAGTCTCTTTAATCCTTCTAACACTCCCACACAAAATGCGTAATTTCAATAAATTCAGTACAGTACAGATGTGAAAAAATTATTTCGAAGCCGCCACCCCTTCTACCACTCGTCATACAAAATTTCGTCTAGAGTATCGCTTGATTGGTTTTTCGTGCAATCGTAGTTCTGTTATGTATTGAAATAAGTTTGTTAAAATAATTTTTTTCTTTTAAATTGCATTGTAAATAATTAGAAGTGGATATCTTATACATTTTATTTTTTCTCTGCAAAACTATAAGTTCGACAAAAGTTATTAGAGACGAAAAGTAAGGGATTAATATGGGACATAGTTAAAGGGGTAAGAAGATTTCGATAGATTTTCAGTTTTTGAATACTACTATTATGGAAATTATATCGATATACTTATTTTCAAATCAATTGATTTAATATATTCCAAGAAAGACGGCTAAAATTCGAAAATAGCTGAAGTTTGTATGCGAGGTTGTGATGTTTGCTGGAGTGGCTGCTGCACGCTTAGATTGTCGGCAACTGCGGTGGACTGTTGCCATCTCTTCCATCATACAAGGTATCGTGTGCATTGCACATAAATGCCAAAATTCCCTATAACATATATCATTCTGTAAAAAAAAAACTTAAAAATACTTACGTTTTATTTTTTTATATTTTTTAAAATCCTTAACAACAAGAAAAATTGGGATGTGTACAATAAATGTTGTTAATATTTGACCACGAATGGTAGCTGGAAGGCAGGCCTGAGCAACGTCTCTAAAAGATTTGCATGGGACAATAGTAGTTGCTTGCACTTTTTATAATTTTAAAACTTTTTATCTTAATCTTAGTAGAGATATTAAGTCAAAAATTAAAATTAGGTACGTAGATCCATTCATATAGTAGATATAATAAATGGGTTTGCCACTACATCTCATTTTTGCGGACTTCGAGAAAACTTTCGACAGCGTTAGGCGAGACTACATATGGAATACTTTGCGTTAGAGTTTGTTCTGGGTTGCTGGTGGTAATAAATGACATATTGAAAGCTGCACTGAAAGGTGGGGAAGATAAAGGTCTTCAGTGAAGACTATTTAACATCTTAAGTCACCTTGATTATGCTGATGACGTATGTTCGCTCGTTACATTCTAAATGCAAAGAGGCGGACTGAAAATAAATGTGCGTAAAACCAAGTACATATACATGGATTCGAACACAAGTACACCGATTACTCTTAATGGACAAGATGTGGAAGAGGTGCAGGATTTTTGTTATCTTGAAAGCGTTAGGGGACGGTGGAGCCGAGAAAGATATTCAGGCTCGTCACGCCTTCGGTATAATTTTCCCTTTCTGCAGATTAAGAGAGATCTCCCTTCGCATGAATCTGCGAATATTTGACGCATGCGTCAAAACCGTCTACGTGGAAAGTTACCGTTCGACTACCAAGAAACTGCAAACTTCCGCGAACCAATGCCTTCGACGCATTTTAGGGATATTCTGGCCAGAAGTGATCTCCAACGATGAACTACGATGAACAACAACTTTGTCATATAAAACTTTACGTTCAAATAGAAAAAATGCTACTTTTGAATTGCAAAAAATGATAACTGAAAAAAAAAACTTTTCAGGAAACATGTTCACATGTATATGGTTTTTTGATCCAATTAAAAATTCGGTGAATTCAGGTTCACTGTAACCAAACAATTATTTATCTCAATAGTCATGCGTCAAAACTATAAAACATATTAAGTAAACAAAATTGTTTACAACTTAATACAAAAGTATATCTGTCACTGTGTATCTCGACGGTCATTCGAATAAATGGAAAGAAAAGAAGTGGGACTGCTCGCAAAAGATCCTATACACCGCCTGACCGACCTATATTCTTTTTGAGAATGATCGTCATTATAAAGCGGAAGTTTCTTAAGGTTCTTCTTTATATACATATCTTCTTCTTCCTTAGTGTTTTTGCTAAATATTACAATTCTACAATTAACAAATTGATTTCAACTAATCTCTCGCGCTCTTTCATTAGATACGGAGTTTTTGAATTTTGCATTATTGCGAAAGCAGAAGTGTCGTCCTTGTAATTTGGAAATTTAGAAATTGAATCCACTCGTTTTCTAAATTTCAAATTACGTACCAGTTAATTTAGCTTTCGCCGTGAAATAAATTGAAAAACTTTGGTAACTATTGTCAGATTGCTTAAGATCAGCCGGAAATGCACGTTTAAACTTTAAAACTGTATAATTTTGCAAAAACACTAAGGAAGAAGAAGACAAGTATAGAAGAGCCTTAAATACTTATAACTTCCGCTTCATATTGACGATCCTTCCCAAAAACATTAGAGGTCGGGCCGATGGTATGCACAATCTTTTACGAGCATTCCCACCCGCTTCTGTTTGCATTTATTCGAATGGTCGTCAGGACACACAGTTGCATAGAAAGTGCCCTCTAATTGATGGTTGCGTCACGGTGCCTAAACAGAGCCGTAAAGACAAAAAAAATACACTCGAACACTATATTTAGATAAAAAATAAAATTAATTCTGAAGGGAAAAAAAGTATATAATTTTAAAATACTAGCATCATCCTGTCAAATTCTATCGGACTTAAAAAAAGTAAACCGATAAGAGAAAGATTAATTCATTAGCTAGAAAAAAACTAATCGACTTAAACTACAATAATTTTTTTTTTCAAATTCATAGATACGAAAATATCTGACATTTACCATACTAACAACAATATTAATTTAAAACAATACTCTTATGCTTAATATACACAAACTAAAAAAAAATCGAAATCATCATTCTTTTGGCAGACATTTTGTCTATGTTTAAATTTGCAGATACATTATTCCATTCTCGAACATTTACACAAGTATTCAATTCATTACGTAAAAACAATCATATCCTTATCTTTATTTTTCTGCCTAGATAAAAAAATTTCTATACATTTAGTTAGACTTTCATGATAAATAGGAAAAGTATTCATATGAAGAAAAAAAAGTTAAATACAATCACCAATCACTAAATTGTAATTGTTTTTTTTTATCCCCTAAATATTTTTTATCAGAATGAAAGTAAATTACAAAAAAAAATTCCACTTTTCACATAATAAAAAAAAAAAAGTATTCATAAAATAAAATTATTAACTTTCCACGTTCCCGTAAAGTCAACTCAGGTTAACTTTCAAATATAATTGTTTAATAATTCTGAGATAACAATAATCAGTTGATGTGGTTAAAAATTACGACTATATGGGTAAAGTATACCCCATACTTCTGCGTTTAATTAATAATTTTCTTGTCTGAAGCGACAACGACCGATAAAAATACTAAATAATTAGAGTTCTCGATTTTTTCTCTTACCTATTTGAAAATTTAAATTTCTAGTGGTAAAATATCTATTAACAAACTTTTCTAATTTTGAAAAATCGATGCGGGCCTTGTTGCTTATTGTATTCTTTATCTTTAAATTAAGTTGGAAAATAGCGAGTAGGTCTCTAATTTTATTTTATTGATGAATAAAAACTTTCATTTTGGTCTTATTTTAACTTTATAGGCATTACGTGGCGGAGGTTTGGCACATGACTTACCTTGGCATTGCTTAAGGTCTTAATTTTATATGTGCCGACTTCTTACGACACGTAACTGTTAAAACAGTATAAGTATCTGAGAATGTGAATCTATGCATTAAGCACTTCAGTACCCAACACACTTGAAGGTCAATAACTTGTCAATTATAGTTTGTGCGTTACGCAATTGCGATCTCTTGATTTCCAATCATAGATTTAGCCTTTTCGGGAATATAAAACGTGAACGTGTTCCTATGTGGAAACACGGCAATTATTTAAATAAGCTTATATATAATTTTATATCTGTTTTTTTTTTCCTAATTGCTAAAACACTACATAGCCTAGTGGGTAGCATGTTGGTCTGCAATGCGAAGGTCGTGAGTTCAAATTCCGGTGAACGTACATATAATTCCAGAACACAGTCTACGAAAATTAAAATATTCGTAGATAGAGGGTTGTGTGAAGGGGAACAACCCATCCACAATAGAGATGGGGTGTGATTTGACTGCCTGTGATTTTTGCGGTGTGACAATGCCGGAGCTGGAACTGTCAGTGATAGAGTAACTAAGATCACTGTGACTTCCCGGAACTGTAATAACACAGCTCCATCAAAGTGAGTGGAGGCTTCGGAGCAAACACTATCACAGCACATTGTCAAATGGTGATTTGCTGAGCGGTGACTGCTTTGGAATAGTGCTGGTATGTTAAACACGTACCGAAGCAGTCCAGCCGGAATAAATTAGATCAAAAAAGAAACAGATCTTTTTTGATGAAATACTGCGAAATCGATGTTTTATTTTAGCTTCATTATTTTCTTGGGTAGATTATGATAAAAGTATTCCGGACAGTGGGGGAGTGGGGCAAGGACTCGAAAAATAGCAAAATCTGCAAATTTTCCCATGTTTTAGATTTCTTTTTAGATTTTTGACTTTCTATTAAATTCAATTGAAAAGCTAAAAGTGAAATTCGATTGCAGACATTTAAACCTTTCATTTGAGTGGTACATAGTTCAATTTGGTTTATCTAAATCTGAGATGTTGACTGTTTATACTCTAGATGAAATCTGAGAGTATATTGTGTTTGCCTTACCGTTTGTAACGTTAAGAAATAACGCTCGCACAGAGCCGCCAAGGCTACAGAAATATTTGTTGTCACTCAAAAACCTCGATTCCGAGTGACCGTCTGTCCGTCTGTCTGTCTGTCCGTCTGTGCGTCTGTCTACAGCATAACTCTCGAAAGCTTTGAGCTATAGTGCTAAAAATTTTTGAGTGTGATTTCTAGCAAAAAAGTAACTTTAAGTTCGTGAATGGGCTACACCCCCCACTCCTTCTACCCCCTCCCATACGAATTTCATGAAATTTCGAAATATAAAGAAATTGATTTTTCGTTGAAACTATTTAAGCTATCAACTTGAAATTTAGGTCGAAATATTGTGATATAGATGTCATTAATATTACGGAAAATTGATCCGATCCCCTCACTCCTTCTACCCCCTCCCATACAAATGGACAATTTTGAAAAATACAAAATACATATTTTCGATTTTCATTGAAACTAGTAAAGCTAAAAAGACGAAATTTTGCCATAAGTAATTCTACTATAATTGCATTTAGTTTTAAAAAGAATTATCAACTTCATCTCACTCTTTCTACCCCCTCCCATACAAATTTCACGAAATTTTGAAATTTGAATTAAATTATTTTTCTTCGAAACTGTTAAAGCTATCAACTTGATATTTTGTATAAGGTGTTGTTTTGATCCTTACACTCCTTCTACCCCCTCCCATACAAATATATAATTTTTGCTAAATGCATTATATCGATTTCCATTAAAACTAGAAAAATTACAAACTTAAAACTTTGCCAGAATTTGTTTTTTAATAGTTTCAATAAATGCTAGAATAAATTATCAGCTCAGCTTTACTCCTTCTACCCCCTCCCATACAAATATCTGTATTATAAATTCAAGTCATCTAAAACGTTCCACTTCCTCTGCCACCTCCTATACAAATGCCCAAATTTCAGGAAAACTAAGTCCAATTTCTTTAAAAATAATGTAAACTAAAAACTTTAAATTCAGCAATACATTTTGCATGCCATGTTCGATGTCATATGCGAAAAATATAAACCTCCCCTTCTACTTCTACTACCTCCCATGCAAAAGTCTACATTCATTATTCGAAAGAATTTGAGATGACATATTTTCCGGTATATTAAAGTCATTCCCATTTCATCTAGAGTATCATATGATTGGGCTTTACGCTCAATCATAATTCTGTTATGTTTTTGAAGACGTTTTTGGCAGTTTTCAAAGAATTAGTGTTTTTAGAAAGAAATGAGTATCTAGTCTCTAATCTTACAGCCCGGGGCGGTCGTCCCCTCTTCCTCTTCCCCCTAACACGGCCCTGGGCGTACATATGAACTCATATCTCCGAGATCGTCAAAGGTAGAAAGTTCATTTCTATTTCTGGGTAAATTGTACATTGAGTAATTGAGTTCCATTACCTTAATTTAGCGTGCGATTATTTACATGCACACAAGTTCGTCGGGTTACTTCGTTCAAACAACTACGTTTCGCTCTGAACGAGTTGCTCATTCGATGTACTTGTTGTTCCAAGTGTTCATATGATAGTGCGACAAAATCAAAGGCCACCGTTAAGCCAGCAAGGGCAGAAATTTTACAAAAAGGATCTATCAACAACGGCACGGCTCCCTATCCAACTAGCGAAAAAATCCTGCTAAGGCACATAAAGCACAAAAACACTTATAAAAAAAAACATAACTCAGTAAACAAATTAATTAAAATTAAAGAATCGTTAATGAATTAGCGAGCGATTTGATCGTTAACGATACATTAACGATTCATCAAGCGGACTAAATGGACATTCGTTAATGAGTTACTTTTAACAATTTATTAATGAAATGTAAAACGCTCACAAGAAACTGGTATATACTTGATATATTCGTTATCAGTGAATCATTAATCATTAAACTTGTATTCTAATTCATTATCGAATATCGTTTAAGATTCATAAGGGATAGTATTTATGAAACATTAACGATATTTTGCAGAACTGGCATTTTAATGCCAAACAAGAGAAGATCGCGGATTCTTTTTCTATTCTGTCGTTTAACTTTTCACGGATGCGCTCACACTCAAGCACGTACGCACTCGAGTATGATCCTCTGCAAACTAAATCTCATCTCTCTCACCATTTTCGACGTTTGTAATGTCTTGTTATATCGGCACCTAATCATTTTTGGCACTGTCAATGCGCATGGTAAGATGAAAACTGCTTGTATATAATAACATCCAAGTCGTACGACACACTCGTGTGAACCTTCTTGTTAGCACTAATGTTTGGTTTGCCTAAGATTTTGATCCATTTATTTGTCTTGTGTCATATCATGTTCGTTTTTGTATCGTTATACGCGAGCGCTCGCTAAATTGTTTGTAGTTTAAGCTACAAGAACCCAAATACAATTTGGATGATTATGTCCCTGCAGAATCCAATATAACAACACAACACATTGAAACCAAATCAGTACATCCGTAAATCAAGCCTGTATGAAAATTCAACGTCACATCAACAAATAAGAGAAAATACTCATTCGGACCAACTAGTTCTTTTGAAATCAGGCTTCGCCCAGATTTTGATGGAGCTTGCGATGACCTCGAAAATACAATTAAGACAATAGCCATCGTACACAGCCAAAAATACTTGAATCGCGATATTCCTCGCTTCACACTCTTTTAGTGGAACATTCAAGGATTCGTCAACAACAGAAACTCACTTGAAAGATTAATTCTAACCTACCAACCCGATAGGATATAGCCTAGTAGGTAGTGTGTTGGTCTTGTAATGCGAAGATCGTGAGTTCAAATCCCGGCCGGCGCAAAATATAATTCCAGCACATTGCCTGCTTGGGTATACCTTGGTCACCTCAGTCTAAAAAAATGAAAAATTCGTAGAAAGAGGGTTGTGCGAAGGGCTAACAACCCTTCCACAATAAGTAATAAAAAAAATCTTAAGGAACCTGAATATCAGGAGGCCAAGGTCCGATTTGGGCTGTAGCGCCATTGTAGAACCCGATACAATCACAGTTCAGGAAACGGATATTAGGACTTCCTCCACTTATTTAATAACACTTCCAAACTATACACTCTTCCACCATAATAAGCCATATCCGAATGCTAAAGGCATTGCCCTTTTAGCTAAAAACACGCTACCTGCGCTCCTAACCAATTGCTCTTCCTCCAAACTTCTTTTTCATTCCATTAGTATACCTTCCAGAATAGCTTTGATCATCACCAATATCTGTAGAGAAACTGGAGTTAAGAACACATCAGTAATTTTAGATGAAATCCCAAGGAACCATCAATGCCACTATCTGCTAATTAGTAACCTCAACGCAACCAACATATTATGGGGCTCTAGCCACAACCCTACTCAACAACCCATCATAGCACCGATAACACGCTAACTGTCATTGACGCATCACTAGCGACTGCAGATCTAGCGTTCCACTTGGATTGAAATATAGGGAAACCCGAATGTAGTGACCCTTTCCCCATTATAATTCAATGCAATCAAATTTTCCCCAAGATTCAAAGAACTAGCCGGGAACTGGGAGCTATTTGAGTCTAGTACCAAAGTTTTGGCAAAAAACTACGTTCCATCATCAAGAAGCAATTAAAATTAAAAAGATTCTTCGAGCTTCTGCATCCAAGGCCATTCTAGTTTCACGACAACCAGAAACCAAGCGAAATCCCATATGGGTCACATCTAGCCGAACACACCAGAAACAAAAATGAGGCTTAGGTACAATTCAAGTGACGGCCAATTCAAGCTTTACCAATTGCCTAACAGAAAAGCTGGAGTTAAATTGCAGCGGGAGTCTCGGCTCGCTAAGCGAAAATATTGGGAAGACTTCGTTAATTCACTAAATCCCTCTGTACACTCTGGTAAAGGATTAAACTTCTAAGGGGCTCGTTATCAACTTTTCCACATATTCACCAGTATGGAATCCTAATTTCTAATCAGAAAGATATAGCCAATATATCTGCTAAAAACTGGTCAAACTATATTGCCAACAACAGTTACTCCGCAGAAATAATTAACACAAAAAATTACGTGAACTGATCAAATCTGCCCAGCCCTCCCAATACTCATCATTGTCTAGCCGACAACATAACACTAATAGATGTAAAAGCGGCAAGGGAACTGCTTCTGGGATAGAGCAAATCAGCTATACGATGCTAAAAAAGGCATCAATTGAACTCCAGTTGCGTGTTCAAGATCGCTACAATAATATCATTGCCACAGGACACTTTTTATAAGACTGGAAATTGGCTAAGGCCAATTCACAACAGATCAAAAAGTGCACACTCCTTTGATGGCTGAAGACCCATGTCTTTACTCTCAGTCCTTTCCAAACTATTTGAGAAAATAATTGCAAAAAGGATGAGCTGGTTTACTGAACACTATTTGAATGACCCGCAACACGGTTTCAGACCTGACAGGGGATGTCATACAATAACCCACCAGATTGAACATCAGCTTGTGACCAACCTCAAGAAAAAATTGCACAGCGATGTTGAAAAGGCATTTAATAGGGTTATCGTTAATCCAGTCATTCTACAACTGAACAAATGTGGAGCTCCAAAATCATTTCTAAAAATAGTGTAATCCTTTCTAATTGGTCGCAGGATCGTAGTTAACATCAACAGTTTTTTTTATCTTAATCTTACCAGAGATATTAAGTTAAAAATTCAAATTAGATACGTATATCCATTCATATAGTATATAAAAGAAAAAATATTTTTTTTTTAAATAATTCAATATTAGTTAAAAGCAGAGGCGTGCCAACCGGAGGAGTGGTGGCAGGATGCGACATTTTAGAGTGATTGTATGTAATGTCTATGTATCTTCTTTTTTATAAGCTTTGTCGCCCCCGTGTAGTACTAAATCAATTGGCTCACGCCCTTCAAAAAGTCATTTAATTCGACAAGAATACTGAAATTGTTCTTAGTTGTCATACAACTTTGTCATACAAAACTTTTCGTTCAATTAAAAAAATGTTACCTTCAAATTGCGAAAATCGAAAAAAAAAACCTTTCAAAAAACTTGCTAATATGGTAAAAGTGGATAAAACAAAAAGTTCTTAATTTTGAAAGCTCGTTAACTTTTATTGCAAATTTTTTTTTTATCCAATTAAAATATGGTGGATTCAGGTTCAATATAACCAAAAAATTATTTATCTCAATAGTCGTGCGTCAAAACTATAAAACATATTAGGTAAACAAAGTTGTTTACAATTTTGTAATACAAAGTTACATCTGTCATGTGTATCTCGACGGTCATTCGAACAAATGGAAATGGAAAAGGATGGGACTGCTAGCAAAAGATCCTCTACACCGTCGGACCGACCAATATTTTTTTTGAGAATGATCGTCATTATAAAGCGGAAGTTATTAAAGGCTCTTCGATATATATCTTCTTCTTCCTTAGTATTTTTGCTAAATATTAAATTTCTACTATTGCCAAATTAATTTCAGCTAATTTCTCGTGTTCTTACATTAGATACGGAGTTCTTGAATTTTGCATTATTGCTAAAGCGGAAGTGTCACCGTTTTAATTTGAAAATTAGGAATTAAATCCATTCGTTCTCTAAATTTCAAATTACGTACCAGTTAATTTAGCTTTCGCCGTGAATTAAATTGCAAAACCTTGGTAACTAGTGTAAGAACGCTTAAGACCAGCCGGAAATCCACATTTAAACTTTAAAATTTAGCAAAAACTCCAAGGAGGAAGAAGACAGGTATGAAAGGGCCTTAAATACTTATAACTTAAGCTTGATATTGGCAATCATTCCCAAAAACATTAGAGGTCGGTCCGGTGGTATACACAATCTTTTACGAGCGCTTCCACCCGTTTCTGTTTTTATTTATTCGAATGATCGTCAGGACACACAGTTCCATAGAAAATGCCCTCTAATAGGTTGTTCCGTCGCGGTGCTTAAACAGAGCCGAAAAAGCAAAAAAAAAAAAATATACTCAGACCATTGATATCAATATATTTAAATAAAAAATCAAACTGGCATCAGCCAGTCAAATTCTATCGGACTTAGAAGCTCAAGAAAGAAACTGATAAGGAAAAGATTAATTAATTAGCTTGAAAAAAACTAATCGATTTAAACTAGGATAAGCTGGTTGCCTGAACAGCACGGTTTCAGACTTGACGGGGGTTGTTATACAATAACCCACCGGATTGAACATCAGCAAACACTCGGAAATTAAAAGTAGCAGTAAAGGAATGTTTTCGCACAGCCATTGGAGCATTACGACTGAATCAAACCTCAGCTCTACAAATTGAAGCAGGATACCAGCTTCTATGGAAACTCGTCGCTACCAGAGCCATCAAACTATCAAGCAAGGCTTTAACACTTCCACAAAATCGCTTTCGTGCACTATTAAAAAACGAGATAGAATCAGTAAAAAGGACTCCCCCAAAAAGCGTTCTTCAGTCTGGCATAACCGGCATCTAACTAATAACAAGGGACCGATACTTACCTTTATGATCCTTTAACTATGAGGATGTATGTAGAGAACGAAAGACAAATTGCGCCTTGGAAATGATTTTCCCTACAAATTGATATCAGGATGGCTGCACACAAAACGGAAGAAACCCAACCAAGCGCCTTTCGGGCGCTTCACAGCGCCGCTCTAATCACACACCCAGCAAAGCTCATTTACTACACTAACGGCTCCTATTGCAATGAGTCCAAAACTTATACAGCGATCCAGCACAATGGACCCAAATGTTACCATACTGTCCACGAAGGACTGCTACCTAATATAGCGGGTAGCTATCTAGCAGAAATGGCTGCTCTTCACTATGCCATTAAAAAAGGTGGTTGCACAGAACTTTCTACCACTATTTGGAGTGACAGCCTGAGTATTCTACAAGTAATATCAAACCCAAGTAATAAAGGTCCAACAATAACCTTATTACTAAAAAGCCTTTGCAAATTCAAGAACGGAAACATCGCTTGGTTCCCAGGATATGTTGTCCTTCCAACAAACGAGTTTGTAGATACGACTGCCAAAGAGGCCCATCTTCTACCTCTGGAAGCTGAGGTCCTTAATTTCTAAATCAACGCAACAGTGAAACCATCAAAAGCTGGAATGTTAACTCTAGTTTTCTTCAATCGCATAATCCAACGCCATATCGCCCGCCTTATCATATTGGGCATAGCTCAGACACCTTGTAAATGCTTAGTTTATAAGAATTTAATTGTATGAAATAATTGTAATAAATAAATAAATATTTACATGCAGTAGTCCTGCACGAGGTTTCGAAACCGCTCATGTTCTTTATTAGTTGTGACAGTGGGATTTAGAAAAACCTTGAATTATAAATGTCAGCGACAAAATCACAGCTATTTTGTTACAGAAACATGTCCGGAGCATCACAGGTCGGAGCAGTAACAATCCACAATAACAATAATATTCGTAAGTTTTCTCATGCATCTGCAAGAATTTTGAAATGATATCTAATATACATAGATGGGCAAAAGTTTCTTTTGCTGAGCTAGTTCACTAGTTCCTTTTCACCGAAAGGATTAGTTCTTTGTGTTCGCTTTTTTTTCAGTTCATTTATTTTAGAGTGCGATCCTCTCTGCGCAAAATTCAGCTTCTTGCAGAAAATAAATCATACTTGACTCAATCCGAACAGCCGTTCTCGAGATGTCTGCTAAAAAATGCGAAATTCAGCTTTATGGAAGATATCTCGAGTCAAAAAAAAGGAAATACAGAAAATTGCACCCGACTCAATACAAGATGTTCTCGAGACGTATGAAAAAAAATTTCAATCACGGTTTTTTCGCAGACATCACGAGTAAAAAAAAAGAATAAGATGGATAAAAAACACCCGACTTGATACAAGCAGCCGTTCTCAAGATATCTGCAAAAAAAGCTAAATTAATTTTTTGCAGATAATCAAGCCAAACAGAATCTCGTAAACTCAATTTTACAGATATCTCGAGTCGGAAAAGAGGAAAAAGTAGCACCCGACTCAATTTGAACATCCGTTCGCGAGATATATAAATATTTGAAAAAAATGCAGTGTTTATTTGAAAAGCTCTGAAATTGTTATTTCAATAAAGAGTGCGTAGATGAGGGTACCATAAAAAGAAGAAGAAAAAAATGAAAAGCTTGTAGTTCGTTCGTCAACTAAACATATCAAAAGCGTATCAAATTGAAAAAAAAATTCACCGGTCTGATTAGTGCGATTCACAAACAACTCTGTAGTCTGTCTTCGAACTAAGTGCTTACATTTCTTCGATTTACGATCGTATTGAGCTAATAGTTTACTTGTGAACTAAACATATACGAGCAATCAGTGCGCCAGTCTGATCAGTTTAGTTCCACAATACAACACACGAACATTCATACAAGAGATAGTTTGTTCTCTGCGAGAGATAACAGACGATCGTATTGAGTTGGCGATAACAATCAAGTGCTGAATGGATTGAATTGTGCTTTTGCAAATGAGTTGAACGATGAGTCTCTGCTCGTATGTGTATAATGAATTTTGAACCGAATACGCAAACTTTAGAATTTTAGATTCAACTACACTACCAGTTCATTTCGAACTAAATGGGAAAATTTTAGTGAATAATTCGTTTAGTTCAATGCTGTGAATAGTTCAAATGAACTAGTTCGTTCGTAAACTACACATCTGTATTATCTAATACTATTGGTGTACAACTTTGCTTGCGCTGTTTTTCGATAGATAGCTGCAGCGGTAATTGCTGTGTAGCGAGTGAGCGGCTACTCCATTTTGTTCCGTTTCATTCTAGGCCTGCTTACGACGGACTCGTCAGTAAGACTTGTTCGAGCAGGCCCTGCTTTAGACGCTAAGGAAATACCGTGCAGGTAGTTGGATTCGAACTCGGGGACTTTCGAGTTACAAAGCGGCCATCCTGACCACTGAGTTAAGACCCCACGGCGTAGTCGGTTTATTGCGTTGCAGTCGAAATAGGGAGATCAAAAATGTCAAATAGTAAGCTTCGACATCTTTCAAATAACGACATCACCACGTTAGTGAATTTTATTTACATCATAAATTTATTCTCGACCGAAGATGCCAGCTTTCGAGCAAAATTCTTGCCATTTGCGGGAATTCTGCTTCCATTTGAAGAAAACTGCAGCTGAAGCTCATCGAATTCTCACAAGTACTTACGGTCACGCGTTGCTGGTTTACCAGCCACTAGCCGCTTTTACGGAGTAAAGCGTTACTGCTATGAGGAAAATGATTTACGAAAACAGACAAATGACCTACCAGCAGTTACACGTACGATTTTAGCAGTGGCTGGTGAAGTAGGGACCGTTCTACTTTGCTAACGCTGCTATTCACCAGCGGCTGGTAAACCAGCGTCGTGTGACTTTAGTGAAAGAACATTTCGTGAGTGGTCTCAAAGCTTCAAGAGCGGTGATGTTGACGTCGAGGACCGACATGGCGGTCGAATAGAGGATATTTTTGTGGTATATCGTGAGCTGCTATCGACTACAATTGATGCGTTTGAGCCGAGCATTCCAGGAAAAACGGCTCCAGTACCAAGAGATACACGACAAAGTGATTTTTTGCACGCCAACGCTCGGCCACATGTTGCTCAGTTTGTGAAAACAAACCTGGAAACACTGAAATGGGTCATCCTATCCCACCTGCCGTATTCTTCCGCATTCTCCCAAGCACCACCTATTTTCATCGCGACGCATGACCTGGCTGAGCAGCACTTCAATTCTTGTGAAGAAGTCCAAAACTGGGGTGAATCTTGGATCGCCTCAAAAAATGCATCGTTTTTTCGAGATGGTATCCGACAATTGCCAGAAAGATGGGAAAATATTAGAGGCTATAGTGACGGACTGTATTTTGAATCATAATTATGGAATCACTTTTTGAGAATGAGGGCTTAAATTTTGGGGAAAAAAAAAACAGCGGAAGCAAAATTGTACACCCTTAAGAATAATTATCAAAGTTGGAAAAAGGAAAGATTTTGTAAAGTAAACAGTTTGTATTGGCATCTTCATAATTAATTAGTTTAGCACGCTTGTTGTTGTCGTTAATTTGAAATAATAAAAGAAAATTATGAAACATATGTTTTTCGATATTTTTTATTAACCGTAATAGTTCAAATTAATTTCAAAATTTTCCGTACAAAATTAAATTAAAATTCTTATCTGAGCTTTCTTCGATATTTTAATGCTTAGGCACTACTCTTTACAAATATTTACTGGAATTATAATTAATTGGTTTTTAATTTACGATCGTTGGGTGAAAAGAGGATATGGTGGGTAGACATTACCTATTCAGCGATGAGTACGTCCAAATCGTGCATTCGGATGCATTCATTAGTCGCAGCGACAACGATAAACGCAATTAAAACGAATCTCAAACTTGTCTGGTAGTGTAAAGAAATTCACATAACACATTTAAGCAGTTATTCTAGTTATCGCTTAAAACATTTTTACTAATTGTGCAATGAGTTATGGTATCGATAGTTCTGCTTGCTATTAACCTAAAACTTTAGTATAGTGATAACAAATCATAATTTATTATCTATTGCTTTGGCCGCTATGTTTTTTACAGTGTTTTGATTTTTTGTAATGCATAAAACAAACCTGACCTAAGCAAACTTAAGTGACGTAATCTGTAAACAGTTTCAGAGAAAGCTACTCAGATAGTTATTTCTTAAAAAAAAAACTGAGTTGTAAAATTCTTCTTCAAAATATTACCATAAACTGAAAAGATTGCCATAAAACAATATCGATGCTATTAAATATAAAAGAGATTATTTCTATTTTAAGAATTAGGATATAACTAACCTGACTCAAATGTACAGTTAAGCTTTTTGAAGTTTGTAACAAAAAAAATAAAAAATAAAATACGCTTGATTGCTGTTTTGGCCATTTAAAATTTCATTTTTATATGGAAATTTTCCGAAATATTCTATATTTGATTTTAATGCGAATTGAGATTTGTGATATTCGTAGGTGCTTAGATACGGGATAATGGCGGTCTAGTTTTATTTTATAGCTACATCGGTACCATTTCAACTAAAATATTAATTTTATCGGTTGGCAAAATACAGATTTAAGCCCAACAAAAAAATTTATTAGATTGCTTAAAAACCAGTTGAACTGGTTATAGAAAATCCTAACTTGCTTTTTCTAATTTTTATTAATAGATTGTGACTGAGCTGATTCAATATTTTAGTAGATTTTGAATTTTTTTTATTATTTTATTTAATGTAGTCTGGATACAATTTATCTTTACTAAAATTGTAAAAAGTATTTAGGAAAATAAAAAAAAGTTAAATTCAAAATATTGGTAGGTGAAATGTTTAATTTTATATTATAACATTTGTTTTATTCTATTCAAGAACATGTTTTACTCAAAAATATTTTTACTTTTTTATTCTAATAATAAAGGGTGTAGCCTAGTAGGTAGCGTGTTGGTCTTGTAATGTTAAGGTCGTGAGTTCAAATCCCGGTCGACGCAATATTTAATTCGAGCACATTGCTTGCTTGGATATACCTTGGTCACCTCAATCTATGAAAATGAAAAATTCGTAGAAAGAGGGTTGTGCCAAGGGCTAACAACTCTTCCATAATAAGTAATAAAAAAAAATGTTAAGAAACCTGAATATAAGGAGGCCAAGGTCCGATTTGGGCTGTAGCGCCATTGTAGTAGAAGGTGAGTGCTAATCTCAGGCAGCCTTCAATTTTGGAGGGTGTAGGAATTAAGGGGATGATGGCGAGAGCTTGAACCGAAAAATACTAATTCAAATATCTCTTCTAGTTGGAAAGCTAAAATTCCATACACATATAGAAAGGTTTGGGGGATAAACTGGAAAAATAATTTAATCTTTTTATCCATTGTGGTCCGAAAAGGGGAGGGGGGCTAAAAACCTTTTTTTTTTTTAAAACCAAGAAATTAAAAGCTACAAATTTCAAAATTTGTGCGAATGTGTCTCATGGAAACTAAATAAAACTGCACCACAAAGCTTGCGATTTCCTTTCCTCCCTCTGAGCCCTCCCCAACAAATGTATGATTTCAGGAATAAAAAATACACCGAAACTCTTAGAATTTACTTCATCTACGAAATTTACATTCTATACAGAGTATTTTGAACGTAATTCCATCAATCAATTAAAAAGTTATTAAAATCTACTCACCCCTTGAGTTGGTGGGTTCGACCCTCTACCATACAAACCCAACTTGCATAAATAATCGAATGAAAAACTGATTCTACTTGCTGGAGCTATTGATCGTAATCGCAGTTCAGTGTTAAATAATTAACAAAAACCCTGCTCCTGAACCCCCATCTACTTAGACTTCCACTGCATTGCATATTAACTTTCCACTCATTTTATGCATCCTTTCGAAAGTATTGGAGAAAATTATGTCTATGCAAAAACAGGAATGGGCAATAAAATGCTATCCTCTTTTCAATCAGTGTTTTGCCCACGTCACAGCTGCGTTGATTAAAGCTGCTATGGACAAGAATATTATAACCTAACTGGTTCTCTTAGACTTTCCTACAGCCTTTGCCGCGGTGGACCACAGCAGACTCCCAGACAAGCTATCGTCTATTTTCAATTTTTCTACGAGTGCAGTCAAACTTCTTGGTAACTACCTTATAAACAAATACCAGCAAGTCAGAACTGACCATGTTTTATCCTCATCTTTACCCCTTATGTGTGGTGTCCCCCAAGGATCAGGCTTAAGTCCACTGCGTTTTAGCATTTATATTAATGATCTACCGGATATATAGCACAACTGCAGCCTTCATTTGTATGCGGATGATGCACAGTTCTACTTAAGTAGGCCTATTGGGTTAGCTGAAGACTGTGAACGCGTAAATCAGGATATTGATATTAAGTTGGTTTCAATTTAATCATCTTAGGCTCAACGAGCAAAAATCTTAATGCATTGTTTTTTACACTGGGCTAGGTATCCCAATTCCTGGGATCTTCCCCACCACAAAGCCAACAGTACACCCCTCTTGTTCCAATCCTTTGTGAAGGATCTAGGAGTAACTCTTGACTCGTCTATGAGTGGATGTAATCATGTCGTTTCTGCCCTAAAAAAGATATATGGTAGTCTGCGAAGACTATGGGTTTTTGCTAGTGTCCTACCCTTGCATACTATGCTAATGCTCGTTAAATCTGTAATTACACCTTTTTTCACTTACGGTTGTCTGGTATTGACATGACTCTGATTGTCAACAGAGGCTAAACTTGGCGTTATGACCATGTATCACAATATCAAACCAACATTTTAGGGTGCACTTTATCCTCTTTCCCGAAGCGCAAATCACTAATTTCCGTGCATAATATCTTACAGACCGGTTAACCGCTTCATTTATGCGATTACTTAATACCTCTGAAAACCATTAGACATGTAAATTTCTAGATCCGCATTTCTTTAAGGCGGTTAGTTTTTTTGTCGAGACCATAAGAATCTGGAACAATCTTCCGCCTTATATTCAGCGTGCTGAAGATTCGGGTACATGCAGGCGATTTGTGTATTCCTTAAAGTTCTAATTAATTGTTCTTTGATTTGATTTGTAGTTTGTAGTTTCTTCAAAACATAATTTTGGCTTCTTCAATATTGTATATTCTTTTTTCTACTTCATTATCAAATAATTTTGTACTCTATTTTTTTTTATAGTCTCTTTTAGAACTAGTAGTATTTATTTTTAATTTAATTTTCATTAGATTTGAGTATTTACCACATTTATTATACTTATAAAAGATTTATAATCTTGTTGTGTACACTAAATAAATAAAATATCAAATACAGTTGTCCCAAGAATAATAAAGTTGCGCCCAATTCGTTGGCAGATATTTTATTCTTTAGATGCAATTTGAGAATAGGTATTATAAGTTTGCCACCGAGATTGTAACGCTAAAAAATAGATTCCGTAAAAATAACTCAAAATCGGTTGACAATAAAGACAATAGTCTAGATCTATAGGGACTACCTCCAAAGAGGGGTACTACCATATCTCCACTTCTGTGGTCGATTGTAGTCGATGGGCTTCTGGACCGTCGAAAGAAAGAAATGAGTTAATAAGATATGACGTCATTATTATTACAGGTGAATTTGACTTAACAATTTCATAAAGGCTAGAATTTGCCCTAGAGGTGATAACGGAATGATGGCAGTCTAAGAACTTGACATCAGTCCAAGTAAGACTGAGATACTACCATTTACGAATAGAAGAAAAACCTACATATACTTCCGTCTTTAAACGGAATATCAATAACCTTCTCAAATGAGGTACAATATCGAGATATTATATTTGACAATAAACTCAAATGTAACAAACATATAGAATGGACTCATACCAACGCATTAAAGACGTTTCGAGCCTTTGGCAGAAAATTGGGATTATAGCCCAAGATAATCTACTGACGTTACAAAACAATCATCCTCCCAATAGTCACATATGAACTAAAATATTACAACAAAAAGCACAGCTTACGCAACATAACATTCAATGATTATCTTTTCGTAGTATCAAAAGTGCAATGAAAACCTGTCCTATTGTTGTAATGAAATGTTCCTAAACCTCCCTCTGATACGAAAAATGGAGGCCATCGATGGGGTGTTATGCATATTGTTGCGAGCTAGGGGTTCGCCAGATTCCAAAGGAAAACACAATTCGTTTAAAAATAATGAATAATTTTATTTAATCGCACTTTATACACAATTTCCCGATCACTTCACTAAATTCGCTCTAAAACTTAATTCGTATAACTCAGGAACACTGCCAATCTATCACTTGTACCGATTCGCGTTCTTCCACCGATAGGTGTCACCAAAATGACTAACTCGTTGTCTGAAAGTTGGCGGGTATTTATACTAAGTCTCCCAGACAGGTGTCGTTGTGTGTGTGTGTCTAGAATGATTGCCTACATTGTGGAGCTCGGTAGAAGTGTCTGGAAACATGTTGATAGTGTTTTGAAATGTTGATGGAATTCTCTCGATATTGCTGGGGACGTCGAGGTTGTCAGATTTATAACATTACCCTCTCCTTAGTCCCTGTTCGTCCCGAACAGAGTTGTTCACTTCCTCCATGGCACCCTGGTACTTTGTTAGTCGGTCTAGATGTACCACTTTCATTTTAGTGCGAGGTTTTTGATGTAGTTGAATCCGATAGACGACATCATTTAATCGGTTGATGATCTGGTAAGGGCCTTCCCAGTTGCGCTGTAGTTTCGGCGATCTGCCCTTCTGTCGTTTGGGATTGTATAACCAAACCAACTCGCCCTCTTGGAATCCTGATGAGTTCGCCCGTTGATCATACCTCGTCTTCATGCGGTCGGACGCCAAATCAATTTTATCTCTGACCAGGTTATAAATTGTCTTTAGTCGACATCGAAGATCCGAGACATAATCTTTAGCATTGGTTGGTTGGTCTGGTGGCACTCCAAACATTAGCTCCGCAGGGACTCGAATATTTCTTCCAAAGATGACTCGGGACGGAGTTTCTCCTGTTGTTGAATGCACCGATGTTCTATAGGCCATTAAAAATAGAGGGATGTGCTGGTCCCAGTCCTGTTGCCTCTCGCTGACGAGTTTGGATAGGTTTGAGTTCAATGTCCTGTTGAAACGTTCCACCATTCCATCGGACTGTGGGTGTAATGGAGTTGTCCTCGTTTTGTTTATTCCCAGCATTTGGCACACGCGTTTGAATATTTGAGATTCAAAATTGCGCCCTTGATCCGAGTGTAGTTCACGTGGCGCTCCAAATCTGCTCACCCAGTTAGTAACAATTTGTTCTGCGACGGTTACTGCTTCTTGGTTTGGAATTGCGTAAGCTTCTGGCCACTTGCTGAAATAATCAATGACCACTAGAATGTAGCGATTACCATTTTCTGATTCCGGAAATGGCCCAGCAATATCCACAGCAATTCTCTCGAATGGGACTCCCACGTTGTATTGTTGCATTTCTCCCTTTGATCTGCGGTGTGGGCCCTGACTCGATGCACACGTAGTACATTTACGGCACCAGTTTTCGACATCATCTCGGAGATGGATCCAATAGAACCTTTCTCGTATCTTTGCCAAGGTTCTGTTTACTCCCAAATGCCCACCGGAGGTACCTCCATGATATTCCTTCAAAACCTCCTCGACTTTACAATGCGGGACGATGGTTTGCATGTGATACGACTTTCCATCAGCGTTCTCCCATTTCCGTTTTAATAATCCGCCGTCTAGGTGAAGGGAGTTCCATTGTGCCCAATAACACTTTAAGGTTTCACTGAATTGTGAGATATCTTTCCACTCAGGCCGTTTCATTTCGTCCTTCCATGCCATGATCGGTGAAATATCTGGATCTTTACGTTGGGCATCTTCCAGTTCTTGCTGATTCCATCCAGTCTTTGGTTCGGTCGTTATCCTCTGAATGGTTTCTCCGGCTTCTTTTCCTTCTACACGGTGACAATGCTTGCAGTTCGGTGGACAAGGACGACGTGAGAGCGCATCGGCATTTCCGTGGATTCTTCCTCTTCGATGAACAATCTCGAAATCGTAGGATTCGAGCCTTTCGATCCATCTGGCTACTTGGCCTTCGGGGTTTTTAAACTGAAGTAGCCATTTAAGCGATGCGTGATCCGTTCGAAGAAGGAACTTTTGACCATAGAGATATTTGTGAAAATGTTTTGTTGCTTCTACTATGGCTAGTAGCTCTCGGCGAGTTACGCAATAGTTCCTTTCTGATTTTGAGAGTACTCGGCTGTAGTAAGATAGCACTCTCTCCTGCCCATCGATCTCTTGTGATAGTACTGCTCCGATACCGACATTGCTGGCGTCAGTGTCTATGATGAAACCATGACCTGGTTTTGGATACGCCAGAACTGGGGAGTCGCAGAGTTGGTCTTTTATCCTCTCGAATGCTTCCTGGCACTGTTGACTCCATGTAAATGGCTTCCCTTTTTCTGTTAACTGATGCAGACATTTCGCCGTGTTAGCAAAGTCTTTTACAAATCGTCGGTAATATGTCGCTAAGCCTAGGAAGCTGCGCAACTGGTGTTTATCACTCGGAGTAGGCCAATTTTTCACCGCCAGTATCTTCTCCGGATCTGTCTTTACGCCATCAGCTGAAACGATGTGACCCAAGTACTTGACTTCTGCACTAAACAAAGTGCACTTTTTCGGACTCAGCTTTAATTTTGCCGCTCGCAGTCGCTGGAAGACTTCCTGCAGATTTTTTAGGTGTTCATTGAATGTTTTTCCGATAACGATCACATCATCTAGGTAAACGAGACAAGTTTTCCAACTCAGACCACGCAAAACGAATTCCATCAGTCTTTCGAACGTAGCTGGAGCATTGCACAGGCCAAATGGCATTACGATGAACTGCCATAGTCCACTGCCGACAGAGAATGCTGTCTTCTCTCTATCTTTTTCATCTATCTCCACTTGCCAGTAACCACTCTTCAGGTCCAACGTTGAGAACCATTTAGCATCGGTCAGGGTGTCCATGATATCGTCGATTCTAGGTAGTGGATAGCTATCCTTTTTCGTAACATCATTTAGTCGCCTGTAGTCTACACAAAAACGGGTACTGCCGTCCTTCTTCTTTACCAGCACTACTGGCGATATCCACGGGCTCTTTGATTCTTCGATGATTCCCTGATGCTCCATAGTTTTGACCATTGAATTGACTTCTCCTTGTTTCGCTAATGGTACTCTTCTTGGAGGTTGACGTATCGGTGTAGCACTTCCGGTATCTATACGATGTTTCACTAAGTTTGTTCTGCCATAGTCGTCATCACCGGGGGAAAAGACGTCGCTGAATCCTTCGATTAGATCTACTGCTTGCTTGTGTTGTTCTCCTCTAAGGTTGCTTGACTGAAGAAGTGTTGATGTTACATTGTCCTTCCTTCTTGGCTTATTTTTAGAGGGTACGTCATGTGGCTCTGCCTTGTCGATACTCGTCACCGCCGATATTGGTTCACAGCTGCCAATTACATCTCCTTTCTTTACGCTGGTAGTGCTGTCCGCAACGTTCAGGACTCTTATTGGTACCATCATCTTCTCATTCCTTTTTACGAGCGTTTTTCCTAGTATAAGACTTCGTAATGCAGGTGTCGTTTCCGGTTCTATGAGGTAGAATCGGTGGTTCCCGGGATCACCATCGAGCTCTGCCCAAATAACATTCTCAGATGACTTTGGTATGTCCGCATCTTCGCATAATACAACTCGCAGCTTTGTTGTTTTGGAGGATGTTATTTCCATCGGGATTTCAATATTCCGCCACTTCATTATTCGTTGTCCTAGGTCCAGCTGGATACCGTGTGGTTTCAGAAAATCCATTCCAAGGATACACTCATCGGTAATGTCGGCTACCACGAATACATGCGAGAAGGTCAAATCCCCAAGTTGTATGTCACGAGCTATTTCTCCATGGACCGTTGTAGTTTCTCCTGTAGCAGTGCGAAGTGCGTACTTCTTGGTGTTGTGAAGCCAAGTACGATCTACGAGGTCAGATCTTAGCACTGACCGTGTTGCGCCTGTGTCGACTGTTATGATGCAGTTTAATTTGCCGACTCGACCACTCATACATAAGTCGTTTTCACAACGATGTAGTCGAGAAACTGCGATGATGGTTCCGGGGGCGTCGATTCTACCAGCCAACTTCTGCCCCATGAAGTTGGCCTTTACTCGTTTCCCGGACTGTCATTAGGCGAAGCGTGCTCTCGTGACGGTTCGCCCCTTCCTCCTCTTTGTTTAGCAGCGCAGCCGGAACAGTAGTTGATCGCTTTTCTGGGCTTGCGGCAGTCGCGTCTTAAGTGTCCTGCCTGTCCACAATTCCAGCATCGGGGAGCACCAGATCCTTCGCTCCGCTTGGTGTACTCGGCTTTCTGGCACACACATTCTTCTACTATTTCTCGAACTCGATAGTTACTCCGCGAGCTTTGCTTGGCAGCTTCGAACGTCAGCCCATATACTAAGGCTTCGCCAATCGTTTTCTTACCTGCCAGTTTTAACGCCTGTTGCAGCTCTCTGTCCTGTACAGCATTGTTAAATGCGAAAACAGCTGTATCGTTGCGTTGCTCTGTTTGCGCATTAGGCAGCGATAATAGTGTGAGTCGTTCAATATCGCGTGCCAGCTCTTGAAGTGTTTCACCATTCTTTTGAGTTCGGTTGTACAGTTGAGTTTTGTAGATCTCTCGCATGTGGTCACTGCCGTAATGAAGATCCAATGTCCGGATTAACGTTGAAAAATCTTGTTGTTGCTCCTGCGGAATCGTTTGAAGAACTTCAGCTGGTGGGCCTCTTAACGCCAATATAAGAGCCGTTCCTCGTTCCAGATCATTCCAATGGTTGTTTCTTGCGGCAGCCTCAAATTGGGTCTTATAAATAGCCCACGGTGTTTGTCCATCGAAGATTGGAGCCTTGAGACCCTTGTGCGCAACATGCTCTGTCTTGATGACTCCGGTCGCTTTTACATTATCGAAGTCCATTTTTAGGCGTTCGACTTCTTCTTCGAAGACTCGAAGTTTCTTCTCTACGTTTTCTTCTATTGCTTTACCCATGGTGTCTATTTTATTATTTTGTAGTTCCAATTTATGGTTGAGGTCCCTTGAGGTCTCATCTAATTTCTGGTTAATGTCCGCAGATTGTTGCTCTAGTTTCTGGTTAATGTCCGCAGATTGTTGCTCTAATTTCTGATTAATGTCTGCTGATTGTTGTTTAATGTCCACTGATTGTTGCTCTAATTTGTGCATCATCTGTTGCATTAATTGTGTTAGAGCATCCGATGTACCAGAACACTCCTCTTTACGAGTTTCTTCAATTTGGAACTCAAAACTATCTGCATTCTCACCCTCAGCCTCAAGTGTCTCGATCATACGGCTGACAAGTTCAGACTTGCTCCCTGTTGTAGGTAACTCGCGTCTACTGAGTTCTTCCTTCAGCTCCGTTACTTTTAAGTCTTTTAAATAACGCGGCATTTTCACTACCGATTATTTCCAGTTTTTCCGCGATTCGAATTCACTTAAATTTACGTCACTGCTCACTAAATCACTCGAGATTATTCGATTTCACCAAATTCTCACTGTCCGTTCGAGAATTTTAGTTCCGCGATTTTACTTCGCTAATTAAAGTCACTGTTCACTACAGCACTCGAGAATATTCGGTTTCACCAAATTCTCACTGTCCGTTCGAGAATTTTAGTTTCACTTTTCCGCTCTCACAAAATTATCCGTTCCGAGAATTTTTAATTTCACTCGCGATTTTTAACCCGAATTTATCCTTGGAATCCCACTCTTCTGACACCAATTGCTGCGAGCTAGGGGTTCGCCAGATTCCAAAGGAAAACACAATTCGTTTAAAAATAATGAATAATTTTATTTAATCGCACTTTATACACAATTTCCCGATCACTTCACTAAATTCGCTCTAAAACTTAATTCGTATAACTCAGGAACACTGCCAATCTATCACTTGTACCGATTCGCGTTCTTCCACCGATAGGTGTCACCAAAATGACTAACTCGTTGTCTGAAAGTTGGCGGGTATTTATACTAAGTCTCCCAGACAGGTGTCGTTGTGTGTGTGTGTCTAGAATGATTGCCTACATTGTGGAGCTCGGTAGAAGTGTCTGGAAACATGTTGATAGTGTTTTGAAATGTTGATGGAATTCTCTCGATATTGCTGGGGACGTCGAGGTTGTCAGATTTATAACAATATAGAGGTAAACAAATATAATTCGGGGATTTCAAAAGTCACCGCGAAATCTTGAAAATCCCAAAAATAAAGGTTCTAGCCACAGCATTCCTGGACATTTCTATTTCTTGAATAACCCTACAGCTCAAATCGGACTTCGGCCGCCTGACCCTCAGGTCCTTAACATTGATTTGTTATTGTGAAGGGTTGTTAACCCTTCGCACAACACTCTATCTACGAATTTTCATTTTCACAGATTGAGGTGACCAAGATATACCCACACAATTAGTGTGCTGAAATGAAATTATACGTGGACCGCTCCCAACCCTCGCATTGTAGTACACGCTACCCACTAGGCTGCAACCTAAGTTATAATCAGACAACACAAGGGCTGGTAATTCATGCTTCCTGAAATAGAAAATTGACCAACCATCTGGTATACATACATCTGGCTCATGCACTTCGGATACCGAACTAATTGCAATGGAGCTGTCCATTCAAGAAATTGTTAGGAGAGCTCATCGCAACAAAATTATTTATGTTCACGAATAGCCAGGCAGTTCTCAAAGCCCTAGCATTCAACAAACACGGATCCAACAGACACAGCTTTTCTTAGATGGATTTAGAGTTTTCTCTCCGAGCGCTCTATTAGAGTCGTGCTAGACGGAGTAACTTATGTACCCTTATGGTTTGGTGAATGTTTTCACAGTGCATTTCGAATTGAAAGAAAAGATTGCCGGATTCTACACTGTTACGCTTTATTATTCGTGACGTTTCGGTCTCTGCTGAGACCTTTATCAATTTGATTTCAGCAGAGACCGAAACGTCATGAATAATAAAGCGTAACAGTGTAGAATCCGGAAATCTTTCCTTTCAATTCTGTACCCTTTTCTATTGATTCCGGCGTCCCTCAGGGCTCAGTTTTATTTCCTACCCTCTTTTTAATCTTCATAATCGACCTTCTGTCATCTACTCTCAATCCTATTCATTGTTTCGCAGATGACAGCACTTTGGATAACACCTTCCAATTCGACTCCCCTGCGGAGACACGCCCAATATCAGTGGCCTTATGCCGTAATGATTCAATACAGTCATTAAGCTCTGACCTCAGTTTAATCCTGGAATGGGGCAGGAAAAACAGAGTAGAGTTTAATGCCTTAAAAAAGCAGTCCTGTCATATATCTCTTAAACATAATATGCCGACATCGGCCACTAATATGTCCTTAAATGGCGTACAGATTTCACTTTCTGGAGACTTCGCGTTATTAGGTGTAAAATTTAACAATCGCCTTGATTGGAGCCAACACATTTACGAAGTTGCTCTTGATACTTCGAAACGGCTAAGTATTCTGCGGAAGTGTAAGAAATATTTTCTGCGTCCAATTTAGCTACCATCTATAAGGCTTAGATCCGACCACGTCTTGAGTGCAACTCGCATGTTTGGGCTTGGGCCTCAAGATCATATCTGGCATTTCTTGATCGTAACATACATTCCGATTAATTAAAGATGAAGCTATATCGGCCTCAATAGACTCCATCGAGCACCGTCGAAATATCGGAGTACTCTGCATTTACTGTACTTACCCATGTCGAGCTAAATGTGCATCGCGCATTAAAGGGTGACCCCCAAGTTTATTTCCGCCTCCGTCTAAACGACTCACAAACGACAGAAAATATCCTATGTTACTGTAGTAGCAAGGAAAAGAAAAAATCTTCTACAACCGATGAACTAGTTGACATGGCAATAAACGAACAATAGGCAAAAAAGGTCGCAGTGCTCTTACGTGTTCCACAATAATAAAAAAAAAATTAAGTTAAGTTATAAATTTCTTATAGTTTCAATGGGATTAGTAGAAGCAATGGTGTAATGTAATCCGTCCGCAAACTTAAAGATAGTATTTTACTAAACATGACATTGAAAAAATTTCAGCTCGATAGCTCAAAGCGTTCGAGAGCTATCATGTGGTCGGATAGACCGCATAACAAACGATCAATTTGAGGTTTTCTGCGGCAACAATAATTTCTGTACTCAGCCGAGCCTTAATTCGTAGTGTTACGTACGTTAGAACAAACATAAAAAACTCTCAGTTTTCATATAGAGCGTAAAAAGTTTTTCGCATTTTTTGATATTTAAGATATCTTAAGTTTTTAAAATTCAAAGAACATTGACTTTTAGCAAAACGCGTCTTACCACTAAAACTTAAGAGATAAAAGTTTGTGTGTAAAAATTCAAAAAACGTTTTTATCTAAAAATAATTAAACTTGCTTTGTAATTAGTTTATTACAATGGCGTATACTTGATTATTTAAGGAGAAGTCCAAAGATATTTCGATGCGCTAAGGCTACTAATGTAACTTTGGCTGCGATCGACACATGTATCTTTCTATAACAGAATTGTGTAGGTACCTATGCATTTTTATGATAGTGAGTTTATATTACAAGAGAGGAAAATAGTTATTTCATCCAATACTTGATAGCTAGGGTGTAGCCTAGTGGGTAGCGTGTTGGTCTACAATGCGAAGGTCGTGAGCTCAAATCCCGGTAGACGCATAATTCCAGCACACTACCTGCTTGGTTATACCTTGGTTACCTCAATCTACGAAAAAAAAAAAACTCGTAGATAGAGGGTTGTGCGAAGGGCTAACAACCCTTCCGCAATAAATAATGAAAATGTTAAGGAACCTGAAGGTCAGGAGGCCAAGGTCCGATTTGGGCTGTAGCGCCATTGAAAAAGAAAAAAAGAAAGATCCAATACTTGATTAAAGTGTTACTGTAACATATGTGTGTATATGTTATGTGAAGCAAGTTCATAGTATAACCAACTATGAACTTGCCTAACCCTTAATTTAATTTCAATTCTAACAGCTCCTAGGATATTATTATTATAACCACAACATTTTTCGACTTTTTTTCCAACAAAATATCAAGCGTGTTATGGCTAATTTCACTCGGTGGAAATTCAGCTCTCTAAAATTTAAATTTCAGGTTATTTCACAATCGCAATCGACACAGTAACGATTGTTGGGACTTTCAGTTGGCACAGTGTGCCGAAGTTCTCGACATTTTCCTGTTCGGTTGCAGTTCCAATTTCGAGCGTTTTCCATCCCGTCTGCCTGATGTCTGCTCGAAATCAGTTTCCGATGGCAGACATCCCAATTTCGGATACCTCGACGACAACTACCTCGCCAATACAAAGGAGAGGACCGTCTCCCGAAAAGCATATACAAAACTGTACTATAAAGTGCACAACATTCGGCGGGTATATATGGGAACCACGTAGCGCTACGTACTCCCTCATATCCATAAATATGGATGTGTCCTGTCTACAGGAGCACTGTGAATCTGTCGGGGCGCCACCTAGACGTTGTATTTCCGATTAATCGATTATTCTTCCGTCTTTCGTTCCAATAGTGAATGTGGCATAGTGATATCGCGCGAGATGCCGAAACTTGGACCACATTCGAAGGCGGGAGCCGGGGTTGTATATGTTAACTTTCTTAAAGTTTTTCCATTTATGCCCGAAGTGTACAGCGATGCGTTACAGTATTCGAGAAATGTACGCATAAATGGGGCAAGTTTTCCGTATCACATTCGATTTAGCTAAAAGCCTCAGACTAATCTCGAGCTGTGAGTGCCCTCTAGGAGAGCACAATCGGACCGAGGAGGACTTCATCAAATCAATTATTAATACTCGACGGTGTTTAGCGAGGACGACATTGAACAGCTTAGCGTTGTCAGATTGTCAGCATGCGGGGCGACTTCATCTATCATCACCAGCCACACTTTTCGCAGTCGCCTGCCTTACCACCCGGCCAACTCCCAAGTCCTTATGGCTCGACACTTCCCGTGGACGTCGAATTGTTCGATTGTACGATAAGTGTCTTGTGGAATTGTCGACGAAAGAAAAGTCCGAACTTTCTTTTCGAGGAAAATCTTCTCCGTTGGCGGTCGCAGCGGCAGCAGTGTCCGCCGACAAAGCCCCACCGAAATTGGCACTGCACAGTCACCAGGCCAGGACCGAGTTTTATTGATGATTGTGACGAAACCCGATAACATGATTAATGAGGTCTTGATAGACGAAAATGTAATAAAGTTTTGCTCTCTGATTGGAATGGCGCGGGCGGTTCGGCCCGGGGGCGGTTGCGTTCGCGAACAATTCGACAGTTGATGAGCGATAAGTTAGAGGGGGGGCCGACGAGGCCTATTCGAATGTCGTTTGGCGAGGCTTCTTTGATTTTTCTTCAGACTTAGTTTTTTCTTCCCTCTCATTTCTTGCTTATTTAGTTAACAACTTAGACCGGAATAGTAACGAAGATCCAACGCATGCTGTGGAGAAAGTTCCCGACTGCTGCTACCGAACTGGGTCGCTATTTGTTCCCTTATCAGCCATCGGCGAGCTGAAATGTAGGGCACAGTGCACAATCATATGATAACGACGCGCGGATGATAAGGTTAATGATTGAGGATGATCGTTTTATGACAGTCGGCTATATAGAAAAAATAAGACACAAATGCATACAATTTCGATTTAGGGTTGCACTAGATTCTAATTTCGCCCTAATTAAGTCAATTTCATCGAGCTCGTTATCGTCCACATGTGAGCTAAAATTGTGTGAATGAGATGTGTATGCGATATTAATTTACGATGATGTTGGCAGCGTACATTTGAATTCGAATTGTTCTTGAATTAAGTTTTGAATGCCGGTCTAACTCGAGAGACTTAATTTTAGATAAATGCAATCGTCACGCAGCTTTTTCATGCTTTGAATCAATTCTAAGTTGCACGTAAAGTCGCTTAATGAAGAGAAAACCAAGCTTCTGAAAAAAATATTTATTATTTATTACTTTATTTAGGGAACACGTCAGAGCACCGCGACCTTCTTGGCCTATTGCCTATTACTGTCCCTTTACGCTACCATAACTCGATAGCTTTGGCTGATCTAAGTATGTCTAAGGGAGCCATGTTGGCTAGTTCATCAGTTGTAAGCAGAGGTGAGCAAAATAGTTCAATTTGATGAACTAGTTCACAATTTCTAGTTCACCAAAAGGAATAGTTATTCATCTTAGTTCGTTTAGTTCACACTCGTTGTAGAGTGATCGATTGTATATTTAATACTGATGATAATGAAAATTACTCTTTTCACTACCACAAAACTAATGAAATAGTAAAACAAAAAGAAATTATTCTTATATAAAAAACAAACATTTTTTTATTTAAAAATAAAAAATTTGATAGTTTACAGCATACTTCACTACTTAAAAAATAAACAATTCCACGTCCTCAAATAGGTAAAAAAATTTATAAATAATAGCTAAAACAAAAATTCAAAATGAATCATTATACGATATTACTTAATAATATATTATAATACTCTAGATAAAATCTAAGAGTATATTGTGTTTGTAACGCTAAGAAATAATGATCGCACAGAGTCGCCAAGGGTACAGAAATATTTGTTGTTGTACAAAAACCTCGATTTAGATTGACCGTCCGCCTGTCTACAACAAAACTTTCGAACGCTTTGAGCTGTCGTGCTGACATTTTTTTTTTGTCATTTTTAGCAAAAAAGTAACTTTAAGTTTCTCAATGGGCTCTATCCCTTCACCCCTTCTATCCCCCTCCCTTACAAATTTCATGAAATTTCGAAAATTTTTTTTTGCTAGTGCGATGCGATTAGTGAATAAATCGTTGAAGCATTTCCATTGGGAGAGATGCCCCGAGGCGTCTATACCGGACGAAAGTAATGGCAATGACAGGATTCTATAGTAAATAAGGGTTTATTATTTTAGAAATATGCCTACGAAATATCACCATCACATCAAATGAGGCAATTTCGAAGATAAAATCTGGTGAAATAGGAGTCAATGTAGCTGCTCGAAATTACGAAATACCGTCATGGACACTACGTCGAAGGATGAAAACAGGAGTATTAATGGATATTCCACTGGGTCCTCAAAGTGTTTTAGGAATCGAAAATGAAAAGCGGCTAGTGAATCATATTAAGAAGCTGGAAAAAGTTGGAGTCGCACCTGATAGAACTACTGTAAGGGCTTTGGCGTTTCAGTTTGCCGAAAAAATAGGTATTGATCACAGATTTAATAGAGAAACTAAGATGGCTGGATACGATTGGCTTGATTCATTTCTGCGGAGAAACAAAGAATTAAGTGTTAGGCAGACACAAGGTCTATCACTTGCACGTAGTGAAGGGATGGATCGCCAAGATGCGACCGATTTTTTTAATATTTATACTCTAGATGAAATCTGAGAATATTATAAGTTTCCTCTAAGGTTTGTAACGCCAAGAAATAAGGCTCGGAGAAAACAATGAATGATACAGAAGTTAATATTATCACTCAAAAATCTCAAAACCGGATGTCCGTCCGTCCGTCCGTCCGTCTGTCCGTCCGTCCGTCCGTTCGCTCTCTAGCTTGATAACGCGTTGAGCTAGAAAGCACAAATTTCGTACACGTCGTTTTTTACAAAAAAGTAAGGTCAAGTTCGTGAACGGGCCAAATCGCTCCACCCCTTCTACCCCCTCCCATACAAAATGACACAAAAGCGCAATTTGACAATAAACGGATTTGCTCGAAAAGTATAAAAGCGATTAGCCTGAAATTTGGAGTATATTACTTTTATGATAATATCAATCTACCGTATAAAAATTATGCGTGTGCTCTCCCTCCTACTACCACCTCCCATACAAACTGTACTTGTCATGAATTACTCGAAGCCAATTTACTCAGTGCGTATAACATTTAGCGAGCTGAAATTGTGCACTAAATATTTATTTAAAATTGTTAGTAAGGCCAAAAAAAATTAGACGATTAGCTCCACCCCTTCTACCCCCTCCCATACAAAATGACACAATTTCGCAATTCGACTATAAATGGATTTGCTCGAAAAGTATAAAAGCTATTAGTCTGAATTTCGGGATATATTGTTTTCATAATGATTTCAATATACAGTATAAAAATTATTTGCGTCCTCCCTCTCCTTCCAACCTCTCCCATACAAACTACACTTTTTCATGAAATGCTCTAAGCCGATTTTCTCAGAACATATAACATTTATCGTGCTCACATTTTGTAATAAATACTTATTTAGCATTATCACTAAGATCAGAAAAAAATATTTGATTAGCTTTACTGCTTCTACTCCCTCGCATACAACATGACACAGTTTCACAACTTAACAAAAAATCTATTTTCTTGAAAAGTATGAATGTTACTGGTCTAAAATTTAAGACATGTCAATTTTATGATATTCTTAGTTATTTCTGAAAAAATCACTAAAATCCTCCCACTCTTTCTACCACCTCCCATACAAACTGCACATTTTCACTAAATCTAAAACACTAACTTTCTCAGCTCCTATTCAATTTTTGGAGTAAGCATTTTATATAAAACATTTTTATAGCTACTTTAGCATGATGGGGAAAAAATTAGTACAATGCTATCACCCCTTCTAACACTCCCCATACAAAATTTCTTGGGATCACATAAAATTCTATTTCATCTAGAGTATCGTAAGATTGCGCTTTACGCGCAATCGTAGCTCTGTTATGTTTTTAAATCAGTTTTCACTAAATATAACATATTTGATAAGCCCTGCAACATCTTCAATATGGATGAAACCGGATTTCAGTTGAACAATGACGCTGGCGTGGTTGTAGCATCGAAGGGAGCGAGAAATGTCCACAGTATAACCTCTTGCGAACGTGGTGAAAATGTCTCGATTGTCGCATGTTGCAGTGCTGAGGGACATTTTCTCCCGCCTGCGCTAATTTTTAAAGGCGTAAGAGAAAAAAAAGAATTTGGAGACGGTCTCCCTCCCGGATCAAAAGTTTATATGAACCAAAAGTCGTCATTTATAACTTCTGGAATATTTTTCAAATGGCTAAAGGAACATTTTGGACCAAGAAAACCAGCAGGCAGAACAATCCCTATTTTAGATGGACATTCCTCCCATCAAAATTCATTCCATATGTTGAATTTTGCTGACGAAAATGAAATTACATTGATTTGTTTACCGAGTCATACAACCCAAGCCCTGCAACCTTTGGACAGATCGTTCTTTAAGTCACTTAAGCACAATTTAAAGCAGGAGGCTAGAACATATGTGCTTAATAACCCGGGAAGAAAAATTTCGCGTCTTCAGGCTGGTAAGATCGTTGGACAAGCATGGAATAAATCAGCATCTGTTGATATTGCTATGTCTGGCCTTAGAGCAACGGGAATATTTCCATTAAATCCAAATGCTACTCCCGATCATTTCTATTCAATTTCCGATGCAGCTCGAAATGGTCAAAACAGCGCAACTATCGCTGAGACACCAGCCCAGACTTCTTCACAGGGAAGCCCATCAAGATATTTGCCAAAAATTAGATCCCCTTTTAAATACTAAATTTAGAAAAAGCAAGCAATCAGCGAAAGTCTTGTCACCTGATAGTGTAAGGGAACGCGCAGCATCCAGCCAAAAAAGAGCTGGAAAAAAACAACCTAAAACCACCAAAGTGGTAGACCTTGTAACAGGAGACGATACACTCCAAAGCGATTCGTCAATATCCTCCGCTGAACCTTTAGCATCGCTTAAGATAAAACGTGAAGCAAAGAAGAAACCACGACGGAAACAAATTTTCAATTCTGGGAAAGATTGCTGTGTGGAATGTTTGGAGTTGTACTCAAAAACGCGAGAAAGAGTGGACTGGATCAAATGCTTGAGCTGTGCAAAGTGGTTACATGAAACGTGCACAATGTATGAAGAAAAATGCAATTTTTGCGGCACATCAGAAATTCGTGAAAAGAAAGGGAAAAAACTGCGAAAATAATTTCATTTTACACTGGCAGTAGAGGCATCTCACCTGGGCACTCGGGAGAGATGGCCATTTGGAAGGGTTTTGTTTTTGTTTAAAAATTTTGAATATTTTTTATTTTTTTTAATTTGTTTTTGCTACATGAAAAAAAAACATTTTTTTTGTATTTTATAACATACATATGAAAATAAATACATTTTTCAGAAATGAGATATAACAGCTTTTTCTTACTTGGGGCAACTCTCCCGGAATTACCCTATTGATTTTTCTCTGAAGTTATTTAAGCAATCGACTTGAAAATTACTTTAAAGTATGACGAACATCATTAACGTCCAAAAATATTTATCTGATCCCCTTACTCCTTCTACCCCTCCCATACAAATGCACAGTTTTGAAAAATGCTTTTCTTCGATTTTCATTGAAACAAAGCTAAAAGGAAAAATTTTTGCCACAATTATTTTGATTACAATTGCAATCAGTTTTGGAAAAAATTATCAACTTTACCTCACTCCTTATACCCCCTCCCATACAAATTTTACGAAATTTCGAAATTTCAGTTAAATTTATTTTTCTCCGAAACTGTCAAAGCTATCAACTTGAAATTTTGAGCAAAGTATTGGGAGTACAAATCGAAAAACGTAGTTTTTTTTCAAAATTCGAGCCTTTATTGTGTAAAAGGAGATTTAAATTTTTATTTTATCATACATAAATTAAATAAACATTTATTCAAATAAACATAAATTTTGTAAAATGGGATGTGACATTAAATAACTTAAGACAACAAAAAATCAAGAACGAAAAAATCAAACAATTTAAAATTCACGATAACTTAATAGATACAAAATAAATTAATATAAAAAAGTAACCGTAGAATGAAATAGTCGTATGGATGGCCATAAAAATCAACACTTAACAAATTACTTGGGAGGCACAATTTTCTCAGAATAACTTCCTTTTCGGAAGTTCTGCACACATGTGATTATCCTTAAAAGCAAAACGAAGAACCTGCTACAGCGTAAAGACCGAAGGGAGACGGTAGAATTGAATCAGTACAGGATTACATGGGTAAAAGTAGTAAATAAGAACATAACAATTGCCTGCAACTTTGACAACAAATGTTTAGTTGTATGGGAAACCCCTGAGCCTGGGCTTACTGGACCGTTTGCGTATGCTTGATTCGGCAAGCTGTGCATTCGACATGGGTTGCAATACTATGGCAATACGAATACGACTGTATTCACCTTCAATTACACCACAGCCCAAATCGGGCCTTGGCCTCCTGATTTTCAGGTTCCTTAACATTTTCATTACTTATTGTGGAAGAGTTGTTAGTTCTTCGCACAATCCTTCACCTGCGAATTTTTCATTTTTGTAGATTGAGGCTACCAAGGAATATCCAAGCAAGCAGTATTATGCTGAAATTATGCGTTGACCGGGATTTGAATTCACGACCTTCGCATTTTAAACCAACACGCTATCCACTAGGCTACACCCTAGCTTACGATTGTATTGCGAATTCGCAATTCGTTCGATGAGTTCCACCTATCTGGGGCATTAAAAACACCATTATAAATTCAAAAATACGTGCATATGCTTAGTGGAAGTGAGCAGCACTGAAGCCACTTGCTGATATGACGATTGGCGAACGATGAAGTTTTGCCTGCTAGTGAATATGAATACTGAATGGAATTGTGAGCCAAAGCCCACATCTGGAAACTTTCAGTCAGCTTACTATCAGTTCAGTTCGAACTAAATGTAAAAATTTTAGTGAATAGTTCGGTTGTTTCAATAAAATGAATAGTTCGAATGTACTAGTTAGTTCGTGAACTACACATCTCTAGTTATAAGGAAACCTTTTCCTAGAAGATTTAATCTTTTCGTTGCTACTGTCTCGCAGTGGTATAGGACATGTCCTGTCGTTTCTGAGTTTTTGAGACAGAGGTGGCAGATGTCGGTTTCAGCTTGACCCACATTTTTGAGGTGGTGGCTTACTCCACTGTGTGCCCCTGAAGAAATTAAGGGGAAACTTTAAATTACCATGGAAAATGTCAATCATCGCAATGATTTTTCTCGGCGAGTATGAGCTCAATTGAACTATGAAAATATCCAACATCTCTCTTTAATGACAACACAGCCCAAATTGGGCCTTGGCCTCCTGACCTTCAGGTGTCTTAAACATTTTTTTTATTTATTGTGAAAGGGTTGTTAGCCCTTCGCACAACCCCTTATCTACGAATTTTTCATTTTCATAGATTGAGGTGACCAAGGTATGTACCAAGCGGGCAGTGTACTGGAATTATGCGTCGACCGGGATTTGAACTCACGACCTTCGCCTTGTAAACCAACACGCTCCCCAATAGGCTACACCCTAGCTGTATCCAACATCTACTTTATAATAAAGAGTGTCCCATTAAGATCGCCTATTTACCGCCTATATTGAATTTAGCCCCATTTTTCTTTTCTTTTTTGTGTCGGTCATCGTTTGTCGGATATTCTGTGTTCCATACATAACCTCCATGTCGACACTTTCTATTCAAGAAAAAACATCAGAGCTTTTCAAAAAAACACTGGGTTCTTTTTTAAATTTCAAAATAGGGGGTCTTAATGGGACACCCTTCATTATAATTTTAACAAATTATTGCGACGACGATGTATCTTCCTTGTCGCGGGCTCTGCTGGTTCCCGTAATATAATAAGAGTTACCACCCTTCTGCTCTTTTTCATTGAAAATTAGGCATCTAAGACCAGTAACATTATTAACACATTATATTTGGAAGAATTTAACTGTATACATACATATCGTTACAGCGCGCTAATAAATAGGCAATGATTTGCAAATATTTGTCATTAACATTGTAACATGTATGTACATACACATGTTGTAACGATCGCGCGGCAACAGAGAAAAGAAATCAATATTTGAATTTCGCGTGCGGGAATAACTCATTGCGCAATCCAGCTTGAACTAGTTCGGTGGCGAAGAAGTAGAAGGCTAACAGAAGGGGGTTAGTTTTTTTTTAGACAAAGAGTTGTGCAGCTCAAGAGTAGAGTAACTCCATGCAAGAACAAGAAAACACACTGTAACAGAGTCTGGCAGATATGTCACAATCGACGCCTGCGAATTCATCTTGCACAATCCACCATTCGTGAAGTGCTGACTTTAAAGATTTCTTTTGCAAATTTCATCCACCTTAAGATAAATTGTTAATTAATTCATAACATATTTATTTCCCAAAGTTTCTTCATAACATGCATACGCTAATTTTTCTTACAGTTAGTGATCAGATTGTGTTTTAAATCTTTACAGCTTATGGATGAATAGAAAAGCAATAATGAATTTATGACCATTTTCTTAATATAGTTGGATGTAGTAAGAAAAAGAGGGGAAAACTAAAAACCTTAAGATACTTGAACTTATAACTAACTTAAAACTAACTTACTAAAAAAACACAATAGGAGTACGATTGGGCATAAAGCCCAATCAAGCGATACTCTAGATAAAATGGAATTTTTCGTGATTCCAAGATATTTTGTATGGGGAGTGGTAGAAGGGGTGATAGCATTGAACTAATTTTTTTCCCAAAAATGCCTTATACAAAATGCAACCTTCAAAAATTGAAAGAGAAAATTTGTGTATTAGATTTACTGAAATTGTACAGTTTGTATGGGAGGTGGTAGAAGGAGTAGGGGGATTTTACTGATTTTTTTTTTAGAAATAACTACGAATATTATAAAATTGACAGTTCTTAAAATTCAGACTAGTAACATTCATACTTTTCAAGAAAATCGACTTTTTGTGTAGTTGGAAAATTGTGTCATATTGTATGGGAGGGATAGCAGTAAAGCTAATCAGTTAATTTTTTCTGATCTTCATAATAATGCTAATAAGTGTTTAGTACAAAATGTGAGCTCGGTAAATGTTATATGCTCTGAGAAAATCGGTTTAGAGTCTTTCATGAAAACGTTGTATGGGAGGTGGTAGAAGGGATGGAGGGATTCAAATAATTTTTGTACCATTTGCATATTATAGTTATACTCACATTTATGATAAAAATAATATATTCCAAATTTGAAATCATTAGCCGTTATAGTTTCCAAGAAAATTTGATTAATGTAAATTATTGAAAATGAGTCATTCTGTATGGGAGGGGATAGAAGGGGTGGGTTTGACCGGTTCACGAACTTGACCTTACATTTTTACCAAAAACGATTTGTACAAATTTGAACTTTCTAGCTCGACGCGTTCTCAAGCTGGAGAGCGAACGGACGGACGGACATCCGGTTTTGAGGTTCTTGAGCGATAGCAAATATTTCTTAACCTTTGGTGACTCTATGCGAGCATTATTTCTTGGCGTTATAAACTTCTGAGCGAACTTATAATACTTTCAGATTTCATCTAGAGTATAAAAAGTAGGTGGTAATTTATATTTATATTCAATGATAGAGTTAATGTATTCACATATACTTAAAAATATTTCACTCAGGTTATTGCTATAAGTTTGGACCAAATCTGTAACAGGCAGTTTGTGGAGGCGTCTTGTTGAAAAATACCAGGGTTTGTTAATTATACTCTAGATGAAATCTGAGAGCATTATAAGTTTGCTCTAAAGTAATTAATTTAGAATTGTCAATAAGGCCAAAAAAAAGATTAAAAAACTATTAGTTTCATCCCTTGTCCACCCTCCTACAATCTCATACAATTTCACAACTTAAAAAAAAGTCGATTTTCCTGTAAAGTATGGATCCCACTGATGTGCAATTTAAAACATGTCAAAAACATGATGTTTGTAGTTATGAAAAAGTATTTAAAAATTCGCCTCTCCTTCTACCACCTCCCATACAAACTGCACAATTCCACTAAATCCATTACACTAATTTTCTTAGTACCTATTAAATTTTTGAATTCTAAATTTTCAATAAAACATTTTGATAGCGACCTTAGCGTGATGTGGAAAATTTAGTTCAATGTCGTCACCTCCTCTACCACTTCCCCTAAAATATTTCTTAAAATGAAAAAAAACTCTTTCATCTAGAATATCGCACGATTGGGTCTTACGCCCAATCGTAGTACTGTTCTGTTTTTAATCTCGCTCCAAATAATGGGCTTCACCTTTGCCAAACTATGGAAAAGCCCCTCTAGTATCCCATGGAGTAACTATACTCAAGAGGAAGTGAGGGAATTGGTGCAAGTGACAGAAAAAGATAAAAGGAAGGAATCCAAAAAGTTCGTAGCATGCGGAGCCCGACCATGTTCCACCGAAGCGGAAAACGGAGACCGATGAAGATAATTCCTCCGAATTATTTTTAAGTTGTCGACGAGTTAAGCCGCGCCAACCAATGAGCGTGCAGCAGCTAGACTCCTGCTACTACTTCCTTCTACTTCTTCAATGGCACTACAGCCTAAATCGGGCCTTGTTATCCCGATCTTCAGGTTCCTTAAGATATGTTCATTATTTTGTTGTGGAAGGATTGTTAGCCCTTCTCCCAACCCTCCATCTACTATCATTTTCGTAGATTAAGGTAACCAAGTTTACCCAAGCCGGCAGCGTACTAGAATTATGCATCGACCGGGATTTGAACTCACGTCCTTCGCATTGTAGGCCAACACGCTACCCGTAAGGTTACACTTAGGTTCCCGCTACCATCACAGTGTACATATCGTTACGGTGTAATAGCTGCACACCAAATTCCAAAGGGAAACATATGCCAACCCGTGTGGACACCTTTGCCCTCTCACTCACAAACATATCACAAGATTTAGGGCTCCTAAAATTTAAACTCCTTCTGCTAAGTAATTTCGAAGATGTGATCATTTGAGTTGAAAATGACACGGAACAGCGTTTTCTTTTTAATCTAAATTAATCGGTCCTATTTGAATAAAACAAAAAAAAATTTAAATAGATGTCCATCTACCGTAAAGAACAAAAAAAAAACCCTGGCCTTAAAATCATGCTTCTACTTGATTCGCAAAAATTCAGTAATCAGTTCTTAGGAATGCGATCTTTTATATTCCTCTCGATTTTCTCGAAGTTCTAACATTCAAATAAATGTCCGAATGGACATTTTCACTCGATTAGATACTCAAGTTGGACACAGTTTCTTTTCTTTTTGATTATTTTTTTTTTTTTGTCCTGTTCATCCTCTAGTGATTTGGCCTTGCCTATAGCTTCAAATTTTTCAGTTAACAGAGGGTAATCTTTAAAATTCGAATTAAATTTATTGCATGCCAAGAGAAAAGTGCGCAATTAAGTGTACGTATGTGTATATGCACATTTATGTAGCACACCTACGGAACAGGTCTGGGCTGCTGGTATACATATATCGAAATTTTTTTTTAAAGATGAAAAATTTTGGAACGACCTTCAAAGTTGATTTTATTATTTTTAGTACTTTCTGTCTGTGTATTTTTTTTTTGTATTCAAGAGCCTTTGAAATGGCGTACTATTGATTTTCATTAAATATTTAAACTTCCATTTAAGGATTTTGTTAGCAGACTTATTACGAATCCATGACAGTTGATTTCGAACCTGTTTTTTATGATAGATAAATGCTATGTCATTTGATTGATTAAATTATATATATATAATTTTTTTTTTTAATATTTATCTGACATACCTACTAATTACTGACCATTTATCATATGATCTCCAGACAGACAGATAATGACGTATGCAATGTTGACCGTTCAAAATTTAGAAGTTTAATTGGTTGGCACACTATTTTAATAATCCAGATCCGGTTGTTGACGATAGACGCGAACTTCATTGTTATTAATTGTTGATCTGAGTAAATTAGGTTTGTGTCAAAAATTAGATCAAATCGTTTTTCTAAATTCAGTTAGGCCAGAAGGTAAATACGTTGCTTTCTTGGAATATATCATTTTTAGTTAAAATAACGAAACATAATTGGAATTCATCTTACTTTAGATTTAATTATTTTTTTTGAAATTTTTGTAAATGCAAATATTAAATATTCATCGCATTAATTAAATTTTTCTTTTTGTCTTTCAGGTATGGATAATTTGATTTGATGTTTTCAGAACAGTTGAGTGAGTAAGTGGTTGTTTTCTTTTAATTATTCTGGCGAAAATACGGTGAACTTATATTCGCTCTTTTATTCTAGTTTTATGTTTTTGGCAGATCAATGCGACGATTTTCATTAATACCTTCAAATTCAATTGAAGTTCTGAAACACTGACACTTTTCTGTTATTGGGAGAATATTGTTGCGAGCTAGGGGTTCGCCTGGATTTCAAGTAAAATCACAAATTCGTTTAAAAATAAGTGATAATTTATTTATTCGCACTTTCGCTTTAATTCGCACTTTTAATTTAATTCGCCTATTTGGCACTACCGCCGCGTTTCGCTTTCTTATACCGGTTCGCGTTCTTCCACAGATGTCGCTGATTGACTCCTCGCTGAGAGCTACCGTGATTTTATACCATTTCCCCCTGTTCTCGAAGCTTCTGTCGTGGATGTTTTCGGGTGTATGTCTCGACTATTCTAGATCCTACATTTTGGAGTATACGGCTCTGTAGGGTGTATGTCTAGACTATACTAGAAGATTCTAGATGGCATTTTACATTTTGGGGGACTGTTCTATATAGTTCTGGCACTTTCGGGAAGATCAATATTGCGTGGTTGCCAGATCTATAACAATTGGTTGGGGCCTCCGTTCCGTAGTGTTAGCGTGCTTGCTTCATGGTCAATACATAAGTCGTGGGTTCAATTCTCACTCCAAGCAGATTTTTTCAGTTGTTAATGGCAATGAAAAAAGTCCAAATAAAATGGGCAAACGATGTAAAAGTGAAACAGTTCCACTTCTAGAAGGTTTATACACTCAATAGATAGTTCTGTTCACTTTCTATCATTCAGTTCCCCATAAAATCTGAAAATATTTAGCATAACTAAATATATCAGCTTCACCGCTCGTTACCGTCGTTGTAGCTCGCCTTCTCTACTTTACCATTCCCATAACTCCTTCCATCCATAGCTGTATTTGTGCATTGCACATAGAGGTCGAAATTGCCTATAACACAAGTCATTCTGTAAAAAAAAAATTATCTTCACTCATATTATGAACTATTGTGGTGCTGAAAATTTTAATTGTTATTATAAATTGTAAATCAATTTATTTTTAGCGATATTTATTACCAATGCGATTCGTTTACAAGAGAATCTAGTCCTTTGAAGAGAGGAAGAAACCAATGGTTCAGTATTATTTTGTTTTTCTATCGTGTTGTATAACCATTTCAAACTTCACTGAAAACGACAGAACTACAACTGTACGTAAAGACCAATAAGGGGATATTCCGAATGAAATAGAAAAGAACCCAGATGTCTTCTGAACTTCATCAGAATACTCAATAGTAACATTTGTATGGGGGCTGTTGACAAGAACTTTTAGCTAAAGGGTGTCCCATTAATACCACCTATTTTGAAATTTGAAAAAAAAGAAACGCAGTGTTTATTTGAAAAGCTGTGATGCTTTTATTTGAATAAAGAGTGTAGACATGGAGGTTTTGTGTGGAACAGAATATCTGACAAAAGGCTGCCTCGTGACTTATGGCACTCGTAGGTCTTTTTGTTGAGTTTTTCAATGACATTTTGGCATAGTACCGGCTCAATTTTATCAATGGCACGACAAATTTCGACTTTCAATTCAGGAATCGTTTTTGAGTTATTGGCATACTCCTTTGATTTTAAAAAAACCCCAAAGAAAGAAATCCAATGGCGTCAAATTTCATGATCTTGGTGGTCAATTCACATCGCCGCGGCGCGAGATAACTCTCCCTTCAAATTTAATCTTCAACAATTCCATCGTTTCGATGTGTGGCAGGATGCACCATCCTGTAGAAAGCACATGCCTTCGAAATCTATGTAAGCAATTAGAGGCCAGAAGAAATTGTTTATCGTCTCACGGTAACGAACGCCGTTGACGGTTACAGCATTGCCGTCCGCTTTCTTGAAGAAGAACGATCCAATCACTCCCTCAGCCCAAAATACGCACCAAACAGTGACTCGTGGTGGATGCATGGGACGTTCAAGGATTATTCTTGGATTCTCAGCTCCCTAAATAGGACTATTCTGCTTGTTGACATAGCCATCAAGTTCAAAATGTGCCTCATCAGAGAAGATGATTGTCTTCGAAAATCACCATTCACTTGTTGTCGCTCTAAGATCCAATGTGTGAACGTTCGGCGCTGCGCAGGGTCTGCTGGCTTCAACAAATTTTTTTTTTTTTAACGCGAGGAAAAGCATCGAAAGCCTTGAAGTGCGGGATTTGAACCCGCTAAAAACCCCTCGCCTAACCCACTACCCCCCGGGACAACCGTTAAGTATTTCGTCAGGAGGAGGGAGGAGCATAAAGCTCAAACGTCAATTTACTATCAAATGTAATGTCTTATGTCACCCTGTTTATGTCACTTCCTACTTTATTCAACTATCAACTGTTCTAGCTGTTGTATGCACTTCTGTCTCAGATAGTTCCCTACGTAGTCTTTCGAGTCTCCTTAGCTCGGTGAGAACTTTCACATCTGAGTCACCGCTTTCCAGATTTCGTTGCTGCTCAGCATATGTGGAACTATATTATCGGGGTTAATATTTTCTCCAACGATGTCCTCGCAGTGAAAGAATACATGCTCTGCATTTTCTATTGCACAACTTGGACATGACGCAGAGGAATCATGGCCATATTTGTGCAAATAGCTTCTGTAACTACCATGCCCTAACAGAAATAGGGTCATGTAGTAATCTAATACACCATGCTTCCGTCCAACCCACTTATCTATGTCTCTTATGAGTCTATACGTCCAGCGGCCTTTGTTTACGGTGTTCCATTGCAGTTGCCAGGCATTGGTACTTACTCGTTGCTCTTCTTTTTTCTCTTCCACTGTTAAGCATCGGTTTATCGAATTCTTTTTGTAATATAATCGTTGTGATTCACCAGCTAGTATGTCTGGCAGCAGTAAGCCAGCTATGACATTCTGAATCTTGTAAGCATGCAATTGCAGATGTTAAGTTAAAATTCGCTGTAAACTGCTTCGTGAAAGTCTCTATTGCCGAGAACGATGCCGAATCGAGGTGGAAGAATTTCGGTCAACACTCTCACGAACAGCTGCAATGACTTTATTAGACCCAGCTTCACGAACACGGACAGGTTTTTAATAGGTTTGAACTGAACCATTTGCCTCAAATTTCTGGATTAATCGGACCAATGTACGGCAAGAAGATGCGTTATGGTTACCGAAAAAACCACGACATTTTCTTACCTTCTCCGAAAAACTCTCACCATTTCATTAGTGGATTTTCACAAGTTCTACACGTTTTGCGTCCGTTCTCCATCACCAAACCTCAATGTTAACACAATACGATTGTCAAACAAAAACGTTGCAAAAAAATGGGGCTAAATTCAAAATAGACGATACCTTTTATTAAAGTTCTATTTATTTTCAAAATGATAAATGCATACTTTTGAATCAAAAGCTTCAAAATGTTACTCAAATTTAGGTTATTTGTATGCCAGGTGGTGGAAGGAGATGGGGGAAAATTCGAATTTTCGAATATGTAATTTTGTTTGGCATGAAAACTTTTCGATCGATGTTTGTAGCATTTATAATTTTCAAGATATTTAAAAAATTTTCTTTTCTAAAAATAACGCAAATTGTATAGCAGGTGGCAAAAGGAGTAAAATGATTAACGTTACCGAAATCGGAATGACATGTATTCTCATGACTACGCTTTATACCAAATGAAAATAAGGAATATTCATGGGAGGAGAAAGAGGTTATTTTTATGATTTTGTGGAGATTTGTTGTAATTGGAAAAAAATAGCACTAGCCATTGAGAAAATTGATGTAATGTATTTGTATGGGAGGTGGTAGAAGAGTTGAATGGATAGCAACAAGATTTTTTAACGTCGATGATATCTACGTTACATCAGTATGTTTTGACAAAGTTTTGATGCTAATAAGTTTGATATGAAGGATGTAATCCGTTCTTGAACTCAAATCTTGTTAAAAATAATGTGGAATAAAAGTTCTCTGTAGATCAACTGTTTGGGAGTTATCGTACGGACAAACAGACAAATGGTTATCCAAATTCTAGAACTTAGAGCGATAATAAAGAATCTGTATCCTTGATGACTCCGTGCGATCTTTATTTCTTATATCTCATTCACGTGATGCGTAGTGGAATGTAGTGGATTTTACTATCCCCCTGTTATATGAATGTTCACCTGGCATCGTAGTGTAGTGTTGTGGGATTGAAATTAACAGTTGGAGTATAACTGACCATAATTAATAATTAAATCTTGCATCACAAAGTGTTCAAAAGTGACGTAACCATTTAAAGTATTGGGAAGGCAAATTGAAAGCCGCCGTTTTTTTTTTTCAAAATTGGAGCCTAAATTGTGCAAAAATGGTTAAAATTTTATATTCAAAGAAGACCCCATCGCTAGCCACAACTTTTTCCCCATCTGTTTGGCAGCAGCTGGTAGCTTTTTAACCTCACACTTTTTCTGACCAACGAAAGTTGAAAGCCTTGCACAGGGAAAAGATACGATTTTAAAAACGCATATACAAGACCGCCGGCCAAAACGAGTAATATTTTCTAGCGCGACGAGCGCAAATTCGACTTCAATAGGAAGAGGAGATGCGTCGCATTAAAATGCTTTCACCTTTCCTGTCATTGCTTGTAGTCGCACATACAAGAGAACGAGACCGCCGGCCAATACGAGCAAAATTTTCGCTAGCGGCGAGCGCAAGTTCGACTTCTATATGAAGGAGAGATGCGTTAACGCAATTGCTTCTAGCTAGTGCTTTCAATCGCAAGCACTGGCTCTCGATCAAAGTATTGCCAGTATTGAAATTTCAGTACTTGCCAAAAAACGGGAAGAAAAATGTGAAGAGGTAATTCTGGCAATGTTGCCCATATTTGTCGTGCTTTAAGTGGAAACAAATCAGTTTAAACTTCGGCAGATCGGGTGACATTTTTTTTTGGCCGTCTTTTGTTTTTTATTAAGAAAATAAAAACTAGAAGCTTAAACTAAGTCTTGAACTAATTAATTATTCAAAACATGCTTAAGGCTTATATTTAATAAAAAAAAAGGTTGTAGGGTCTGTCAAAGCAACGTCACTAAAATATTTCTTCGAATTTCGGTCCGTTACCACCGTTGCAAATAAAATGCCATCTATTGAAGGGATTGAACAAAATGGATTGTCCGCTAATTTAATAATTCAGGCGCTTTAAGCTCCTTTGTGGTAGTAGAGGTGAATGTAAATAGTTTTTTTTAAATCACATTCATTATTCCTGGGTGCTCTCAACATTAATACTGTTTCAAGCAGCTGACGAGAGAGGTCTTAGTAATGTTTATAATATGTTGCTTAAGCGTAATAAACCAAAATATTTAAAAAATAATTGCTTCCCCTAGCTATAAAGTCACGCCACGCCACTGGCTTGTAATGAATTGTATTACACGCTTTACTGAAAATTCATCGTCAATATTGTTTTAGCGCCGTCCTGCTGGAATTACGTGTTGGTCAAATTAATGTCATCCAAAAAGTCCAAAAATATTCAATTATTATCGATATCCATCGCCATAGTGACGATAAGTCCTGTCTGATTTTCAAAAAACATGCCCGCTGGATTGTAGATCATTGGTTGGATGCGAGAAATGTATACATTGCCTCGGATACCGACGGATTTTACTGTAACGACCTTTGGCATTCCAAAACAGACTATGATAGACTTAACAAGTCCTAGTGATAAGTGAAGGCTGCTGCGCCTTGTGGGGATAACTATTATATTCTATTCTGAAATGGCACTACAGCCTGAATCGGGTCTTGGCCTCCGAACTTTTAGGTTCCGTACATATTTTTATTACGTATTTTTAACCCTTCGCACAACTCTCCATCTATGAATTTTTTATTTTCCCAAGCATTGTAGGAATAAGTAGCGAATCGCGGACTTTTTTATAATTCACAAAAATTGTTTTTACTAAGTAATTATATGTAAAAATTATATAATAGATTTAGTAATTTTCGATCGCGGATGATACTATTATTAACGATTTTCCGCCTGAAAAATGAGGAAAATTGCGTTTTAAAATATCATTTTGAGGTTATAAAATGGCAATTTCATTGTTTTCCTTAGCGGAATTTTAATAAAAAACACGATTACTCAAACTACAAGATCACAAATATTATAAAAACACAACCTGTTTATTAATCCGAGCCTTCCGGAAGGCAAAAAATTAAAATTACTTGTCGCGTGTAAGTAAACCCGGACGAATTAAAGTTTCCATGTTCTTCGACTGACATTTACATTATTTACTAATGCCATACACAAAAATCAATTGGGATTATATAATTTGCCGCCAAGGGAAAATGTTTCTTTGGGAAATTATGGTTCATATTAATATTATAATTTTTTAATAATTTTTTGGAAAGTTTAAATCTAAATCTAATAATGTTATTTGCAAAAAAAATCTTCGCATAGAACTACGTTTTGAGTAGCCCTGCGGGGCTTTTTATCATTAAGCCCTCTTTTTCGTATCCAACTACGGCTACGCATAGAACTGCATTTTGGGTAGCACTGCGAGGCTTTTTATCATTAAACCCTCTTTTTAGTATCCAACTACGGCTACGCATAGAACTACGTTTTGGGTAGCCCTGCGGGACATTTAATCATTAGAATTTTTCGTATCCAACTACGGCTACGCATAGAACTACGTTTTGGGTAGCCCTGCGGGGCTTTTTATCATCAAACCCTATTTTCGTATCCAACTACGGCTACGCATAGAACTACGTTTCGGGTAACCCTGCGGGGCTTTTTATTATTAAACCCTCTTTTTCGTATAGAACTACGTTTTGGGTAACCCTGCGGGGCTTTTTATCATTAAGCCCCCTTTTTCGTATCCAACTACGGCTACGCAAAGAACTACGTTTAGGGATTTAAATTTTCCAAAAAATTATAATTATAATATTAATATAAACCATAATTTCCCAAAAAAACATTTTCCTTCGTTGACAAATTATATAATCCCAATTGATTTTTGTGTTTTTGTGTAGGGCATTACTAAATAATAATAATGTCAGTGGAAGAACATGGAAACTTTAACTCGTCTGGGTTTACTTACACGCGACAAGTAATTTTAATTTTTTTTCCTTCCGGAAGGCTCGGATTAACAAACTGGTCGTATTTTTATAATATTTATAATCTTGTAGTTCGAGTAATCGTTTTCTTTATGAAAATTCCGCCGAGGAAAACGATGAAATTGCCATTTTAGAACCTCAAAATGAGATTTTAAAACGCAATTTTCCTCATTTTTCAGGCGGAAAATCGTTAATAATAGTATCATCCGTGCTCTAAAATCACTTAATCTATCGTTTTTACACATAATAAATTAATAAAATTAATTTTTGTGCATTTTAAAAAAGTCCGCGATTCGCTACTTGTACCGAATTGTACAATACGTCGATCGGGATTTGAACTTACGAGACGCAACACACTGGCTTCTACCATAAACAATTCGATAATTTTATCATTATAATTTAGACTATGGACTATTGAATATTCGATCGTATTACCATAACGAAGTCACTCTGTAAAATACAGTTATGTATAAAAAATCAACAACTAAAATCTCCAATTTGCTTATACCTCTGCTTATATCTCATGTTGAAAACCTTGAAGATTTCTGAAGACAAAGGCCAGAGGCGGGTCATTGATATGCTAAGTCTCAAGTCCACTCTTTGCTTAACTTAGAAACTGATATTCACACATTGGTCATATTCTATCCAAAAAAGTGTTACCAATAATAACAACAAAAAAAAACTGAATTTCATTTCGATTTTTTTTTTTCAAAATTTTTTACCAGATTTAAAAATGATTTTTAGAACAAATTAACTAAAATTTGAACCAATGATTTGTGCTGGAACTCTGTGATTAATATAATTAATAATTTTTCTTAGAGCTTCAGTAATTAATGTCGAAATAACAAAATTACTAAAAGAAATGAAAAAAATTAAAGTACGTTGTTTTTTCTCATTCTGTCAAAGAAATCTTTGTCGTTGTTTGCTATTCTACAACGTTTGTTAGTCCTTTGTACAACCCATCAAATAGGCGGAGTTGTTGGTAGTCATCAAACATGAAAAAAAAATTTTCAATCCCGCATGTCTTACAAGACTAAATTATTAGCATAATTATTGTTCCAAAACGATCTTTCGTAGATGCATGAACTTAATGTAAAATGTAGTTGAAAATTTCATATTATTCGAGTCTAAGAACATTTATCAAAATTATTCTTATTCTTATTTGCTAGGGTGTGGCCTAGTGGGCAGCGTGTTGGTCTATAATGCGAAGGTCGTAAGTTCTAATCCCGGTCGACGCATAGTTCCAGCACACTGCCTGCTTGGGTATACCTTGGTCACCTCAATCTACGAAAATGATAAATTCGTAGATAGAGGGTTGTGCGAAGGTCTAACAACCCTTCCTTAATAAATAATGAAAAGGAACCTGAAGATCTGGAAGCCAAGGCCCGATTTGGGCTGTAGTGCCATTGTAAAAGAGAAGGAGAAGAAAATTATTCTCAAAAACTTTAACAGATAACATTTTTGTAAAGATTGATTGGTAAGAATTTTAGATGATCTATTTTAAAGTGCATGGATATAATTGAGGGGCGTGTAGAACCAAACACGAACTAAATGGAGAAGCTCATCCTTGATGATGACGTTCTTAACAATTATTGGTAGAACCAACATTCACTAAATCGACTTCAACCAAATATTACCACTTTCATTTTATTTTCGGCCACATTTGTACTGGTTTTTTGTTTTTTATTTTAATAACAACAAATTTCTTCAGATGCCACGAACCCTTTATAATTCAAGTATCTTACTGAATTCTGAATTAGAATTATAGAATAATCATTTTTTGAAAAATGTAGAAAAATTTACCAATAAACAAACTGGCAACACTGTACCATCTTTTTCTAATCGGTTTCTTTTTGGAAAAGAAAATCTCTAAAAATTCGAGTGCTACGAAATCCACACACATAATCAAATCTCACATTTAGCTAAGCGCTGTGATCAGAATTCTTTACCTCACAATTTAAGAATAAAACAAATATAAAAAAAAGTGTAATAATAATAATAAAAGTCGGTTTGGAGAAGAGCTTATTTTTAGAAGTAAATCCAAACAGAGCCAAAGCATTAATTTTAGATTGGATCTGCAGCACTCTGAATTTTTGGCTTTTGGCATAATCAAGAAAAAAACCTGTCTTTCAGCATTTTTTTTTTGGTAGTTAGCCCAGAGCTTCGATCGATTTTCATAGAAATTTGCCGAGTTGGAAGACTTACAGCTGGGGCAAATGTGTTAAAAAAATGTGCGCTTTTCGTTACATTAACCATCAGTACGCCCGCTCAAGGTCGATGGAGCTAAAGCGATCCTAATATATAAGACTACCGCATATGTATGAGTTTAGTATTAGCAGATTGGATCTATAGATACACTCGTTCATCGCAGTTTTTTTTTTATGTTTATAAATTATTTAGATAGGTATATTGTAATTCTGAAATTGATTCGAAAATATAAAGTAGAATTCTCACTTCGGCATATTTAATTGTGTGTGCGTATGAATTGGAATGGATTAATAGAGGCAAGGCAGCAATATACATAGTTGGTTATTGAAAAGATTAAAAGCTTAGTGGTTTACCGTGATTAATGACAAAAAAATTTTTAGAGATAAGCGTTTATATGAAATGAATTCTTTCCATGTTAAATATCAAATAGTCTCAAAATCATTCTGTTAAAAAAAAATACGATTAATTGTGCCATTTTGAATAAGTTGAATAATGCAATAATATGTATTTCATTCCCTTACAGAATATAACAGACTTCAAAAAAGGTTAAAAAAAAGAGTCTTGGAGCTTGAAGAAGATTTTGTGAAGAGATAGATGATCTCCCAACGGCTTCAAGACTCCAAAAAGTGTTATCAAAAGACACCCCGATAGATATCGGACTATTAGAGAGAATAGATGGGTCCTCAACTAAAAGCAGCATGGGAGCTCTTAAAGTGTTATTGGCAACACATTTCCCAGGCTGCAAGATAATTAACAACAATGAAGATTTAGAGGAAAAGGAAAGGACGTATCGTCATGGTTCGTTCAGCAATAGCTTGGTAAAATTTTCACTCGCGAAAAGATCATATGGGCAATCAATACCTTTAAGTCCTACAAATCAGCCGGAGTAGATAAAATATTTCCCGCATTACTGCAGAAGGGATTAGAGATCCTAATGCCAATAATGATACGGATCTTTAAAGCCAGTTTTGTATGGGGATACGTCCCAAAAAAATATGGAGGAAAGCGAGGGTGGTATTTGTATCGAAGGCAGGGAATCGTCCCATTGATCAGCCTAAGTCATATCGCCCTATAAGTCTTACTTCCTTCTTCGTCAAGACGATGTAGAAGTTAGTAGACATTCACATAAGAGCAGGGCCTAACAGGGTATGTCTTAACAGAAATCAACATACCTACCTAAAAGGCAAATCAACAGAGCCAGCCCTTCATGGTTTGGTAAGACAAATCGAAAAGGCAAAAAACTACAAAGAAATTGCCTTTTTTGCATTCCTAGATATAGAAGGAGCATTTGTCAGCACTCCCCATGAAGCCATAATAGTAGCAGCTAGAAAAAAGGATTTAGAAGCGGCCAAGATAAAATGGACACACGCCATGCCAAAGAGCCGAATGACAACCACGGATCTAGGTGATAACACATTGACTGCACAGACCTATAGGGCAGGGCTGTCGGCATATATCCCGTATACCCTCTGCTCATTTCCTAGAGAAATCGTTTACCCTCTTGTGCCACAGCTAATTATGGTGATATACGCTGTTATATACATATGTACGTCGCATACTCTTTGCTTATTTATAGCTTTTGATTTCAAATCTTAACTTGACTGCTAATCTCCACCGTCGATCACACAACGTATTCGTTTACTGAATTCCACCTGTCATTCACAGGAGTTACTCCCGCCTGTCAATCATAGGACTTACTCGCTAACTCTCGCTTACTGAATTCCGCCTGTTGGTCACAGAGCTTACAGGAGTAACTCAGGAGCCCGTCGATTACCCTTGCCTGGCGACTCCCCTATTTGCTTACCACTTTCGACTCTTCATAGAACCACATCTTTAACGCTTAACGTGAACGTTCCGACAGAAGCCACGAGTTCACTGCTGTCTTTAGCAGTCACGGATTGTTTTTGTGACGACAATCATTAACGCCCCCGAAGGTAGCAGTTTATACCAAATGCAAGTTTGATACTGCTGGAAGCGAGACCTATCTAAATCTCTGCCAGTCTGTCACGCAACTCCACGTCGAGCTCCGAGGAACTCTGCCCGCGATATGGGCTACCACAACCACCACGTGTTCCGTTAAGCGGACCTCAACCATTGCCGGGGGTGGAAGCAACCTTTCATGGGCTCCCCGACTCCCGTGGTACCAGATAACCTCTGGTGAGGCTTCGTAATCGTGAAGGTTACTCCAGTTCAGTTTCTTGCAACTCGTGACTGGTCGCACACCAAAGGTACGTGGGTACGGCGCTCCCCAAAAGGTAATACCGAAATTGACCTTCGTCGTTCACCCGGTATTTGATAACCGAAGTTATCCCTTCCTTGCGTATAGAAAAAAAAACATATAACATGTAGGGGACGGACAAGACGACACAGCACCAAGTACTTCAACATTTAAGCCACCCTGCTTCCGCCCTTCTTCTTTTAAACGCCTCCCGTGCAAAAACACGAAGGCACTGAAAACTTTCTCTGCTGACGAGGCACCTCCCTACGTCCAGCCCCGCCCTATCAACCACAACCCCCATGGCCTCCAGTTGTCTAAGATCTGCATATCTTGGACATTCGGCCAAGATATGCAGCCAGCCTTCCACCGCACACACATCCACCCGTTACTGATTTGTCCACCCTGAACAGGAATTCGTTCATGATGCCATGGCCCGCCAAGAGATAACCCAGACTCAGACAAAAGTCAAAGTCTCGGTTATCCCTCGCAAAGTTCCCGGTCGCAATAAATTTATGCGTCAGCCTTCCCTTGTCGATGCCGTCCCATCTGGCTTGCCACAGCGACGTGACCTTAAGTTCGAGGAGCTCTTTACATTCGCGAAGGCTCCTCTCCCTAACCTCATCCGAAGTTAACCAATCGTTAACCAACAATAGGAGTCCCTTCCGGATCTTGTAGATGATTGCACGACGCTTCACCTCCAAGTCCAATGGCAGAGTACCCATGAGTACCTGCATGGCCGCGGTGGAAACCGTACGGCATACAGGCAAACATGCACTCAAGACTACTCTTTGGCACGAGTTAATCGAGTTGGTGCCTTCACCAGTCGCCAATGTTCCATACCAAACCGTTGTATGTGGTACGAACAGATCGCCTGGAGAGACCCCACTCACAACGCAACACCCTGCGGATCTGATTGACACTAGTGAGGAGACGCCCCCTGAGCTCTCGCAGATGAGGCTTGAATCCCAACCGCTCAGAAATCTTGATGCCCAGGTATTTGACTTCCTTCACATACCTGAGCCAGTCCAAATATCAACCCAGAATTCACTGTTTTCACGAATGCTCGCCCTTTTTATACACAAAACTACGACGTGTTCGCTGACTGTCGCCGGCCGTTACCAATCGTCGCACATACGACGACGTGTTTTACTGACTGTCGGCCATACGACGCCGTGTTTTGCTGACTGTCGCCGCTTGTACGACGACATGTTTTGCTGACTATTGCCGATCGTTGCCCATACGACGACATACTCTTGACTATCGGCTAGGTCTTCGCCTATACGACGATATATTCCTGACTATCGCCGGCCGTCGTACCACGACGTGTTCTTGACTAGTCGGCTTGGCCGTCGTCCATAAGACTCTAGTCAAATCGTAAAAAAAATACCGGTCGGGAATCGAACCTGGCCCGTATCCGTGGCAGGCGAGCATTCTACCACTGAATCACCAATGCTGATGAACTCGTCTCACCTAAACTTAGCCATTTACTTCATTTGAGTCAGGTGACTTCAAATATATCCACAGTTTTTACTAATAATGATTAAATACGCAGTCAGTAAAATACTTTAATTGCTGTTGCAATCCCTTTGATCACCACGCAGACTTTGTTTTAGAACTGGGAGCTCATCTTCATTAGTGAATAATACATTTTTGCGCAGAATAATTATATTGCAATTCAATATTATTGATGATATGGTGACTTTATAAATTTAGCAACATTTGTTACCGGTGACTACTCTACCCTCTGCTGAACTTACGACTATAGCCCTGCTATGGGGGCTGTCCCCAAGGAGGAGTACTATTTTCACTTCTTTGGTCAATTGTAGTAGATGAGCTTCTGGACCGTTTAACAGAACAAGAATTCGAGACAATAGGATATGCCGATGACCTCGTCATTATCATTAGAGGCAAATATGATTTAATAATATCGGAAAGGATACAATCTGCCTTAGAGGGGATAATTAACTGGTGTCAGTCTAAGAACTTGAACATCAACCCAAGTAAGACTGAGATCCATTTACAAATAGAAGGAAAATCCACATCATACCTCCTTCAATAAATGGAGCACCAATAACCTTTTCAGATGAGGTAAAATATCTAGGTGTTATAGCAAAACTCAACTGGAACAAACATATAGAATGAGTTCATGTCAAAGCATTGGACGCATTTTGGGCCTATAAACGCTTATTTGGCAGAAAATGGGGATTAAAACCCAAAATGATATACTGGTGTAACAGAACAATCATTCTTCCAATAGTCACATACGGATCAACGATATGGTGGACTAAAATCTTACAACGAAAAGCACAGCTTCTATTCTATTTTCTACAATGGCACTACGGCCCAAATCCGTCAAAAGCACAGCTTACGCTACAAAAAATTGTGTCCTGCAATGCCAATGGAAATGTTTAATTAACATCCCTCCGATACATCTCCAAATAAAAAAGGATGGTATCAAAGGGGCGTTACGCATATAGAAGAAAAACAATTACAAATCAGGGGATTTTAGGGGTCACCTCAAAATCTTAAAAGACCCAAAAATAGAGTTTCTAACCTCCTCACTATCGGACGCTACGCCGACAAAACTCAACTTTGAAACCCCCTTCAAAGTTATAATTAGAGAACGCAAGGACTGGCAATTCATGCTACCTGAAATAGTAGAAGGATCAACCATCAGGTATACAGATGGCTCGCGCACCTATGAGGGGACAGGAGCCAGAGTCAAAGGTCCTAACTTCTAGGTTCCAAAACCACTCGGCAAGGAAACCACAATTTTCCAGGCCGAACTAATTGTAATGGAGCTGTGCATCCAAGATAATATAAGGAGAGCTCATCGCAACAAATCTATTTATATCCTGGGAAGAAAGGAACAGCTTAACCTTAATGTGGGTACCAGGACATATGGGAATTGGGAGAAATGAAGAGGCTGATCGCCTTGCCAAAAACAACGCAGAAACGAATTTTATTGGATCAGAGCCATTCTGTGGAAAACAAAAACCAACCTTATACTTAGAAAGTGGGTTGAACAAGAGCATAAAATCTACTGGAATAGACTTCCAGGCTTATCAATCTCAAAAAAAATAAATAAATAAATAAAAAAAAAATTTAAAAAAAGGATATTCTATAATTCAGTAAGAGTGATATTAGTACTTAAATCGGCCTAATGACGGGGCACAATGGAGTAAACCACCACCTCAAAAATATCGGCTTAGCTGAAACCGACATCTGCCGCCTCTGTCTCGAAGACTCAGAAACGACCGAACACATCCTATGTCACTGTGAAGCAGTAGCTAGGAAAATACACAATGTTCTTGGAAAAGGTTCCCTATCTACCGAGGAACTAGCCAACATGGTTCCCTTAAAGATACTTAGATTAGCCAAAGCTGTAGAGTTGTGATGGGGTAAAGGGGCAATAAACGCACAATAGGCCGCGATGATCCTAGTGCTCTCAAGTGTTCCCCAAATAATAATAATAATCTTCTTCTTCAATAACACTACAGCCCGAATCGAGCCTTGGCCTCCTGACCTTCAGGTTCCTTCATTTTTTTTCATTATTTATTGTGGAAGGGTTGTTAGACCTTCGCACAACCCTCTATCTACGAATTTTTCATTTTCGTGACCAAGGTATACCCAAGCAGGCAGTGTGTTGGACTTATGCGTCGTCCGGGATTTGAACTCACGACTTCGCATTGTAAACCAACACGTCACCCGCTAGGCTACACCATAGCTAATAATAATGTATTTCAATAATTCTTAATTTGAAGTACGGCTGCTATAAAATAGTGCATGAAAATCACTCTCGTCATCATTGATCAATTACAAGTGCTACCATGGACCCTCAACAGCCTGGAACCTAGTGAACTGTTGAGGATCATTGTCTGCAATGTGTAACATTACATAAGATCTTTATTTCCCATGCTAATGAACTCGCTAGAAAAGTCTACTTATCGGTTTAACTAACTTGAACCTTTTATTGTACCATTTCCCTAATTAGGCCCATGCTATTCAAATGATTCAAACCGTGGCGAAAAATTCAGAATAAAAAGTTTTTGATTTACTGCCGAAATAAATCGCTCAAAGCGAACAACCCTTATCTTCTTCCTTCCTTCGGATGCATCTACGAAATACAAGTTTCGGTAAAATAGTTGGGCCGACGATAATGAAAGTTGCTTCAGCCTTGCGATTATTCCAGGACGGCATTTAGGGTCCATAACAGACAAAGTAAAATAAAGTAATTGATTTGAATATCGTTATCTCGGAATTTACCCTTCTATTACACGCGTTGTTCAGTTTCAAGAAGCATTTCGGGGTGGAGACGACGACGCGGCATAAGATGGCATAGCCGATGCTTATACACCCCCGAAAACTATACTCGACGGGGCTGGAACAAGCTGAAAGACAGTATTTCGCCGCCACAAGTTCATTTTTTCCGTCTTCGTATTCAGGATTCGTCCCTCTCGTGGTGGTAAGTGGCGCCATCTAGGCGACGGTATCGACGACGGTAGCATTGAGAACGCGTTTCGTACGTTTATACGTAACTCGATTGCAGGATATAGGAGAGAAGGAATACACAGGGTAGCATATCCCGGCGGTAGTCCATCACTGTCGACTGACAGATTTTCACACATGAACTATTCGCTAGCTTCGCGTATGCTAGCAATTTCTATGCGAACGTGTATGGCTACACACAAGGCGGGAATAGTAACAATGATACATGTGGGGCATGGCGGCAGCATCAGTGCCAGGGAACAACCACCGGAATGATGGGAAACACTAACAAGCTGACATGCGGAAAAATTTCTCTCGTATTTTTAGAAGGTAACGACGCCACTAAGGACAGGAAAGTCTAAATCCGAAATTGATTTCAAAGTTGAAATTGACAAAAAAACAGGACGACGGCCGAGTAATTCAAGATGAGAACTTCCGTCCGCCGATGGCCAATGGCCTGCCATAATCATCTTTATGGAAATAATAGGGAAAGTTTTTCTTAAATCGTGAGCCTAATTTGCCCGGACTATGCGAATAAATTACTTATTTATGCGGCACTCGACGGCAATGGAGACGTCCATCTCCGGCACTCTCGGAAGCTCTAAGCATTTCAGAAAGCCATCATCTCAAGTCCTTTTCTTGCGTAATATACGCGAGAGCGATTTCCATTCAATTTGGAAAATGTTATTCAAATTCTCTTCAGTTTTATGTCCTTGCCGAGGATATTCGGTTGACATCCGATAGTGCTCACGCCAATGTGGCATTGTAGGTGTATGTATACACTAAGTCTTACATAAATTTTGTTTAAGTTCACTTTAAAAAGTAACGACAATTGAGAGAATTCCGAAGTCACATATGTGAAGGACGTGAAACTTTCTAGCGGTGGAACAGCATTAAATTCGAATCATTTACGAGATTTACTTCGGACAATACCGGAAGTCACAATCACTTCGATCAGGCAACACACCACATCGGACATATTGTTCGGTCGGCGAAGACACTCGATTTCGTCCTTGCCAAAAGACTTTTTATCGCGTATTTTTCTAAGATGCGGATCAACTTCAACTGATGCCCCGGGATGAAGTTGTTCGGTTTTACTAGACAAAGGAGGAGCGGGGTGGTGGGAGTGGATGGGCGGAGGAAATTTTTATTCATGACCGGGCCATAAAACTTCTTGGAAGCGATTTTATCCGAAGGCAGGCCATAAATTCAGATATAGCGCGTTTTATGTGCGATCATGTCCCCCACGTCATCGCAATCACGGAAACGTCATCGGAACAATCATGGTCGCAATCAAAGCAACGACAATTTTCATTATGACTTTTTTGCGAGATTATGAATTTATTTTTAATGAACATCTGATTTTGTGTCTTAGTGGTTTTTATATGGCATTTTGATAGTTTCGAACGACTGTTGACGATTACGATGACGATTCGAATTAGTTGGCAATGCTACTCGCCGCACCAAAAATGACAATTTCAAGAATACGCTATAAAAAAAAGAAATGATATGAAATTTATGGTTATATTGTTGGTTTCATTAAAATAAAAGTTATTGTAATTTTCTGGTATGTATGTATATAATATAGTTATGGTGAGATTTCAATTATTTTCTTTGTAGGATTTTTTTTTAATAGACCTCTTTTTTTTTGTAATTAGGCTTGTCAGCCTTAGAAGCCTGTTGGTACTAAAGTTACCATTGGACAGGCTTATGCCGCATATGTTAGGCATTGTACCTTTTATACTCTAAACTAAATCTGAGAGTTTATTGTGTCAGCCTTGCTGTTTGTAACGCTAAGGCTGTCGACACACGATAACGATAATATCGTATTAACTCACTTTTCGATATTAACTCGCATTACTATATATTAACTTCGATATTAAGGCTGTCGACACACGAGAGAGATAATATCGTATTAACTCACTTTTCGATTTTAACTTCGGTATTAAGTCCCGAGGTAATATCGTTCTGCAATCTATATTAACACGGCTAGCACATAACCGATCCAAAAAAACTTTCAAGCGGGGAATTCACAATACGAAATTTCGAAGAATTTACGTTACAATCACGTTTTATTCCGTTGACACTACAAAAAAAAGAGACAAAAAACATCACAGAAAGACAATTTAAAGAATTTAACGGTGGGTCCATGATTTATTTGCGATACAGAATTTTTCAGGATTTCACAAGGCGTAATACAAAACAATTCCAAAATTTAAGTTTGTCGTTTAAATTTGAAGCTTCACCATGACATAATTCTCCCCATTAATTATCCTTAAAAAGTGCGCCTTTTCTTTAGCTAAACCTCTTCGCAATCTTTTCTATCTTTCATACACAAGCACCCAGCTTTCCACGTATGTGGAAAGTTGCGAATGTTCAGCCCATTCCCAAGAAAGGAAGCAAAGCGAACCAGTGGCGTGGCGTCCATTGATGCAAGGGAAGCACTGCTTCCCTTACGTTTTCCCTTCTATTGAGTTTAAAAATACTAAACTGAAATTAGTACGAATATGTAAATTTATTCCAAAAAAGTCTAAAGAAAACATGCATTATTTTCGTAAAACACTGTACGCAACATTTGCGTGCAAACGACAGCTTTTCTCTAATTCTTTTTCCAAACAAAACCGTTTGGGTGCAAGTCCAAAGCCTTTTATAGAGAAAAATCGACGATATGCGATTTAAAAAATGCATACACGAGACTGGCATACGTGGCGAAATTTTCGAGCCCAAAAAGCCCAAATTCGACTTCTATAGGAAGGAAGATGCGCTAAAGTAACTGCTTCCAACTGTTTTTGTTAATTAATAAGTTTGAACTAAAGGTTACATTGATTCTTAAAAAAAACGGTTGAAGGGCTTATGAAAGGAAGACACCGCTATAAGATTTCTTTGCATTTCAGCCCATTATTAATCTAGGAAATGACGGACTGAGAACCAGAGGCGTACAAATGCAAATTCAAATTTTTGTATTAGTAGTACAAGTTAATAAAAACATTTGCGTGCAAAGGACAGCTTTTCACTAACTCTTTTTCTAAACAAAACCGTTTGGATGAAAGTTCAAATCGACGAGATGTGATTTAAAAAATGCGTTCACGAGACTTCCGACCAGTATGTGGCAAAATTTTCGCGCCCAAAAAGCCCAAATTCGACTTCTATAGGAAGGGGAGATGTGTCAAAGTAAAGCTTACATTGATTCTTAAAAAAAACGGTTGAAGGGCTTATCAAAGGAAAACATCGCTATACGATTTTTTTGAATTTCAGTAATTCTACTCTAGTAAATGACGATTATTACTCTAGTAAATGACGGGCTCAGAACCAGAGGGGTACAAGTGCAAATTCAAATTTTTGCATTAGTAGTATAAGTTAATGGTTATTTGCGTTTCGTACATACTTGGGGGCACTTTTAAAAATGGAATTCCAGCACTATCATTTATTTGTATTAAAATTTATCCAAACGCTTAACTGTCAAGCAGTGCAGTTTTTAGTGTGGTGTTTATCAACTGCCTCGAAGTGCAACTGACTGTAGTATCATTATTTTTATTTGTCTGGTGCAGGTATATTTTATTTTTTAATTATATGTATCTTTTGGCTCAACATGGTGGATCATTGCTGCATTATTGATAACCTTTTCGTGTTATCTTTGAATCTCGATCTTTTACGGAAAAATAAGATATTATTATTATTTCAAAAACTGTTTTAGAATATAGACAGACCTGGCATTGCGTTGATCATCTAAGATCAGTACTTTTGTGTTTTCAATTTGGTTCAGATCCAAGAATTGAAGAATTTGTTAAGTAACTAGCATGGATCAGTAATTTTACACAAAGACACGAAGCTACAAAAAATAGTGAAATCATTAAAATTTGGATGCCAAGAAGAGGCAGTTCGTAGCATAATGAAAATATAAATTCTTCAAATAGGGAGAATAATAATAATAATAATTTGTTAGCCAAATATAATACCTAATTGTGATTGCTTCCCTTAGCTATAATATCACGCCATGCCACTGAAGCGAACCCCGCGAACTACCGCCCAATATCCATTACTTCAGTGCTCTCGAAAGTAATGAAAACTGCTGTCGATCGTAAAATCGTCAAATATCTGGAGGATGAACAGCTCATCCACGATCGTCAGTATGGGTTCCGTTCTGGACGCTCGACGGGTGATCTTTTAGTCTACTTGACAGAGCGTTGGAACTCATGCTTACATAAATATGGCAAAGGTCAAGTTCTCGCACTTGACATTGCAAAAGCTTTTGACAGAGTTTGGCACGAATGTTTCTTAGTTAAGCTTAGGGCCATCGGCCTTCCAGTTTGTTCCACATACCTCTTTCTATGTGTGTCGATTTTCAGCTTTCTAGCTTGAGTAAAAAGTAACTTTGTACCTTCAAGGGATTAGAGGTATTGTGCATTTTATGTGTAGAATATGCCCTTAAATGGCGTCTAGATTTCACCTTCTGCAAACTTTACGTTACTAGGTGTAAAATTTAAAAATTGCCTACACATCTACGAAGTTGCTCTTGATGTTCCAAAGCGTATATGTATTCTGCGGCAGTGTAAGAAAATTTTTTTTGCCTTCAAACTAGCTACCATCTATAAGGCTTATATCCGACTTCGTCTTGAATATAACTCGCATGTTGGCTTTACTCGAGATGAGATGGCTTCAATAAACTCCCTCGAGTATCGTCTAAATATCGGAGTACTCTGCATTTACTATAGATACTTCCATGGTAAATGCAGGAACTAAAAGCCCTAATACCACCTCTATTTAATACCCTCCGAAAGATTCGCCAAGCTGCACGGTCACACGAGTACACTGTGAAGCCCTTGCTGTGAATGAAATTTTGGTAATCCTTTATCCCTCGGAGAGTGTTGTGGTATTCATTACCAGGCAATCTCTTTCCAACGGAATACAACCTACAGCAGTTTAAAATAATCGTTCACCGCCACTTCAAACTCTTCCCTCCTGAGTTTCACTGCTGATTTCCCTATATCCACTCGTTTCCATTATCCATGTCGACTTAAATGCGCATCGCGCATTAAAGAGTGACCCCCTAGGTTTATTTCAATAACCGTAAAAAAGGTGTGATGTCATGCGCATAGCATGAACGCTTTTGGTGTGCTAGTGATGTTATTTTGTCTTTCATTGTTTCATGCTAGCGTCCTACGTTTTAGATCACACAACCAACGTCAAGGTTTCGGACAGTCAGGCATAGAAAATGCACATCTAAAAGTTTGAACATCTGAACTTATTAACTCATTCCTGCAAGGTGAAATACCTAGCTAACTATTCCGCTATTATCAACATTTCAAAGAAAACAGTTTAACAAAGTTTACAACTATTTTGGATAGTATTTCGTATCGCAACAATTTTTATTATTTCGTAAAATTGCATCTGTCGAATTTGTGATGTTTAGCGCCTCACAATCTGCAGACGAAAACCTTGATGAATTCTAATTGCATGTGAAGCCTAATCATGCGATACTCAAAAGATGAAATGAAAATGAGTTTAATGCAGTACAAATTAGGTCAACTATTTTTAATTTTAGAATCGAGAAATGTGTTAATGTAACTTTTCTGAAATTGTTCCATTTTTTTTTTGAGCGATGGTAGAAGGCTCAATCAATCAAATTCCTGTTAAAATCCCCTTCACGAAAGTTTGCTGTTTCTTGGTAAGTCGAACGGTCACTTTGCACGTAGTACAACCGTCCGTATAACAACACAGATTTGACGAAGGGAGAACTCTCGTAACCTGCAGAAGGGAAATGATACCGAAGGCCTGACGAGCTTTACTTAGACAAGCCTTATTTAGACGAGCCTTATTTAGACGAGCCTAAATATCCTTTTCGGCTCCGCCGTCCATGCTCACAATACTTCCGAGATAACAAAAATCTTGCACCTCTTCCACATCTTGTCCATTAAGAACAATCGGTGTGCTTGTGTTAGAACACATGTGCATGTACTTGGTTTTACGCATATGGTAGAAGGATGCTTTATCCTAATTTTTAAGCCGATAGGGAAAACTGTTTCTTTAATTTTCTAAAATATGAGTAATTTGTAGGAGGTGGTAGAAGATGTGGGGAATGTCAATCAATCAATCAATCAATCAATTTCTTGTTTAAGGGGCTTAGGATAGCTACTCACTTTCACAAGTTGCGATCCTAAAGCGTCGGCCTTTGATTGTCACCAGAATTTATTTATTTCTCTGGCCTCCTGCTCATCTCCTCGCTTCCATATGCTACTTAGTTTCGACCCGACGTTTTCTTTAAGAATTATAATCCAGAGCTTATTTGGCTCTGGTCTGCTCTAGGCAATGACCTACTTGTCATCGTCGCTTATGGATGAACGCCAAACGTATGGCGTACGTGTTTAGTTGGATCCCGTTATCCTGGCTCTTATGCCAGGATTGGGTTCCAGTGACACCATATGAGAAGTTCGAGTGGGAGCGGGAGATTCCAGCTTTCAGGAGCCGGATAGTCAGTTCTAAGGAGCCGGAAGTGATCCCAATCGTATTAAATGAGAACAGGGGGCGGTGAATTTCAGCTCCGAAGTGCCGAACACTCTAACAGCTCTGGAGAGCCGAAGTTTATTTACGTTAAATATTTCTTTGATATACCCAGTTCCAGGAAGCCATGGGTAAACAAGTGAGAGAAGGTTAGAAAGTGGCGAGGACTACAGCTCTGAAGAGCCGGACAATCAGCTAGCTCTATGGGGCCGCAACAGATTCCGTCAGTCAGGAAAGGAGCTTCGAGAATCCAGGTCATGAGGAGCTGAACGCGCAGGGGGCTCTATGGAGCGATTCCTACGTCAGTCTTGATCAGTAAGTTAGCTGAAAAGGAGAAATAATTGGACTGTTATTGTTTATGCCATTTTCTTTATTTTGATCCTGCTCAGTCGTGAGATGCCTTTTTCCGGATCTTTTTCGTCGACCTCAACTAGTGTTGTTCCGTTGCTTAAAGTTTGCACAGACGTCCAGCGGTTATGATTTTTGCTTTCATAATCTGCTCCGATATACCGATTTCGAAGTACAGTTAACAGTTGGCCAAAAAATGCTGACCAAGTGAGATGGCACGAAATCTCAGTACCCATGACGATGACTTTCCGACATGGAAAATGCAATCAATGCATTATCACACCTGGCTGCATATTAGTACGCACATGGGGACTTCTTAATTTAGCTGTTTGTTTGCATAATTGAGGAGTCTAAAAGCAAAACTCACATTGTCCATCTATGAAATTTTTTTAAAACCTGCAAAAAACCTCTAAAATTAATTAGACAACACATTTTTATGCTCTAGATAAAACCTAGGAGTATTGTAAGTATAGTTGAAACTTTGTAACGCCAAGCAATACTGCTCGCACAAAGTCGCCAAGGGTACAGAAATATTTGTTGTCGTTCAAAACACTAGAAACCGGATGTCTATTCGTCCATCCATCTATCCGTCCGTCCGTCTGTTCACTCTCTAGCTTTAGAACGCGTTGAGCTAGGAAGCTCAAATTTTGTGCACGTTATTTTTGGTGAAAATTAAGGTCAAGTTCGTGAACGGATCAAATCGCTCCGCCCCTTCAAAATGACAAAATTTCGGCATTTCACAATAAAAGAATTTTCTCAAAAAGCATGAAAGCTATTCTGAAATATATCTGAAATCTCGAATATATTATTTTTATGATAATATCAATCTACTGTAAAAAATAATTTGTGTCTGTCCCTTTCTTCCACCAGCTCTCATACAAACTGCACTTTTTCATGAAATGCTCTAAACCAGTTTACTCAGTGCGTATAAAAATTATCGAGTTGAAATTGTGCAAAAAACATTTATTTAGAATTATTAGTAAGACGGAAAATAATAGATGATTAACTGCACTCCTTTTACCCCCGCCCATACAATATGACAAAATTTCACAACTTCACAAAAAGTTGATTTTCTTGAAAAGTATGAATGCAACTGAACTGCAAATATGTCTATTGAATGATGTTCATAGTAATTTCTGAAAAATTTATTAAGAACTCTCCACTCCTTCTACCACCACCTCCCATACAAACTGCACAATTTCCTTAAGTTCAAAGCAGTCATTTTGATAGCAACTCTAGCATGATGTGAAAAAATTAGTTCAATGCCGTCACCCCTTCTACCACTTCCATACAAAATTTCTTAAAATCAAAAAAATGTCTCTTTCATCTAGAGTATCGCATGATTGGGCTTTACGTCCAGTCGTAGTCCCGTTATGTTTTCAATTATCTTTTGCTATCAATTGTTTCGTATAACCCCTACGGAATCTCTTGATATAGGAAAAAAATGTAGCTTTAGATGGAACGTATAATTGTGGAGGTTTTTAGCAGTTTTTGGAAAAAATCCAAAAATGGAGAATGTGAGTTTTGCTTTTAGTCCCCTCAATTGTAAGCTTGAGTTTATCCCTGAGTACATTCATATCGTTTGTTATAGTTTACCGTTGTCAAATGACCCATCGGCACATATGTGTACACCGGGCTCGTTACTTGATATTCCAATATTGAGAATTATCTTAGCCCCGAATTTCGATATGGCATTAAGTAGACATATACCACGCCAATCGCCACAATCTGAAGATCACCCTTCTTCGCGATTTTCTCAAACCGATTGTTTCTAATGGGCAAGATGTGGGAGAAGTGCAAGATTTTTGTTACCTCAGAAGCATTATCAGCATGGACGGCGGAACCGAAAAGGATATTGAACTTGGCAGGTCTTCGATATCCTTTCCCCTCTCTAGATGTTAAGACAGATCTCTCTTCGCACGAAGCTGTGAGTGTTTGACGCATACATCAAATCCGTGTTGTTACATGGTTGTACAACATGGAAAGTGACCATTAGGATTGCCAAGAAATTACAAACCAATGCCTCCGACGCATTTTAGGGATTCCTCGCCAAATGTGATCTCCAACGACAAACTTTGGAGTACAACTGGACAGCCCAAAATAGGCAGTGACATTCAAAGGCAGAAGTGGCACTGGATCGACCAACTTTGAGGAAATCAGAGCGAAACATATCCAGCTCTGGATTATAGTACTCATGGAGACGTCCGGTTGGTGAACCATGTAGTACGTGGAAGCAAGCAGTTCAGCAGGAGGTCGGAGAAATAAACAAGTCCTGGCCACAACTAAAGGAGAACTGTTTCTGTCCCATGCCCCTATACGGATCTTAACAAGAATTTCATTGACTGATTAAGGCATCAACTATGAATTTGTAAATTTTTGTGTAGTGTTCTCTATTCCACCAGTGCTTCTTATTAGCACTCCTAACTCCATACATGGATTTCTATAGTATTTCAAGTGAAACATAATATTCTCGTTCCAAAATATGGAAAATCACGGTTAGGTATTTTTAAAATTTTCTGCTTTTTCGGTCCAATTTAATTTATTTAGGGTTGTGCAATCCAGAACTTTCATTTAAATCGTTTAGCTTCATTTTTTTTGTTCGTTGCAGTATATTGGAGGTATTCACACGCATCAAACAGTCGACTCATTGAATTTCATGAATAAATTTGAAACAAATTAAACCCAAATTACTTTAGATCCTGCTTCAGAATTCCGTCCAAAAAGTCACCCAGTTGGCGCGGCTTTTTATGCTGCATAGCTTGATGGTAATTCAATTCATTACATCGCTCGTTAAAGTCGCCATGCCTCCCGAGCAGACCCACTTACGCGACCATCTTACTGCCTATTAAGCTGTCGTTATCGATTGGCATTCATTCACTTTTTCCCGGTTACAACAAGTTACAATAATTCCACTTGTATCCTGTGCACGGCGACACTTTATTCTGGGATCATGGTCTCGTGGCGTACCCAATATCCATTTCAGATGGCGCTGCTTCTGCCGATTTGGGGGTGATTCGGAGCTGGATCGGGAAGGAAAGAGAAGAGTGTTTCTGCGGCTTTATACGCTCGCTTTACACCCCATGCCAGTTGATGGTTGTCAATTGAAACCTTGTAAATCACTTGACAACGAAAGAAGGATACACAAAGGCAGCCGCACTTGAGAACAAGCGCTTAACTTCGCAAGGTTTTTATTTAGGCTCGAAATCGCTACTGCATGCTTGCCAAGTGTCGTCTTTGGGGTGTTTAAAGTCGTGACAGTTGTCTACTCCAGACGATTGTCAAGCTCTCGATATCGGCATTAGTGGATTGTGGATACTTGTAATCGCCCTGGTATTTGAATAAAAGTTAAGTACTCCGGATTGCAATGTTAGATGCCTTCACAAGGAGCATCAAACGGCAACAAGAGATCTAGTCGTGTTATGACGCTATCAAGAGATGGGGATTCCCCGCTTTTATTCTTGAAACTTTATGCAAATTTTCAATTGTCGCGTCCATTTAATGCTTCAATGTACGTCTCGACCATTTAATGCCTGTTCAATGTCCACGGCTTTTATTAGCTACTTATTTCAATTCGAGACTTTGTAAATGACCTGAGGTTGAGGAGGGCGATTACGACCATTTTACAATTACATGACTCACAACATTTAGATAGGTCAGTTATGTATGAAGCTGAAAAAAATCTATACCGGATGAAATCGAAGTTTATTTAAATTGGATTAAGCATTATTTACCTATTTTTAGCGAAACCCCAAATGTAATTGCAATTGTTACAGAAATTTGCAACTTTCTTTTTTCGCATTGAACGGACTTGAATAATCGCAATATTTCATGTTTTAATTTAAATTTGGCTTTTCGAATTTTCTACATTGGGTAAGAACTCAGATGCTCGGAAAAGCCGGCTTCGTCCCGCGAGATCCGTAAAAATTTATAAATTCTTTTGGCATATTGAAATCGGTGATAGTCAGCAAAATAAATGTTTCCATATACTACCTAGGTGCATCCACTAAAATCGTATTCGTTTGTTATATTAGATAACGCCAGTTAGACCATTCATATACAAATTTGAGATCAGTGGCCTTCAGGTTCCTTAACGTATACCCTATGTTCAGAAAGTACCCGGAATCTGTCAATAAAACGAAAACGGTTCAATTGTTCATCGATATTTATTTATTTTATCCCCTTCCAAGTAATCTCCATCGCAAGCAATACACATATTTCAACGCTTCTTCCAATTTTCAAAACACTTTTCATAGGCCGATTTTGGAATCGCCTTCAGCTCCTTCTGCGAATCTCCTTTATCGCCTCAATTGTCCTAAAGCGCTTTCCGCGAAGTGGTAACCGGTGCATTGTCATGGTAAAGAAACCACGAGTTGTTTCTCCACAATTCCGGCCTCTTGCGACGAGCATTGCCATCACACAAAATAATTCGTTAAAGAATCGATAATGAATTATATTAACGAGCGATATGATCGTTAACGTCGTTAACGATACATTAATGATTCATCAAGCGAACTAAATTACTTTTAACGATTCATTAATGAATTGTAAAAGCTTACAAGAAACGAGTATATAAGTACGTACATAATCGTTATCAATGAATCATTAATGTATCATTAATGAATTTTTTATTCATTAACGAATATCGTTTAAGATTCATAAACGATATTATTTACGAAACATTAACGTTTTTTTAAAGAATTGGAATTTTAAAGCCAAATAAGAAAAGGTCGCAAATGCTTTTCTATTTCGTTGTTTATGCCGTTGAACTTTTTACGGATGCGCTGCAAGAAACTGTCTACAAAACCTTGATTATGAACTTTGTCGTGGTTTTTTGGGTTTTGGCTCGTCTGAGAATCGCCATTTCGCTGATTGTTAGTTCGTTTCGATGTCATATTCATAGAACCATTAGTCCAGTCGGATTAGCATTTTTTTTTCAAACCTCATTGTTTTACGTATATTACGATAAAAATATTGTGGTCGATGGGGGAGTGACTCGAAAAATAACAAAATTTGCAAATTTTCGCCTGTTTTAGAGTTTTTTTTTGAGATTTATTATACTCAACTATATCGAAAAACTAAAAAATAGGTTCAATTGCAGACATTTAGACTTTTCATTTGAGTGGCACATAGTTTAATTTAGTTTATCTACACCTCAGATATAGACTGCTTATGAAGACGTTTTTGGCAATTTTCAAAGAACTGGGGTTTTTAGAAAGAAATGAGTATTCTGCGAACTGTAGAAAAGATATTCTACCAAAACTTGCGGCATTGCCTCTTAATAGATACACTTTAAATATATGAATCAAAATTCAGCCCAAATTTATCCGGCTTCATAAAAATTTCAACTGATTAATTTATTATAAAATGGCTTTTCAAGTAAATTTTTTCTTAATGTCTTTTTTAAAAAAGGAAGTCAAAATGAATCTCCGACTGACCTTAATAGTCACGTTGTATTGTGGACATCCTGACGTAGAATTTGTGAGGCTTGAAGTTCAATTTGATCTATCCGGAGCCGAGATATCGAACTTTTTCTCCCAGATTTTAAGATTTTTTTTATAACAAAGTTATTTTTACTCAACAATATTCTTCATAAATTGCCATGCAGCCACAACTTACGGGCAGTATCGGAGGCATCTATCATCAAAATTTAATAAATGCGTACCAGAAACTTATAATGATTTGATGGCATGAAGAAACATAACAGTACTACGATAGGGCGTAAAAATTTTGTATGGGGAGTAGTAGAAGGAGTGACGGCATTGAAATAATTTTTTCACATCATGCTAGAATTGCTATCAAAATGTTTTATTCTAAATTTAAGTTTCACAAATTTAGTAGGTACTAAGATAATTAGTGTTTTGGATTTAGTAAAATGGTGCAGTTTGTATGGGAGGTGGTAGAAGGTGTAGGGAGTTCTTAATGATTTTTTATAAACATCATGCAATTGAAATGGCTTAAATTTCAGATCAGTAGCATTTATATTTTTCAAGAAAATCGACTTTTTGTAAAATTGAGAAATTTTGTCATATTTTTCTTCGGTCTTACTAATAATTCTCAATAAATATTTAGTTCATAATTTCAGCTCGATAAACTAAGTATATTCGTACTGAGAAGGAAGGCTTGGAGTATTTACATGAAAAAGTGTAGTTTGTGTGGGAGGGGTGTGGGAATTCCAATAATTTTTGACCGTAGATTGACATCATCATAAAAGTAATATTTTGCAAATTTCAAATTAATCAACTTTTGGCGAAAATTAGCTTATTGTCAAATTCCAAAATTCAGTCATTTTGTACGGGAAGGGGTGGAAGGGGTGAATCGGTTTAGCCCATTAACAAACTTGATCTTAGTTTTTTTGCCGAAAATGAAGTGTCGAAATTTTGAACTCGTTATGAAAACATAGCAAAATTATGATTGGGCGTAAAGGCGAATAGTGGCTTTTGTAGGGGGGGCGGTTGAAAAAGAGAACTTTTGTGTTCGACATCGAATGTGGTATGCAAACTGTTTCATGCTGAATTTAAAGTTTGTAGCTTTCATAATTTTCAATGAAATTGGATATTGTTTTCCGAAAATCGAGGCATTTGTATGGGAGCTGGCAAAGGAAGTGGAAGGTCTTGGATAATTTGGAAACTGCTCATCAGTTTATTTATTACCATCGATAGCTCCAATTTTAAATCCGATAGCTCTCATGGGTTCGAAAGAGAACTGCTTTTCTTGAATTTATGATATAGAAATTTGTGTGGGAGGTGGTAGAAGGAGTGAAGCCCAGTTAATGATTTTTTCAGCGTTTATTACGATTATTAAGGCATAAGTTCCGGCAAGATTTTTTGTTTCTGTTTTTCCTAGTTTTAATGGGAATCGATAAAATGCATTTACCAAAATTATGCATTTGTATGAAGAAGGAATAGAAGTATCGAATCAAAGTTTTTCAACGTTAAAGATATTTGCATTACTATACTTTGCTCAAAATTTCAAATTGATAGCTTTGACAGTTTCGAAGAAAAGTAATTTAACTGAAATTTCGTGAAATTTGTAAGCGAGGGAGTAGAAGGAGTGAGGTAAAGTTGTTAATTTTTTTTCAAAACTGATTGCTATTGCTATAAAAATATTTCTTGCAAAAATACGTCCTTTTAACTTTGCTAGTTTCAATGAAAATCCAAGAAATTTATTTTTGAAAATTGATCATTTGTATAGGATGGGTAGAAAGAGTGAGGGGATCAGATCAATATTTTTGGACGTTAATGATATTCATGTCATTATACTTTGTCGTAATTTTCAAGTCGGTAGCTTAAATAACTTTGGTGAAAAATCGATATCTTGAAATGCCGGAATTTCATGAAATTTGTGGGGGAAGGGGTAGACGGTGTGGAATGATATTTAGGATATATTCACGAACTTAAGTCCAGTTACTTTTTTTGCTAAAAATCACATAAAAAAAATCAGCAAAGCGTTCGAAAGTTATGTTCTAGACAGATAGACAGACAGACGGTCTCTCGGGAACGTATAATACTCTCAAATTTCATCTAGAGTATAATTAAATCACTCACTATCGCTGTTTCGTGCTATACATCGAGCAGCCGAACTTATTCACTTCCGAATTACGAATGTTTTATTTTTCACACGTGTGGTTTCGAAGAACCACATTGCACTTCCATTATTTAGGCCCATTGTACTTCCCCTATTGACTATGAGGTGGGTGTTACTCCTCTTGCATTTGGTACGGTTTGCAAACCCAAGCAGGCTCGAATGTTTGGCACCTTTGAAGTCGTCTGGTTCTGAGAAGAATCTAGAGCCTAAACAAAGGAGACAACTGTTGGAAATTTGCGTTCAGTGACAAAAATATTTTCCGATAGAATCTTCGTCGTAATTGCGACCTCTTCAAAGGCTGTCGCTCGCGATCCGAAACCTGAATACGTGCAGCTGACCGTTTTTCTCACGGGAACCCTTTTTTATTTCCTTTCCAGAAGCCTCTCCTAGGGTATAGCCTAAAAGGTAGTGTGTTGGTCTTGTAATGTGAAGGTCGTGAGTTCAAATCCCGGTCGGCGCAATATATAATTCCGGCACATTGTTTGCTTGGATATACCTTGGTCACTTCAATCTAAGAAAATGAAAAATTCGTAGAAAGACGGTTGTGCGAAGGGCTAACCACTCTTCCACAATAAGTAATGAAAAATGTTAAGGAACCTGAATATCAGGAGGCCAAGGTCCGATTTGGGCTGTAGCGCCATTGTAGAAGAAGAAGCTTCTCCGCTGTTCTACATAACGTGTATGTGTGTGTGTGCATGTGTGTGCGTGTGCCTGCGATCAGTTGAAGGTCGCAAACAGTTGAAGATCGTAAAAAGTTGATTAAAGGTTTAGTGTTGCCATGTAACAAAAAAAAAATAAATAAAAACCAAAATAATAAATAAATGAATTAAAAACAAAAAATTAATTTAATTAAAACATTCTTTTCAGAACTCAATACGTCACAATTTGTCATTGCACAATCGTTTTATGCGGGTCCAAAACGAAGGTACCGGCAAATCGTCATGGTGGATGTTAAATCCCGATGCGAAACCCGGCAAATCGGTTCGACGACGAGCGGCATCTATGGAAACATCGAAATACGAAAAGCGACGCGGTCGAGCGAAGAAGCGTGTCGAAGCATTACGAAACGCAGGCGCTACTGGACTTAATGATGCAACGCCGTCGCCCAGCAGTAGCGTTAGCGAAGGTCTCGATCATTTTCCTGAAAGTCCCCTGCATAGGTAACTATCAATTTCATGATAATTCGTTTTGCTTCGACTTTTGAAATTAGTTTTCTTTATCTTAAAAAGTAACTTTTTGAAACTATTTCTTAGTACAAACATACTGCGATTCCTAAAAAGAATCTTTTCCATAGAAACAACAGCTTTTGAATGTCTTTTTGTAGAAAGAATTGCATTTGGAATGTCTTAGATGCACACATCTTTTTAAATGCAACGTTCCTAGTTTTAGAGAAATCTTTTTTTTTTTATATATATTTTTATTTTATAATATTTTCATGATTTTTTTTTATTTTTATTTTATTTCTTTCGTTAATTTTATTTGTTTAATTATTAAAAAAAAAATAGCGGAGGTTTTCAACTATCGCCCGATTTTCGCCAACGAGCCTCATCAAATGCGAGCTCATGCGGTCGCTTGAGTCCTATCCCGTCCGTTGGGCTCGAACCGGACTGGAGCTTTTCAACGCTATCACCTTCGGACTACAACCAGACGCCGTCAACGATTACGTCCGCGCAAGCAACCGCTTTAGATCAGCTTGCTGGATCCTTGGCTGACGAATTGACGCTTCAAAATGATTTCCTGCAAGGGTCAGTCTTTCTTTTTGTTACACAATTCTTTTCTTTAATTTAATTTGATTATTTTTTATTTAATTTTTCAATAACAAAAAAGTATCGTACAGTAGTATTGCATGCACTTTTATTCTAAAAAATTATTGGCTCGAATAGATAATCTTTATTATTATTTGGTTCATAAAGCGGTAGCCTTTATTGGGTTACTTTCAAGATAATTGTTATTAAAATGACGTTGTTTATTCAAAACGATTTTATCAAAGTTATTTCCTTTTCCTCAATTTTTTTTTCTCACCAACTGATCATACGGATGGAGTAGATTCACGGCAGCTTCAGGGATGCACAATCAGCCACCGCCTCCGTATCAGCCACCACAACCGTACTCAATACATGCCACTGTAGCGCAATCTTACGGCATGCAAACGAATCAGTGTCCACTCCATGGCTCGCTACCCTGCAGTTGTTTGCACAATTCCAGAGAAGTATGGAAAATGATTGGATTCGATTATGATCAAGAGGATTCTAATGGCTTGGAATTCTTGCAGGGTATGTCACCGTCATCTGGAACTGGCATGTCACCATCGTATCCTCATAGCGAAGCGTCACCGGACACTCTAGGAACGTACAATACTGTTGTCTTAGGTACAAGAGTAACGCCAAGGCCGCCGTCAAACAGTCCGCCATTGACTCCGACACCGATTAATACGAACCAAAATCTAGAAGGTAAGAATACAATTAAAAAAACATAACAGGGCTACGATTGCGCTTAAAACGCAATCTTACGATACTCTAGATGAAATAGAGTAATTTTTTGTTGTCCCAAGAAATTTTGTATGGGGAGTGTTAGAAGGGGTGATAGCATTGAACTAGTTTTTTCCCCATCATGCTAAAGTAGCTATACAAAATGTTTTATACAAAATGCTTACTCCAAAAATTGAATGGGGACTGAGAAAATTAGTGAGTTAGATTTAGTGAAAATGTGCAGTTTGTATGGGAGGTGGTAGAAAGAGTGGGGGGATTTTAGTGATTTTTTCAGAAATAACTAGGAATATTATAAAATTGACAACCCTTAAATTTCAGATCAGTACCATTCATACTTTTCAAGAAAATCGATTTTTTGTGAAGTTGTGAAACTGTGTCATATTGTATGGGAGGGGGTAGAAGCAGTGAAGCTAATCAAATATTTTTTTCTGATCTTAGTGATAATACTAATTAAGTATTTATTACAAAATGTGAGCTCTATAAATGTTATATGTTCTGAGAAAATCGTCTTACAGCATTTCATGAAAAAGTGATGTTTGTATGGGAGGGGGTGGAAGGAGAGGGAGGACGCAAATAATTTTTCTACTGTAGATTTAAATCATTATGAAAGTAATATATCCCAAAACTCAGACTAATAACTTTTATACTTTTCGAGTAAATTAATTTATTGTTAAATTGCGAATTTGCGTCTAATTTTTTTTTCGTCTTACTAATAATTTTAAATAAATATTTGGTGCACAATTTCAGCCCGCTAAACATTATACGCACTGAGTAAATTGGCTTAGAGTAATTCACGACAAGTACAGTTTGTATGGGAGGTGGTAGAAGGAGGGGGAAGACACGCATAATTTTTTGTCGGTAGATTGGTATTAGCATAAAAATAATATTTTTTTAAATTTCAGGCCAATAGCTTATATGCTTTTCGAGCAAATCCTTTAATTGTCAAATTGCGCAATTGTGTCATTTTGTATGGGAGGGGGTAGAAGGGGTGGAGCGATTTGGCCCGTTCACGAACTTGACCTTACTTTTTTGTCAAAAACGACGTGTACAAAATTTGAACAATCTAGCTCAACGCGTTCTCAAGCTAGAGAGCGAACAGACGGACAGACGGACGGACGGACAGACGGACAGACGGACATCCGGTTTTGAAATTTTTTAGTGATAATATTAACTTCTGTATCATTCATTTTTTCCTCCGAGCCTTATTTCTTGGCGTTACAAACCTTAGAGCAAACTTATAATACTCTCAGATTCCATCTAGAGTATAAACATAACAGAATTATGATTGGACGTAAAGCACAATTATATGATACTCTAGATGAAATTGGAAAGAGTTTATTGTACCGGAAATATGTCATCTTAAATTCTTTCTAATAGTGAATTGTGACTTTTGTATGGGAGTTGGTAAAAGCAGAGGGGGAAGTTTGTAATTTTTGCTTAAAACACCTAACATAGTATACAAAATGTTTCATGTTGAATTTAAAGTTTATAGCTTTCATAATTTTCGAGGAAATTGAACAATTTTTGTCTGAGTTTATGGCATTTGTATGGGAGGTGGCAGGGAAAGTGAGCGGTTTTGGATGATTTTGAGTCTGCTTTTCAACATCCTAATCACATTGCTTTGTTACAATTTTAAAGTCAATAGATCTCATATGTTTGAAGGAAAAATACTTTTCTTGAATTTCCAATACAAAAATTTGTATAGGAGGTGGTAGAAGAAGTGAAGCGAAGTTCATATTTTTTCATTTATTGCAATTATTAAGGGCCAAATTCTGGCAAAATTTGAAGCTTGTACTTTTTCTAGTTTCAGTGAAAATCGATTAGATGCATTTACAAAAAATTGTGCATTTGTGTGGGAGGGGGTAGAAGAAGTAGTTGAATCAAAACCAATTTTTTCGACATCAATGATATTTATTATAGAATACTTTCCTCAAAATTTAAAGTTGATAGATGGCCCGTTCACGAACTTAAAGTTACTTTTTTGCTAATCATAACATGTGACAAATACCAGCATGAGAACAAATATTTCTGTATCCTTGGCGACTCTGTGCGAGCATTATTTCTTAGCGTTACAAACGGTAAGGCAAACATAATATACCCTCAGATTTCATCTAAAGTATAAAATAAAACAAAAAAAAAGTTTAATCGATTATTAGGTTAGAAATTAAAATCCTTTCAGGATTTTTATTCTTGATGTAGTCGCTTTAATGATATGATTGTGCATTTTGTGAAAAAAATTAGTTTTGGTTTCTTGAGTTCAGGACTTTGGACTTGTTTTATTTTATTCCACTAGCAAAGTATAGCCGTATAGTTAATCGCGTTCCAATGTAAATAAGTTTAGACGAACGTTTTCGAACAAGGACACCTTCCTTTATAACCACCGTTTTCGTTAAAAGAAAAACCTTCAACAGGAATCTGGTGGCCTACCCAGCTCTTTGCTTATCCTAAGCACGTCGGGTGAAATGGGTTGCTTTCTCTCTTTTGCAAACATGCAAAAACAAATACTCTGAAACTTGATGACCATCAGGTTCAGAGGATCCTGATGAGATACTCATCCAGCAAGTTCAAAATGAACTAAACTAAAAGGAACGATACAAACAGTAAATAATAATGCAAAAGAGGGGCTAAGAGTCGAGGACTGATTCGGCTTCGTCCTGCGCGCGCAGTTTCCACATTCGAGTGGCATTCCGACAGTTCGCTCAAATACCTAATGAGGTTTAGGATCCTCCCAGCTAGGAAGAAACCTTCATCGTCGGTCTCTAAAAGAACCCTTTCTAACGGCTGAACGCAACCTGGTTCACGAGTGCACTCTCAGAATCAGGATTTAACTTCACCGCTCCCGATTCTCCAAATTATTTAGTCCAGCATAACGGCAACTGTTGTGGCGAAAAATAGGACGTAGTATAAAGTAGTAGTAGAATCATGTCGATCAAGAGAGAGTTAGAGCTACCACACGGTTTCACATCCCTCGTTGTACGGAAATTTTGATCCAAAATTGGAAAATAAAATACAGGTGCTCCTTTAGGCGATTCTGTTTCGGTTAGGTGGTGAAATTGGATATGGGTCATTCACGAACTTATTTAGTAGAAAGGTGGCCACTTAGCTTAACAAACGTAAAATTAAAAAAATGTACAATATCCATCAAATCGGAGCAAAAATTGAAAATCGTTCAGAAAATTGTCTTCAAAATCAAAACGCACATTTATTCGTACCAAAATCTTGCACAAATTTGTTCACTTCTAACTATCAATCGTCTTATTAACATTCCAGATAATTCTCCATCAACGCTTATGGGCCAAGTCATAGAAGCATTGAACAGTCAACCGCAAATTGATGAATTCAATATCGACAGTTTTCACGGTGGATTAGAGTGCAACGTCGAAGAGGTTTGTTTGTAAATACCCCGCATCAATGCCATCGGGACCTTTACCTTTTTAACATTCAATTTCTTTTGTGTTTATCACAATTTCCATAGTTAATCCAGCAAGAGCTTAGCATCGATGGTCTCCTGGACATCAACATCCCAATAACAACATCCAACCAGAATTCAACATCACACACGAATACTCAGCAGGCGCCCACTACGACGACTACGATAGGAACCCTCGGACTGCCACAGAGTCAGACAAATTCGCCGCACACAGTAGTACAATATTCGCAAACAAGTGTCACACCACCCTCGTGGGTTCATTAATTCGCTAGGTCCCCAGTGCTAATTCTTAAGTTAAATAGAAAAAAATCAAGGAAAAAAAAAAAATAAATAAATACGAGAAAAACTATTTTAAAAATGAAAACAATTTAAATAAAAATAATTAAAAACGAGGTAAGTACCAGTTTACACTTTAGTTCTATTACCTGTCGAATAGTCGACACGTGGTATCTTGTTAAAAAAAAAAAATAAAGAAATTAAAAATATATATAATTGAAATGTGGGATCCTTCTGCGTCCTTTGTTGTCTTTTAAACGCAGAAGATTCGAAATTCTTGTTTACCGTTTCGTTCCTCCCTACTTGTCTTGTTTTTCTTTTTTTTTTTTGTTAACGAAATCAATTTTTTTTATTTCCTAAACGACTTATTATTATTTTTATTGGCGAGATCTTTCGACAAGTAGGGTTAGCAGTCATGTATGGAATTTTGAAATTCAATAATTTGTATAAATTATGTTTAAATAAAAAAAAACGCACTATAGATTAGGGTGAGATTGTAAAATTAGTAATAAAATTAAAGTCATAACACATGTACATCTCTTTAAATCTTTTTTTTTTTTTTTGAGTATAAATAAATTCTTTATGAAATTGAAAATTAAATTAGTGTTTTCTTCAAATTGATGAAATAAATAAAATAAAAATTAACGAATTGATATAACGAAATCATAACAGAACTACGATTGCGTGTAAATGTAAATGTTTTGATGTATACGTTGAGACTAGAGTCACTCCATGCAAGGAGAGACTGTATCAGAGTCTGGCAGGAATGTCACAATCGACACCTGCGAATTCACCATCCCCAATTCACCATTCGTGAAGTGTTGAGTTTAGTAGTTTTCTTTTACCAATTATTTCTTCAAAATTTTTCTTTGTGGCTTTTTAGCTAAGTATTAAAAACTTCGCACAGTTCTTGATGTTGAGACCGTACCAAAAAAAAAGGTCGACACTTTTTTTAAATTTCGCTCCAAATGTCGGGCTTCATCTTTGCCAAACTATGGTAAAGCACCTCTAGTGTCCCATAGAGTAACTATAGTTAAGACAAGTAAACCTTTTCGAAGGCAATACTCATATAACAGAGTAGGCACTGATAAATATTTAATATTCATGTAATTGAGTATATTGAAAAGTCTGAGAGCACATACTACCAAACACTAAACACAAAATGGCACTACGGTCCAATTAGGGCCTTGGCCTGTTCGGGCTCCTTAACAGCTAGGGTGTAGCCTAGTGGGTAGCGTGTTGGTCTTATAATGCGAAGGTCGTGAGTTCAAATCCCGGTCGACGCAATATATAACTCCAACACATTGCCTGCTTGGATATACCTTGGTCACCTCGATCTACGAAAATTAAAAAAAAAAAAAAATTAAAAATTCGTAGGAAGAGAGTTGTGCGAAGGGCTAACAACCCTTCCACAATAAGTAATGAAAAATGTTAAGGAACCTGAATGTCAGGAGACTAAGGTCCGAATTGGGCTGTAGTGCCATTGTAGAAGAAGAAGAACATTTTTTTATTTGTTGTTCTTATTGTGGAAAGGTTATTAGCTATTCGTACAACCCTCTTTCTACGAATTTCCATGTTCGCAGGTCGAGGTGACCCAGATATACCCACGTAAGCAGTGTGCGGGAATTACACGACCGGGATTTGAACTTGCGACCTTCGCATTGTAGACCAACACGCTACCTACTAGGTTCGCCGAGGCTTGCATGCAACACACTCATGCCAAAATTTAATACAATCTTTGAAACACTTATCAAATTTTCAGTATAGCCATTAGCTCCTTCAGCGATTTTCGTGTTATGGCATCAGTTGAATCAAAACGGGTTCCTCGAAGTGTTTTTTTTCAAGCGACTGGACAAGAAAAAGTCGCATGGTGACATGTCAGGGTGCTTGTGGAACAGTATTAGTTGAATTTTTGGCCAAAAATTCACGAATAATGATGGCAGTGTTGTTGTAAAAAATGCAATGACTTTGGAATGAGTTTTGCTGCTAAATGTATCATACCTAATTCATAGCACAAAATCGATATTAATGATCCTTCCGATATTCTAGTATTTTCAACTAACTCCCTGACAGTCAAACGACGATTTTCCGTAATTTTCGATTTGATTTTATCAATGTTTTTAAGACTCTCAAAAGTACCTCACGATGTGGGCGCCCAACCAAGCCCTTTACAGAATCGAGCGAACGAACAAAGCGAAGGAAGACAGAAATGTTTCGAAAAGCAGTCGAAGCAGACGAATTAATCTATGCCACCCACATGAAGCTACGATCATCCGCAAAGAGGAATGCATCAGAAGTCCTACAGGATAAGGCAAATATCGAGGAAGCTTATCTGAAAAAGACCAGAAATTGTCACCTCTACGGGCTCTTACATTATTTGTAGAAGCCAATTTATCAAGAAAGTAGTACGATATTGTTAGATCTGGAGCCCCAAAGGTCTATCCCTGCTACACTCTAATGCAAAAAGCGAAAATAGACTGCTATCCGAGATCAAAGGATTTACAGGTTACAGCTACACTACGTTTCATATTTATAACCCACCTACCAATTTGAAATTATTTTCGCCTTAAAATAATTTTGCCCAAAATTAAATATAAGGAAAGATTGAAAAACTCTGTTGGCGTGTAATTCGAAACTTTTTAAAAGATCCGGAGCTATATGGGAAAACGAAGCGAAAGGGAAGAAAAAGAAAACTGTCTCCGCAGGGAGAGAGGAAAATTGTACGGCACTAAGAAGCGATAAATTGACAGCTCTTGTCCCAACAAAGGTGTCAAAAACAACGGTTTGGAGAACGATTCAACGTAATCCTTTCATTTCTAGAGGTAACATGAAGGTTGCTCCACGACTATTAAATCGCCATAAGAAAACTCGGATGGAATTCTCAAAAAACCACGTGGCTATAGATTGGTCTTCTGTAAGACATACTGGCTTTTGTATTGATTCATTGTTTAAGCTCAAGATTTCATTTTTAGGTGATATTTTCTGATGAAAAAAAATGGAACTTAGATGGACCCGACGGATTTAATTCTTACTGGCGCGATCTGAGGAAGGAACCTCTCTGTTTCTTGAAGAGGAATTTGGTGGCGATTCTGAGATGTTGTGGGGAGCATTTTCTGCAGCAAGGCGTTTGGATATACAATTTATTTCATCGCGGATGAACAGTAGAGATTACATCCAAGTACTCGAAAACAGTTTACTGCCATTTCTGGCAGAGCATGGCGAGAAAAACTGGATTTTCCAACAAGATAGTGCCAGAGTTCATACCAGTCGTGAAACAATGGGTTGGATGGAGACAAATTCCATTAGGGTGATGAACTGGCCGGCATGTTCTCCCGATCTGAATCCTATTGAAAATATTTGGCGAGTTCTTATAAGACGGGTATATGCTGAAAATCGCCAGTATGAATCACTAGCGGAATTGAAAGCTGCAATCCTTGATGATGGCAGAAACTTGTTAAATAAATTAATGGAATTAATGAAAAAAAGGATTTTCTATGTCATAAAATCCAAAGGAGGCCCTATTACTTAATTAAGTTTTTGTATAAAATTTTTTATTTAAAATTTATATGAAATAAACACTTTATTTTGTTGGAAACTTCAACTGGGTTATATATATGGAACGAGCAGAAAACGTATAATAGTTGGAACTGTTGCAAAAATAACGAATCCTTGAAATTATTCACCTACAAATAATTTCAGCTCCAGACTTTCTACATTTAGCAATCAAATACAGAAGCATAATAATTTTCCGAGTGGAAATAACCTAAAATTTCTACGTGGGTTATAAATATGAAACGGAGTGTACTAGTGCAGAAATTAATCTCCCAGATTTGTTAGACCATACCTCTGCACGATTAATACAGTATTTACGAGAAGTAGTGAATACTTTGACTGAACGTGAAGCAAAATCGTTACGGTTAATAACAAAATAGGGTTGTGATGGATCCCATCAGTGTCCTTATAATCAGACATTTGAAACTATTGCGGACTCAGACAGTCATGTATTTCAAACTTCCTTGGTGCCATTGCAGCTTCTTTCCGAAACAGCAAAATGCAAAAAGATTATGGCAGAATCCTACTCCTTCTTCACCTCGATACTGCCGTCCGATCCGAATACTTTTTATTAAGGAGTCTAATGACATCATAAATAAGGAAATAGCGTACATTCAACAAAATATTGATAATTTAGAGGAAACATAAATTTATAGCAAGATTTCCATAAAACACATTTTAATCTTAAAAATAATTGACGGCAAGGTGTGTAATGCTGCTACAAATACCACATCTTCAATGAAATGTTATATATGTGGAGCCACCTCTAAAGAATTCAACAAAAAGAGGCTGATCCGACGACATTAACATTTGGACACGCCAGAATAAGGTTATTGGAGAGTTTATTGCATCTATCTTATAAACTACCTTTAAAAAGGAGGATAAGAAAGAATTGGTTAAGAAGCGAAAGAAGGAGGATTCAGAAAAGTTTTAGCGAAAGAATGGGTTTGATTGTGGACGGGCCCAAGGACGTACGACAAGGATTTGGAAACACCAATGACGGCAATACTAGCAGAAGATTTTTCAACAATCCGAAATTGTCTTCGGAAATAACTGGTATCAATATTACTTTGATAAATCGGATTAAGGTAATCTTGGAAGTCATATCCAGTGGGCATAAGATTGACACAGTAAAATTCGAAAGTTATACCATGGATACAGCAAAGCTATATGTAGATTTGTATGCATGGTATCCGATGATCCCTACTATGCATAAGATTTTGATACATAGAGCAATTGTGATTGAGAACGCGCTCTTGCCAATCGGACAATTGTCAGAGGAAGCATCTGAGGCACGAAAAAAACACTTCCGCTTATATCGCCTCAACAATGCAAGAAAGGTCAGTAGAGAATCTTTTAACAAGGATGTAATTCATAGACTTCTACTTACTTCAGATCCTCTTATTACAAGTATGAGACCAACTCCAAGGAAAAAAAAGTAATCCATTCACAGCAGGAACCTTGCAAATGTTATTGCCTGGTGAAAATACATTACATTTTAGTGAATAGGAAATCGAGGAAATTGTGTCTGAAATGGAAGAGTCATCGGAAGAAGAAACTTGGGCGTCACCTTCGGATTAATTTTTTAAATAATTTTTTTATTGTATTTGGAAAATATATTTTATTAATTTTACTTAATTATGCATTTTGTTCCTTCGCCAAACATAGCACCTCGTTTTTTATATTACAAAAATTGTTAAGATTAATTATAACTTATTAGAATTATTCTCCAATTCCAATAAATTTTATATATTTTTCATTAACTCTATCACTAAAATTCATTTATTGAACCCTTAACTAAAATCCTACATAAGGCAATAAATTTGTAAAAAACATTTATAATTTTAATTAAGAAAAAAATCATTACAGGCAAACATTCTTGCATAATTCATATTAGAAGATCTAGGTATATTATTTACGCAATTAAAGCATATTAAAAACCATAATATCTTAAGGTTTAATACAATTTTTTGGATGAATATTACTCAAATCACCTATTTACTTCATAACATAACATAATTCCTAAATTCGAAACGAGAGAAACGCATAAATAGTTTTGGCCACTGTGCGCCGTCCGTCGTACATATGGACTCATATCTACGAGATCATTAAAGATAGGACCGGCTAAAATCATATTTTTGGCCGAGTTCTTATTACAAATGATTATATCTTCGGAATTACTAGACGCAACAAGTTCATATTTTAGGATCGTGAAGAGTTCCACTACTATTAACTTTGGAAAATGCCAATACTTGTAAGGGGAGGGTCAGGGAAGGCGGGGGAGGATAGAAGGTGGAAACAAAACACTTAAAAATTAATGTCGCAACTCTAATATCTCTTAAGCGATGTAACTGAAACTGGGAACATGCATATATTGAGCGGAATATGAGAAAAGTATTACATTTGGTGATAATAGCAGTGGCGGAAAATGGGGAGCATTTCAAAAATGTTTGAACTTTCCCAAATTTCAAGCCACTATTTCTCAAAGTTTTGTCAAGATTTTAAATGGAAGTATCGCCAGATTGTACAGCTATCTATAATTTTGGTGAAATTTTTAAGTTGGGGGTGTAAGGGGAGGAAGGTCCATCAATCTCCAATCAAATTCCTGTTAAGACCCCCTATAGGAGCATAATAGTTTGAAGCAGAAATGTTATGTACCTAACCTACACAAGGCGTTTGAAGTGTATTGAAAAAAAAAAGTTTTTAATTGAAATTTTAAGTTGTAAAATGCAAAATTTGCGAAATAGGGGTTCGCCTGGATTTCAAGTAAAACACAATTCGTTTAAAAATAAGTGATAATTTATTTATTCGCACTTTAACTTAATTCACACTATATGGCACTACCGCCGATATCGCTCTATCGCGTTCTTGCACCGGTTCGCGTTTTCTACAAATGTCGCTGAATGACTCACTCCCGTCTGAAAGTTTCGTGCTTTTATACCATTTTTCCCCAATTCTCGAACCTTCCGTGGTGTGTGCCGTCGGTTGTGTGTCTCGACTATACAGGAAAGGTCTAGATCTTTAATTATGGCTTTTTTAAATATTGGGGATACTGTTCTTCATAATTCTGGAATATTCCAGAAAGATCGTGGTTGCCAGATCTATAACAATGTTTATAAAAAAAAAACTACACTTGCTAATATCTCCACTACGAATGCAGGTAGGAAGTTGAAAATCAGCATGGGTATAGTGAGGGTAGCGGGACAAACTCTAAAAATAACTTAATTTTTTTGTACATTGGGGTCTGAAAAGGGGGGCTAAAAACAAATTATCGGCCGAATTTTTTTTTTCAAACGATTATATCTTCGGAACTACTTGATCCAAAAAAATCTTATTTTAAGACCAATTAGGTGGCATACAATTCCACTATAATCTATTACAAAAAAGAGAAGCCAAAAATTGTAAGGAGGATGGATAGGAGGTGCAAAGAAAAGCAGTTAAAAACGAATATCTCAACTGTATGTTAAGCTATGTTATTCAAACTCAAAGCAAATATTAAGCTAAACTAGCAGAATACAAGAAAAATATAAAATTTGGTCATTGTAGTAATGTGGAAATCGGGAGCATTTCAAATCGTAATATCTTAAAATTCAAAACAGATATTAAGTTAAAATTTTGTCAAATTGTATAGCTATGTGATGTATAATTTTCGTAATTTTTATGGTTGGAGGCGTAAGGGGAACGAGGTGGTGGGCTGAAATGTCGAAAAAATTTTATAATTTTTTTAGGGCTCTGGTAAAAAATACAAAGCTAAAATTTTGCACGAGCATCCATTTGATATACATAAAGAAAAATATTAATTTGAACCAGAAATGTTATCCACCAAAAGGAGGCCCAAACCTGCACTAGGTGTTTCACGTGCAAAAAAAGGAAAACTGAAAATTTTCGAGTGAAATTTTAAGCTAAGCTTGAAAATTTGCAAAATTCATTTAAAAAAATGTTTAGAAGTCTAAGATATTAAGAACTTCTACACCCTCCCATACAAGTATAGTAGTATTTTCTCGACAATTTTTAAGAAATCTATCAACTTGAAATTTTGTACAAACACTTTGAAAAATATTTCAGAAATAAATGCAACAAAATTATCGATTCCTGCTCTTCTACCTCCTTCCTTGCAAAAGTTTGATTTCGACCAATTTCCATAAATCCACTAATAAACAATAAATTAAAAGCTACGAACTTATAATTGTACAAACACCTTTCAAAAGTAACTTAACAAAACTTAATCACAAGTTTTGCTAGTCCCTCACCTCCACTGCCCCCTCCCAAACAAATTTATGGTTTTAAGAATATAAAATACACCTAGAATTTCATAGAATTTACTTCGTCTATGAAATTAACATTGACCGTGATTCGAGCAATCAATTAAAAAATTAATGACATTTAACCATCTCTTCTATCGCATCCCCCTCTTCCCCATACAAACCTAAACTTGCATATATAAATGAATGAGATATTGATTCTATGTACTGGAGCTATTGATCTTAATCACAGTTAGTGTTAAATAATTGGCAACAGCCCTGCTCTAGAATCCCCATTCACCTATTATCCACCCTAACCTGCATACTGTCTTCCTACGTAGCCTCAACTTGTCCCAAGAATAATAAAGTTGCGCCCGACTTGTTGGCAAATTTTTTTGAATTGAATGGAATTGGTACTTTGTTTGATAGTTCTATGCCTTGCTCTTCCACAACGTTGGATTAGAGCCTATGAACCCAATTTCAACAGGCTGACGTCTGCCCACTACGCGAATGAGGAGATTAGGATACTAAGTTAAGCGCTTCGGAACGCAAATAAGGAAAAATTTAAGTGCTTTTGGAGTTATTTTATTTATCAATATTCATTTGTGCATTTGTAAGCGCTGAGTCGACGGTTCAAATCCGAAGTGAGTTTAATTTTTTAATGCTCACACAGAGTCGCCAAGGGTACAGACCAAGGAGGATATATAAAAGGAGTACCTGATAGTCTGTCTCATGTGGGAATATTTTTTGATTCGGAAATTTTCGAAAATTGTGTCCAAGCTTAACTTGGCTTCAAACTTTTACAAAAAAAATACAATAATTTGTATTCTTTCTTGGTTGCTAATATTCCGTCAGCAATAAAGTAATTTTCAATACAATGGTGTTTGCTGTTTCATTTCAGAAATTTTTATTTTTTCAATTTTTATTAGCTTTGGTTTGTGTTTAAGCTAAGTACTTTAGCAACGGACAATTTAACGCGGGACAGAGACTTACTTTGGGTTTAAGTATGTCAAACAAGGATAGCGAAACAATTTTTTCGAAAATTTGACAACTGTTTCGAACAATTTATCGTGGGAAAGAGTTAGTTGCAATATTTTTAAGTGTGGCAGACAATGATAGCGAAACGATTTTTTTCGAAAAATTTCGAGCATTTCGGTAGTAAGGGAGGGAAATACATTCATTCCCATTGTGCTTTCAAGGCAAAACATGCTCATAGTCACTCCTTTTTATATATCCTCCTTGGTACAGACATATTTATTGCCAATCAAAAACCTCGATTTCGAGTGACCGTCTGTCTGTCTGTCTATCCGTATACAACACACGTAACTCTCGAATGCTTTGAGCTATCGACCTGAAATTGTTTGAAGTTATTTTTAACGAAAAAGAATAGTTAAGTTCGTAAACGACCCACATCCCTATTCCTTTTGCCACCTCCAATAAAAATTTCAGGACAATTTGAAATTTAAAGAAATTTCTTTCTTTTCAAAGCTATGAAAGCTATCGATTTGAAAATTTGAGCAATGTATAACGATATGAATAGTACGATATACCATATGAAAAATATGTTTTAAATTCGATTTTATATAAAAGTTATTAACTATTCATTTTTATGACAGTGCCAACTTCGAAATGAGCCTTCAAAAATAATTGAACTTTCGACTAAAGTTTTTTCATAGCAGTTGCTCACAGTTTGTTGAAAATAGAGCAAACTTTTATAAGCAAATAAAAGAAATTTGCACTACTTTATCGATTTGCAAAATTATTTTCAGAAATTATCGTTCCTTAAAAAATTTCAAACAGTTATAAGCCACGAACAAAATAATAGGAGGGCGGATCAATAATGACGTGTAAAAATGAAGAAAACAAAATTTCTTCGGCAAAAATTTATTTCATTTTTCAACATAGTTCCCTTTTAGCTACACTTAGTCCAGCGTTTTTCCAATTTTTGGATCCCTTCCAAATAATGAGATTTCTCTAAGCCTTCAATATATGCGTTGGTTTCATTGATGACGTCACTATTCGTGGTGAATCTCTTCCCAGCAAGCCATTTTTTCAAGTCTGGAAACAAGAAAAAGTCACACGGGGCCAAATCTGGAGAATACGGTGGGTGAGGAAGCAATTCGTAGCGTAGTTCCAACAATTTTGCTACTGCAACAGCAGAAGTGTGAGCTGGGGCGTTGTCGTGATGAAAAAACACTTTTTTCGTCGCCAAATGCGGCCGTTTTTCCTTGATTGCAGCATTCAGTCGATCCAATATTTGAGTATAATATGCTCCCGTTATTGTTTTTCCTTTCTCCAAGTAGTCGGTGAAAATTATACCTTTGGAATCCCAAAATACTGTCGTCATAACCTTTCCAGCCGATGGAACGGTTTTTGCCTTCTTCGGTGCGCTTGAACCGGCTTCCATCCATTGTTTTGACTGTTGTTTGGTTTCTGGAGTGTAGTGTTGGATCCATGTTTCATCAACAGTTATAAATCGACGAAGAAATTCATTTGGATCACGCTGAAACAGTTGCAGTTGCGTATAGCTTCCGCATGTCCAATTCATATGAGATGCTTACTGCCTTAACTATCTCACGCACTTTCACTCGACGATCTCCTAGCACGAGATCATGGATTTTGTCGATCATTTCTGGCATGGTGACCTCATTTGGACGACCTGGACTTTGTGTGGTGTCTGTGCTCATACGATCAGGCTTGAATTCTGGAAACCACTTGTAAATCATTGCAATTGATGGTGCAGAGTCTCCATAATGTTTATCTAATTTTTCTTTTGTTACTTCAGCTGTTTTCTCTTTAAAAAAGTTATGTTTAATCAACACACGAAATTCATTTTTATCCATTTTTGAAATTTATTAAAAGTTAACTTGCTTAGACAGCAGTTTCACAAAAACTAAAAAAGGTATAAGGCTAAGACTTTGCAGGTAATCTATTTAAGGATGAAGCTGGTAAAAAAAATACCAAATTTCTTACCTACCCCCTCCTTCTTCATTTTTACACGTCATTATCGATCCGCCCTCGTATTTCGAGTTTCGAACTCAATTGTTTCGAGTCTTGAGTATTATATTATACAGATACAGAATTATTTGTTGTAGCTCAAAAACCTCGATTACGAATGACCGTCTGATTTGGTTTGGTGAATGTTTTCACAGTGCATTTCAAATTGAAAGAAAAGCTTTCCGGGTTGTACACTATTACGCTTTATTATTCGTGACGTTTCGGTCTCTGCTGAGACGTTTATCAAACTGCTAGTTTGGTAAAGGTCTCAGCAGAGACTGAAACGTCACGAAAAAACTAGCAGGTTGATAAAGGTCTTAGCAGAGACCGAAACGTCGCGAATAATAAAGGGTAACAGTGTAGAATCCGGAAATCTTTTCTTTCAAGACCGTCTGTTTGTCTTTCGACAACATAACTCTCGAACGCTTTTAACTATCGTGCAATAGTGTACGAGGGGTGTATGATAAGTACCTGTGTTAGGCAAGAAAACGCATTAAAAAATGTTCTCTTTTATTTATTTCTCAATATAATCTCCTTTCAGCTCGATATTCTAACTTTTTCAAGCTATCCAAAAAATATGATTTGTCGAACTCCGCAAAATAGGCCTCTGTTGCGTGGATAGCCTCCTCATTCGAGCCGAATTTCTTTCCTGCCAACGATTTCTTCAAGTTTGGAAAGAGGAAAAAGTCACAGGGGACCAAATCAGGGGAATATGGTGGATGAGGCAGCAATTCGTAGCGCAATTCGACCAGTTTTGCTGTGGCGATTGCGGACGAATGAGCAGGTGCGTTGTCATGGTGAAAAAGGACTTTTTTTTTCCCAAGTGAGGCCGTTTTTTTATCAATTCAGCATCGAATCGATCCAATAAATCAGCATAGTACTGCCCCTGATTGTCCTTCCTTTCTCCAAATAGTCGGTGAATCAAATCCTAAAAGCGGTCGCCATGACTTTTCTGGCCGATGGAACCGTTTTCGCCTTTTTTGGAGCAGTTTCGCCGGGTGAAATCCACTGTTTTGACTGTTCTTTCGTTTCTGGCGTGTAGTGATGGATCCATGTTTCGTCAACAGTCACGAAACGCCGTAGAAATTTTTTCGGATTGCGCTTAAACATGTCCAAACAGTGCTCCGAAGTTGTCATGCGATTCCGTTTTTGCTCCACTGTTAGCAAACGCGGCACCCATCTCGCCGATAGCTTTCTCATGCCCAATTTTTCGTGTAGGATATTTCTTATGCATTCAATTGAGATGTGTAAAATGTCAGCAATCTCTCTGATCTTCATCCGACGATCTGCTAACACAATATCATGGATTTTATTAACCATATCCTCCGTAGTCACCTCAATCGGTCGGCCTGGGCGCTCTTCATCAAAAACGGATATTCGGCCACGCTTGAATTCATTAAACCAATATCTGATGGTAGTCATCGAAGATGCATGGTCCTTATAAACGGCATGCAACTTCACTTTGATTTCCTCACACGTCTTCCCATCCAAAAAAAGAAATCGAATCACAGATCGATATTGCTCTTTCTCCATGTTTGCAAATAAGCACGAACTTGATGAATTTCAACAGCTGTCAAAACAAAACTACTCGATAAATCTGTCTGAAATTTTCACAGTCGTCATTGTAAAGATGGCGCTACATGATGGCATAAACATTTTGCGTCAGTGCTGCCATCAGTCGGTAAACACGGGTACTTATCATACAGCCATCGTAGAGAAGGACTTTTGCAAGAAAATTCGCAGTACTCGCTAATAAATGACTTCATCAGGATACGGAATGCATCTCAACACTCTTCATCTATATTGCACAGAGGGGGTAATTGATAAGTTCCCGTCTTTGAATGCAGATTGCGCCAAATCTGTATATCATAATTTAGAGACATCTTTCAAAGACTGCCAGAATTTCAAATAATTTCATGCTGAGATCGTAGGCTCTTATTTGTAAGAACTTGAAATTGTTGGAAAATCGTTGGACTAAGGTGTATAGCGCTCAAAGGTGACAATACTAAAATATAAATCGAAATTATTCGTTCAGTTTGATAAAGGTCTGTGCAAAGACCGAAACGCTACATTTAATAATGCATAATAGTATGAAATTCGGAAATCTTTTCTTTCGAAATGCACTGTGAAAACTTTCACCAAAACCATTCAAAATTTTTCCCTTAAAAACTATTTTTTTCTTGCCTAGCACGAGTACTTATCAATAATCGACATTTTGACTTTCTATTGTAGATTTAAAATCGATGACTCTGATAACAATCAGTTTTCATTATGATATTTGAACTCAATGAAATTTTATTTCGAATTATGATTATTATAATAATTTTGCTAGAAATAATAAATGATTCAATTCAGCAACCCCCTCTTTCTACAATAACAATATGTCTCGTTCTAATTCGGATATCCGAAAAAAAAAACCTAAATTTATTCTTCCTGAAAAACACTTTCAACTAAATTCTTCGCACTTTGTCCTCTCGTAACGCATAATTGAATTTCACCCGAACTTTTATCCTTTAAATTCTTCCCGAAAAGTTTTTAATTTCCTTTTTTTTCTGGGTGCTTCTTTTCAAGATCGAATCAGGTAAGTTCGCTTTCGATAAAAATGTGCGACCACTAGAAAACAATTTTCAGAAGAATGTTCTGAACTTAAGTATGTCAAGAAAAAAATTAACAGACTGACGGAAAGCTTAAAAGATTTTAATTGTAAATTAAAATTTATTTGGTATTAAAAAAATTGCATCAAAGGTTTGCATCGGACTTTACGCTTAGTGCTTCAGGGATACTACAGGGATTGCAACAGACATATCCTTTACGGTGCTTGATTTTTCTCAAAGGTGACTATCATAAGAAAATATCAGCGAGAAAATATGGAAGATCCTGGAAGTAAGAGGGATGTGATAGGAGACCTGAAGTACTCTGAAAAGGCTTGAAGGAAATAAATAAAATAGTAAAATAAAACAATGACATCCGACCGAAAGGCTTGTGCACATCTTTGCTAAAATCTCGGAAAAAAACGACTTTTTCTAAAGTTGTCAGATATAGTAATGTTAATAGAAATTTTTCTGCTATTACTGTTTTTTCGAAAGGATATTTTTGATGTGAATTTGAAATAGCTGATGCCCCATTTTGCCCTTTTATTTTTCCAGCAGAATTTAATACTTTTCATGTTTTTTTCCATAACAAATTTTCTCTCTAAACATTGGTTTGCGTCCTTGGTAGAAAGTGCTCCGAAAAAGAAATATTTCTTGATCCGTATTTTTCGGCGATGCAACATGATTGATTTGCGAAGATTAATACCACTACCGAAAAGTTTTTAAAATTTGATCGAAAAAATTAAACGTTGAATTAAAAAGAAATACAAATTTTCTGAATAATTTTTTCCTTAACAGAAGCTTATACATAAAATACACATTGAGTTAATTTTTTTCAATTAAAAATCGAATTACTGTGAGGAAAAACAATAATGAACAAAAGTTATATTTTCTGTCGTCTTACTGTTCTTTTCTGCATTGATCTGAGGGTGGAACTGAAAAATTGAGGGCAGTACTGCAAGAATATTTAACGCATTGAAAACAAAAAATCTGATAAACACTCATATGTAAGTACTTCAGCAATGGTGTAGCCTAGTGGGTAGAGTATTTGTCTGAAATATAAAGTTTGTGAGCTCAAATCCTGATCGACGTATAATTCCAATTCACTCTCTGCTTGGGTATATCCTGGTAACTTCAATCAACGAAAATGAAGAATTCGTTGAAGGCTAAGGAGGCCAGGGTCGAATTGGTCTGTAGTGCCATTGTAGAAGTAGAAATAAATTCTTCACTGCTGCATTCAAGCATGTAATACGAATATAACTCGCCAACTCCTTTTCCATTAAAATGCACAACACTGATTTTATCGATAATATAAAACGTTTTAAATAAATTATCGAACAGTTTCTCTATAAATCGCATATTAAACCATTTTCAACCCTTCTCGAATGTCTTACCCTCTCATAATTCAGCACGTTGAATCATTTCAAGTGTCAAAAGCAGTTTAGTTAATCGGGAAAATGAGAAATGACGTGCGAATTTATCGAACCGATCGAATGAACGCCATAGGATGCAGTCACAAGGGTGTCAAGCCCGCGCAAAGTTAAGACTGCTGTTTTCACACACTACTCCTCTTGAAATAAATTATGTGTGCAAGAACAAAAAGGGCTGGAAACTGTCAATTTAATTAATCTTATTTGCATAAATTCGAAATTGTGCAAAGAAAATAGTGAGATGCTTACAGCTTTTTAATGCAGCTTGGTATTCCTGCTTTGTGAGTTAAAGTAATTGTTCTTCTTATCGATACTTCCAACAAAAATTAACATGATTTTTTGAATTATCCTCAGAACTATAGCCGGGAGCGACTAAATTTCTTTGAGTCGAAATGAACATAAAACGTAACAGAATTAACGGAGCAAGAATCAGAGAAGTGCCTGTGCAATTTCAAATTATACACAGGAGGCAATTTTAAAAATAGAATTCCAGCACTATCAAGGAATAATTTGAAATTACACTTGCATCCCTCTGGTTCTCAGCCCGTCAATAATGATTGAACGTAAAGATGAAATAAGAAAGAGTTTAAGTTTTTACGTTTCTAGGAAACCGATATAATTTATTTTTAAAAATTGTACATTTTGTAACGAAAATTCAACTGCGAAGCCACATTTTCGCTTCAGATCCTGTAATTGGGCTTCTCCGGGTGGGGCAGCACCTTCTGCCGGCTGCTCAGGCGGAAAAAAATAAGCCAAGAAGTGCCTATCTTTGCTTAGTGCTGCAAATAAACGGGCGAGAGGATTATACGAGAAGGGGAAGCCCCATTACATTATTTTTATTATTATTATTATTATTTTTTTGGGTTATTATTTATTTTATTAGTTTATTAGTTATCGGCTTCAGTTTCAAAGCTCTTTTCGAAAATATATTCATCTTTTTATTACACAAATCAAGGCATTTCTTTTCTCAAAAATTGCGAATATTATCTTCAACTGTTCCCCGGCAAAATCCTCCTGCTTTCGTTTTTGATGGGCAGACCAAAGGAAAAAACAGATTTTATTGCATTCTCGTTAATTTGGCGCCAAAAATTACTGTTGTACTGCCCTAACATATTTAAACTTATCCACGTTTTTTTGTTTTGTTATTAAATTGTATTATTTTTTTTATTTTTCTGGGTGTAGCCTAGATCAAATGGAAAGTTTAGAAGACCTCATGGAATTAATCTGGCAGGCATTTAAGATCCCTCTTAGGGAAGGTATAAAGAAGAATATTTCAAATAGCTCGTAAAAAAATGTACGATACCTTTAATTTTACGAAATAATGGAAAAGAGACTAAATTACGATTCAAAAAGAAGAAATTAAGAAGAATATTTAGGAAGGGCAATTTAGAATTAAATTACACCCTTCCCACACCCAATTAATCCCATTATGTATAAAATAATAGTCTTCTGTAATTGTCGATCAGCTTGATAAAGGTCTCAGCAGAGACCGAAACGTCATGAATAATAAAGTGTAACAGTGAGTGGCGTTGCGTCCACAGATGCAAGGGAAGCTTCCCTTACGTTTTGCTCTTTATTCAGTTTAGAAAAGCTAAACTAAAATTAGCACATATAAGAAAATTTATTAAAAACTTTCGTTAAAAGACAGCACGCCTTATTTTCGTCTACCACTGTTTACAGCATTTACGTGCTCAGGACAGCTTTTATTCTCATGCTTTTTCTGACCAATGAAAGTTGAAAGCCTTCCACAGGGGAAAGATGTGATTTTAAAAAGCATATACAAGACCGCCGGCCAATACGACCAAAATTTTCTAGCGCGACAAGCGCAAGTTCGACGTCAATAGGAAGGGGATATGCGTCGCATTAAAATGCTTCAACCTTTCCTCTTATTACTTCTAGTCGAATATACAAGAGAACGAGACCACCGGCCAATGCGAATAAGATTTTCGCTCGCGGCGAGCGCAAGATCGACTTCTATAGGAAGGAGAGATGCGTTAACGCAGTTGCTTCCAGCCAGTGCTTTCAGTCGTAAGCTCTGGCTCTCAAACAAAGTATTGCCAGTATTGAAATTTCTGTACTAGCCGAAGAATGATCAGGAAGAAAAATGTGACGGCTGCAGGTTCTAATGAAACTTTCATAGTTCGTTGGGTATGCTTGGTGTCGTAATCTGCTTTTGATTCTCCTGCCATCCCCAATACCTTCTACCATCTCTCATACAAATCACACAATTCCTTCATATGGAAATATTTTTTTAAATAAAATTACTGTCTTCTGATTTGGTTGTAGTAAAACGAAGAAAGATTATTTAAATTTCCTTGTCTCTTCTTTCACGACCTATTCGAAATGTGCCATTTTTAGGTTTTTTTTTTTGATCATTTCCTTGGAATGTATCAAAAGTTATTTACCTAACACTTGGTATGTGACATCTTAGTAATAATTGGGAATAACACATTAAGGGGAGCATATTGCTGTTTCGGTAAAAAAAAACATTTTTTAGCGTTTCGTACTGTAGGCTCAATGCTAAGTAAAACTAAGCAAACCGCATGTCTCTTCAAGGTTGAATCTGTCATAAATATAGCTTGGAAGTGAGATGGGTCGCGTGTAAAGAGCACTAGCTGCCGTCGAGCACTCAGTTCAGAACTTTTAAAAATACCCCCCCCCACTCGCCCCCTCTAAAATTGTCACCAATTTATCAACTAATAATTCGACGGTTGACAAACGGAGGTGTTTAATTCAAAATTTTATAAATTAGAATTTTTTTTAGTCAACTTTCTGCTATCTTTAGAACGATAATTAATAATAATTATTTAATTGAAATCAATTAATTATATATACACATATCGTATATACTGTTATAAATTTTAATACTCTAGATGAAATCTGAGAGTATATTGTGTTTGTCTTAAAATTGTGCTAAAAGTTTTTGTGTTTCATTTTTAGCAGAAAAGTAACTTTAAATTCGTGAATGGGCTACATCCCCCACTCCTTCTACCCCCTCCTATACGAATTTCATGAAATTTCGAAATATAAAGTTATTGATTTTTCTTTGAAACTGTTGAAGCTATCGACTTGAAATTTAGGTCAAAGTATTATCATATATGTATATGTCATTAATATTACGGAATATTGATCCGATCATCCGATCCCTTCACTCTTTCTACCCCCTCCCATACAAATGAACAATTTTGAAAAATATATATTTTCGATTTTCATTGAAACTAGTAAAGCTGAAAAGACAAAATTTTGCTAAAATTGATTCTACTATAATCAGTTTTAAAAAGAATTATCAACTTCACTTCACTCCTTCTACCACCTCCCATACAAATTTCACGAAATTTTGAAATTTAAATTAATTTATTTTTCTTCGAAACTGTTAAAGCTATCAACTTAATATTTTGTATAAGGTATAAAAATAGAAATATCTATAACGGGAAAAAAATTGTTTTGATCCTTACACTCCTTCTACCCCTTCCCATACAAATGCATAATTTTTGTTAAATGCATTATATCGATTTCCATTAAAACTAGAAAAAATACAAACTTAAAATTTTTCCAGAATTTGTTTTTTAATAGTTGCAATAAATCATCATCAATGGCGCGACAGCCCAAATCGGGCCCTGGCCTCCTGAAGTCGTCGCCTCCAATCGTCTCGATCCAAAGACCGCGTCCTCCAGCTGCTAATTTTTAGAATGGCTTTGCTGTCTTCATCAACCGAGTCTTCCCATCGCTTGCGTGGTTTGCCTACTGGCCGGTTACCACTCGCTTTGCCTTTAAGAGCACGTTTGGGGATTCTTCTGTCTTCCATTCGCTCTACATGGCCAGCCCACTGCAGTTTACGTAACTTGATGAACGTTGAAGCTTCTGGCTCGTCGTAGAGTTGATACAACTCATGGTTGTATCTTATTCGCCATTCCGTTCCTTCCTTCACAGGTCCCAAAATTCTTCGGAGGACCTTTCTTTCGAATGCGTTAACTGCTTTTTCGGAAGTTCGAGTTAATGTCCACGTCTCGCTGCCATAACAGAGCACAGGTCGTATAATAGTTTTATAAATCCGCAGCTTATTGTTCCTGTGCACTTTCTTGGATTTCATTATTGGAAGTACCTTATAATACGTCTTATTTGCTAGTATTATCCGTCGTTTGATTTCGTCTGTTTCATTACCGTCCTTTGCTAGATTAGCCCCAAGATATATGAAGTTGTCCACACTCTCCAAATTATATTCCGCAATTGTTATGTTTTGTCTGATTGGCGTTCTCCTTCTTGTTTGCGTCATTACTTTTGTTTTGCTTTCATTAATGCGCAACCCGACTTCTTTTGCGGCGGAGTCAAGATTGACAAATACCTCCTTAGCACTGGGGAAGGATCTTGCTAGAATGTTAATGTCGTCAGCGTATGCTACTAGTTGGGTGGACTTGAATAGTAGTGTCCCGTTGGTGTCGACTGGGATTTTTCGGACGACATACTCTAGTGCCAAGTTGAAAAGCATAGGAGCTAGACCATCTCCCTGCTTTAAACCACATTCCGTTCGAAAGCTGGTTGTGGAATCGGTTTGTATTCTCACTTGGGATTCAGTGTTCGTCATTGTGAGTCTTGTTAGTCGGACTAGTTTTGGAGGAATTCCAAAGTCAAGCATGATTTGGTACAGTACGCTCCTGTCGATACTGTCGTATGCTTGTTTAAAATCTACGAATATTTGGTGCACGTCTGTGTTATATTCCCAGCATTTCTCAAGCACCTGCTTCACCGAGAATATCTGGTCTGTTGTAGATCGTCCGGTTCTGAATCCGCCTTGGTATTCGCCAATTATTTGATTAGTATAGGGCTTAAGACGACGTTCAATAATTTTTGTCAGTATTTTATAGGACGTACACAACAATGATATACCTCTGTAGTTCTCACAGCAGAGTTTGTCTCCTTTCTTGTAAATTGGACATATAATGCTTTTTCGCCAGTCGTCGGGTATGATTTCCTCTGTCCAAATTTTGCATATCATGCTGTGCAGTATTTCAGCGACACAGTTTCCACCGTTTTTCAGAAGTTCAACTGGTATTTCGTCAATTCCCGGCGCTTTGTTTCGTTTTTGGTCACATAGGGCTGCTTTGATTTCAGGAAGCGTGGGTGGTGTCGATGATGGTTCATCTTCGTCAGTTGAGGCTTGAATTGAAATGTTGTCTGTCGTTATAGGTGCTACTGGTATGGGATTCAAAAGATGTTCGAAGTATGAAGCCCATCTCCTTTTGATTTCTTCTGTGTCGCTGATGATATTGCCCTCTGCGTCTTTGCAGAGACTGGTTTTTGGTTTATATCCCTTTTTCAAGTCTTTTACTATGGCGTATGCGTCCCGCGTATTATTTTTTCTCATGTCGTCGTCCATTTTTTGTATTTTGTCATTATGGTACTTCCTTTGTTTTCGTCTGCAGGTCTTTTTCGCATATCGCCTAAGCTCGTCATATCTTTCTTTTTTGGCTCGTGTTGGTCGTTCAGTAAAAATTTTGTAAGCTTCGTTCTTTCTATCTATTGCGTCGCGACATTCTTGGTCGAACCAATCATTACTTTTTCGCCGTGCTTGATATCCTAATACCTCTTCCGCGGAGGATTTGATGCCGTCTCGCATTTTCATCCACGCATTATCCACTGGCATATTTTGGATATTTTCATATATTGGTGTCAGGTGTTTATTACATGCTAGCATGTAAGCGTGCGCCACCGTTTCGTCGTTAAGCTTGTCGACATTGAATTTGCGAGCTCTACTCGTTTTCGAATACCCACGACAAGCTATTTTGCATCGATACTTAGCTCTGACTAGATAGTGATCACAGTCACAATTCGCACCGCGGAGAGTTCGTACATCAAGTATGCTGGAAGCAGCCCTTTTCTCAATAAGAACGTGGTCTATTTGGTTGAAGGTGTGACCATCTGGTGATGCCCACGTTCGTTTGTGAATATCGCGATGTGGGAAGCACGTAGAGCTTACTATGATATTTTTGCTGCTTGCGAAATCAATAAGACGTTGGCCGTTGTCGTTGGTTATGTCATGGAGACTGTGCCCTCCTGTTGTTCCTCTATGAGCCTCCTCCTTTCCGACTTTTGCATTAAAATCCCCTAAGACAATTTTTAGGTCATTCGAGGGCAGTGAGTCATAGGTTGTCTCTAGGGTGGCATAAAATTCGTCTTTAGTTACATCGTCCTTGTCTTCTGTTGGTGCGTGAACGTTGATCAACCAAGTGTTGAAAAATTTAGTCTTTATTCGGATTGCACACAATCTTTCACTTATTGGTTTGAAGCTCGTGACCTGCTGTTTAAATTTTTTGTCAACGACAAAAGCGACTCCAAACTCTCTGCTTCCCGACAATTTTCCACTTGGATAGATTGTGTGTGATCTCATGTCCATGATTTCGCTACCGAGCCATTTCGTTTCTTGGATGGCAGTTATGTTGATGTTGTGTTTTGCCACTTCTTCGAGAAACTCTTTCAGAGCTCCTGTCCTAAATAAGGATCGAACATTCCAAGATCCAATAGAGTAGTCCATTTTTCGTTTGCGGGGTCGTTGCCGTTGAGTCCATCCTTTCCGAGGCTGTTCTTCAGGTTTCTGGACAGTGTTCTTTTTCCGGTGATGCGTTGTCGGCGCCTCGCCCAACCCCCGACCTGGAGGACCGGTCCTACTTATTTATTACACCCTAGTAGAAAAAGGGTGGGAGTTTTGAGCTAAATATGACATGCTGGAGTTCTCACAGCTATGCTGCAAGTCCAACTATGTCATACTTTTTGCCTACTTCCTGAGACGCACTGGTGTTACTGGCCATTCAGGTTAACTCCATGTACCCTCCTCCTTTCTCAACTCGGGCTTGGGACCGTCTATGGCGGAGTTAGTTGCAATAAATACTAGAACAAATTATCAGCTCAGCTTCACTCCTTCTTCCCCCTCCCATTTCAATATCTGTATTACAAATTCAAGAAAGCATTTCTCCTTCGAATATATTATGAGAGCTATCGACTTTGAAATTGAATCAAAGCATGGTGATAAGGATGATGATAAGCAGTTTCAAAACCATCTAAAACGTTCCACTTCCTCTGCCACCTCCAATACAAATGCCCCAATTTCAGGAAAACTATGTCCAATTTCTTTAAAATTAATGAAAACTAAAAACTTTAAATTCAGCAGAAAACATTTTGCATGCCATGTTCGATCTCATATGCGATAAATATAAACCTTCCCTTCTACCTTTACCACATCCCATGCAAAAGTCTCTATTCACTATTCGAAAGAATTTGAGATGACATATTTTCCGGTATATTAAAGTCATTCCCATTTCATCTAGAGTATCATATGATTGGGCTTTACACCCAATTCTGTTATGTTTTTATTTTGATCACAATAATCACACAAAAACATAATAAAAAAAATATTTACAAATTTATAAGAATAATAAAATATCTGCCAACTTATCGGTGGTAGTTTTATTAATTTTGGAACAAGTTGCGGACGCGTGACGCTTTCAATTTGCTGTTTGTTAGTTGATTTATTGAAATTCGTCAAAATTTTACTTTTGTATAGGAGGGAGTAGAAGAAGTGAAGGGATTGGAAGACTTTTAATGCAACTTTGCTTTGAATATTTTTAAAGGTTTTTGTATCAATTTTCAAGGTAATAGTTTTCAATGTATTGGCGATAATTGATTAACCGAAAATGGTCGAAATAATACTTTTGTAGGGGCGGGGGGTTTACAAGTTTCGTCCAGTTAATATCTTCAACTTTTATGCATTATTTAAATGAATGCACCAAATTTACAAAATCTTAGCTCAATATTTCTAAATTTCAAATTCTAGCTCTCATACTTTCAAGGGAAACTTCATTATTATAATTTTTTTATAATTAGTCATTTTAACGTTCTAGCTCAACGCGTTCTCAAGCTGAAGAGCGCACGGACGGACACCCGGTTTCGAAATTTTTGAGCGACAACAAATATTTCTGTACCCTTGACGAGTCTGTGCGAGCAGTTTTCTTGACGTTACAAACTTTAGAGCAAACTTATAATACTCTTAGATTCCCTCTAGAGTATAAAAACCGCAAGTCTATAGTTGCTACCGAATAGTCTGAGAATTTCTATCAGTCACTTACTTCCGATCATAATAGAAAAGAATTGAGAAGATCAAGAAGAGGTTGCCCTTCAATCGCACGGCCACATGTGCTGATGTGCTTCGCTCGAATTTTTATAGTTTTACTATAGTCAAATCCGTAAAAAAAAAAACAAAATTTGCTAAACAAACAATAACCTATATTTATATGTATATCTGGAATCAAAACCAGGGCCAACCTTCTCGTCGGCCGAGCATTAAGCCACCGACGCACAGTGAGGCATTTTCGTAATCTACCGGGATTTAATTCCTAAATTGAAAATATTAATGGGTTTTTAATGCAATTACATCTCTAAGGCATTTTATTAAGATCTATTTATGCTTTGATTCTAGCATTTCCGCCGACCTAGCACTTCTAGAAACTGTAAAGCATCATGGCTAATATTTTCTCATTTGGTCTTAGGATTATGTCGAAAATTAGCGACATACATTATGACCATAAAGTACCTGGATTTTGTAAAGTAAGCAAGTAGGACTTAATAATTATCCCAAAAAATTAGTGCGGTATGTTAATCAGTTTGCTTACAGCAGCTGGTTGAATGGGTACACCTCAGTAGAAGTTTTGAAGTTATTCGACCAGTTAATATTTCATACATTTAGGGAGTTTTTAAATGCGTTTCGCAAATTTTCGATTTTCTACCTTAAAACTTTATTGAAAAATTTCCAGTTTTTGTGTTTTTTTTCATTGCGCAGGAAACAAGGTGAACGTTGGACCAGGGGGGTCGGTGTATTACAATTTTGGAGCAAATTACTATTTTTTCTCTATGTATATCAAATAGAGGTATCCACATTCAAAATTTGCATCTTTCACCAGAGCTTTAAGAAATCACTCAAAATTTTCGACATTTGCCCTTAAGCCCCTCAACTTAAAGTTTTTATCAAAATTAAAGACTTTTTTTTCTACAATCTGACACAATTTTTCAATTTGATATCTGTACTCAGTTTTGAAATGTAACGGTTTGAAATTTTGGAAAGTGCACCATTTATGAAATGCTCCCTCCAATACTATTATGACCAAATCTTATATTTTTTGTATTTTGCTAGTATAGCTTAAAACATAAAAGAATTATGATTGGGCGTAAAATACTCTAGATGAAATGAGAAAGAGTTCAATGTACCCGAAAATATGTCACCTCCAATTCTTTTAAATAATTAATAGTGACTTTTGTATGGGAGGTGGTAGAAGGAGAGGAGGAAGGTTTGTAATTTTTGGATATGACACCTAATGTGGTATGCAAAATATTTCGTACTGAATTTAAGGTTTGAACCTTTCATTATTTTCAATTGGACATAGTTTTCCTGAAATTGAGGCATTTGTATGGGAGGTGGCAGAGGAAGTGGAGCGTTTAAGATGATTTTGAAACTGCTTATCATCATCCTTATCACCACGCTTTGATTCAATTTCAAATTCGATAGTTCTAATATATTCGAAGGAGATGCTTTTCTTGAATTTATAATACAGATATTTGTATGGGAGTAGAAGGAGTGAATAGGAGCTGATTATTTTAGCATTTATTGCAATTATTAAAAAACAAATTCTGGCAAAAGTTTAAGTTTATACTTTTTCTAGTTTTAATGGAAATCGATACAATGCGCTTAACAAAAGTGTACGGATCAAAACACATTTTTTTCTCGTTATTGATATTTATATTTTTATACTTTGTGCAAAATATCAAGATAGTTTTATCAGTTTCGAAGAAAAAAAATTTAATTTAAATTTCAAAATTTTGTGAAATTTGTATGGGAGGGGGTAGAAGGAGTGAGGTGAAGTTGATAATTTTTTCACCTCTGATTGGAATTATAATAAAATAAATTTTGGCAAAAATTCGTTTTTATAACTTTGCTAGTTTCAATGAAAATCGAAAAACTGCATTCTTCAAAATTATGCATTTGCATGGGAGGGGGTAGAAGGAGTGATGGGACCGGATCAATATTCCCTCATATTAATGGCATCTATATCGTAATACTTTAACCCAAATTTCAAATTGATAGCTTAAATAGTTTCAAAGAAAAATAAATTTCTGAAAATTTCGGAATTTCGTGAAATTCGTATGGGAGGGGGTAGAAGGAGTGGGGGGATGTAGCCCATTCACGAACTTAAAATTTCTTTTTTACTAAAAATGACACAACAAATTTCAGCACGATAGCTCAAAGCGTTCGAGGGTTATGCTGTAGACAGACGGACAGACAGCAACTCGGAATCGAAGTTTTTGAGCGACAACACCCTTGACGGCTCTGTCCGAGCATTATTTCTTAGCGCTACAAACGGTAAGGCAAACACAATATACTCTCAGATTTCATCTAGAGTATAAACATGTCCCAAGTGTCAATTACATAGCTTAACAGATAGTCAAGATATTAATTTTTAAGTATTTTTCCTTGCACCCACCGACCCTCCCCCTTACAATAATTAGCCTCCCTTTAAGCTGATTCGGATAAATCTGTATGCCACCTTAATGGTCCGAAAATATAAAATTTTATGGCATGTAGTTTCGAATAAATAATCATTTAAAAATAAAATTTGGCCGAAAATTTGTTTTTAGCTCGCCCCCCTTTCGGACGCCTATGGATAAAAATATAAAATTATTTTCAGAGTTTATCCCACAAACCTCTCTATATCTGTGCTGATTTTCAGCTTCCTATCTGCATTCGTGGTGGAGATATTAGCAAGTGTAGTTTTTTACTCTTTCCCTCCCCCGCCTCCCTTTTCCACCGGACACCTCCCAAAATTTAGATAATGGAGCTCATTTACCCAATTAACAATCACCCCAAAAACAAACGTTCGACCTTTAACGGTCTCGGAGATATGAGTCCATATGTATGGCGTACGGCGGAACCCATTTGCAATTTAAGGCTAATTTAGTCATAAAACGCGAAAAAACAAAATTTCTACAAATTTTTTTTTGTGTCGATCACAATACTTTGTTATTAGGATAATAAAGTAAAATTAGCTTTATTGTGCGATAATATCAAGTAGAAGATGGAGAAAGGTTTTGGATGATGCGCTTAGAATTCTCAGTACCACAATACATTTAGACAGTTACAATTGGAATACTAAACAGACTATCATCCGACTGCCTTTATTACGAAAATCGCTGCTTATATTTATTTTTAACTGCTCCACTTGTCCACTTCATGAGAATCTGTAATTTTTCTGAACAAAAGTGTTCCAAAGATTGCATCACGTCTTTTTGCGCACTACATACATAATCGTGTGATCAATTAGGGATTGTAAATCAATTTCAACTGAAGATTCTGTAACAGATATTCCAGCTGGGTAACATCTTTGTTTTACCTCCTTTACAATGTGAAGTTGGGTATATGTAAACGAGGGTGACGATTTTTTTCTTGGTCGCGTATAACATTGTACTGATGTGTAGAAAGGTCAGCATCGACCTTTAAAGAGTGGGCTTAATTACTAGACAACGTTCTCAGCTCTGCGATAATCCTTTTAGCTTTCTTAATGGTGATACCGCGAGTGGGTGCTGCAGATGACAGCTCCTTCAGAATCATAGCTGAATTAATTTCACTTCAGTTGCGGTAGAAATTTCCTCGGCCTTATTCGATTTTTCTAGCACCTTTACCTTTCGTTTTTTGCCCTATCGTAGCATTATCCGAAGGCTTTTCCAGGTTTTCCTGGTTACTCCTGATGTTGATGGAATCACTCCATGAGGAAAAGCTTCTATTTCCTCCAGACAGTTCTAATTGTTTCGCAGGAAGCGGCCTAGATACCTACCACTTTTCTGCCATCGCTCTTCTATTTTCTTGCAAAGTGTCCTTAATGTTGTTTTTGTACATCCCACAATTTCTTTTGGATATCTCTAGTTCGGAAAACGGAATCCATCCTGAATTTTGGAACGAATTGTGTGGCTGGCGTAGCTGTGCACAGCCAATTTTTGCAGTTTCAAAATGATTTTAGTTTCCGGATGGAATTATGCGTGATAATATAACTAAATCAATTTTGAAAATGAAATTTAAAGGCAAATTTACTATCCAAAGTCTCAATGTTTTTAATTAATTATTGCATGAAACCTACACCGAATTTTAGTTACATTTTCTTTATTATCTAATTGTAAGTAATGTATCTTTTGAAAATAAAAAACTAAATACGGTGTTTTCGCAATTGGATACATAATCATATAGTCAATTAGGGTAATATTTGACTTGAAATTTTTGTTGAAAGAAAAGATTTCCGGATTCTACACTGTTACGCTTTATTATTCGTGACGTTTCGGTCTCTACTGAGACCTTTATCAAACTGTTTGATAAAGGTCTCAGCAGAGACCGAAACGTCACGAATAATAAAGCGTAACAGTGTAGAATCCGGAAATCTTTTCTTTCATTTCGAAATGCACTGTGAAAACATTTACCAAACCATTGAAATTTTTGAATTAAGTCCCTTTAGATTGCGAAAATGTCGCACTGTGCGACGTTAATGACCTTTATCTCGCCAAAATATAGTCATCTACTTGATTTTGACATTTTTTTTATATGGAGATGCTTTAAACCCTTTTCCGTAGGTTTAGTGTATAATATCTTTTAGGGCTGAAAGTTCTTATCACTCTTCAAATAAAATATTAAAAACCCAAGTCTGCAGATGCTACCGTTTGGTCTGAGAGTTTCCATCAGCCACATACATCCGAGCATATATATTAGATTATAGTTACAGCAAAACAGTGGATGCGAACGTTGGAGCAACAAATTAATTGGTTACCATTTCCCAGAAATTGCCTGATTTGTTGAAATAACAATCTCAAATTGTTGAATAAGCCATTATCAAAAGGGTTGCACAAATTACAATATTACAGTTCGGTCCCGATAATCGAAGGGCTCAATTTCCAAAAAATTCTGTTAAATTTAAACCTCAAATAGTACGTAGTCTTCAAAAAGATAAATTTAAACAATAAATCGATTTCGTCCATATATGGATTTCACTGCTATAGTTAGATTTCTACTTTGTAGATATCCAAATATGTGGTTCCTTTTAGTAAATTTATTTTCATTTTTCTCTGGTTAGTTTTATCTATATAAGGTCACGACACATTTTTGTTCAGGCGAATATGTTTCTTATTAATTTTCGTAGTAAATCAGGCGTTCCAGAGCAGTCCATTCTTGGCTCGCTATTATTTCTTTTCTTTATAAATCAACTTCCGAAGTTTTTGTCTTTTTGTTATCTTCTGCTGATGATCTCAAAATATTCCAAAAGATTGATCGTTACATTATAAATGATCTTAATTAGCTTAAAACGAAAACTAGTGAGTTATTAGATTCAGATTAGTGGAGCTTGATGAAAATGCCGGTAGTTACTAAGTTCGGTTTCTCTACACATTACTAATCTAGCCTACATAATCACCGGCTTTGTTCTCCAAATTCCATTAAGCTATTCTCGCACTAACTAGTTTAGCTGTTCTATTCTTCTCATTACGATAGTTCCTTTAGCATTTTAGAATACTGTGCATTTTTTTTTGGAGCCCGCACCGTGAAAAATTGTTGACATCCGACTTCTAACGCCTTTTCACTACTTGAGGTCCAATCAAATCAAAAGTAGCCTTCATAGAAATCTGATTGTTAATATGAGAAATTAATAAACCGAAAGTTCTCTTTAATTTGAATTAAAATCAATAAAATTATAGTTTAATGTTATATCAGTTGTATTGTGTTTCCAAAAAAAAATATAAAATGCGATTAGGAGTACAAACTCTTAAAGAAAATTTCTTGACTGCAGACAACACGACCAAGAAACAATTTAGAAAGAACCATTCAGTGCACAATGAAGTTTCATAATTGGAAGGGATTCGCATTGTGAAGTTCCTGAAACAAAAAAATATAAACTCAACAGAAACGGAAAATGAGAATCGCTCGGAAGTTGCTCAAATAATTTATGATACTTTCATGGATTGGATAAGAACGTACAAAAAAGAATCCTCCGCTTTCCAGAGATCCAGCTTAGATACAATCATATATAGATGTCCTTCGACGACAATTCACTACCGGTGCTGCACACTTAGCAAGAGGAAAAATAGCAAACGTAATGTGCTCACTTGTTGCAGGTCAAGTGTACAAGAACTATCGCATTCCTTCGAATCAAGAGCAACTGCAAGGGCATCATCCTTGCAAATCTGAGTTTTGTCGTAATTGAGAAGATGTGGTAAGGAATCGGGAATTTCTCTGACAATACAAAATCTCTCAAGATTGCTTTTTTTTCCGGATTGGAATCGAACAATTTCCGATTTTCTCGTTGTATTGTTGCTGTCGAATTTATTAGGTCTCAACAAGACGTCGACAGTTGTTGTACGTACGCACAGAAAATTCACTTCGTATATCTTTGATATCTATTTCGATTGGTAGCGTGCCTTTAAAGTGTCTACTTCTATTTAAAAGTAGAATGAAAATGGTATTCCTTCTTTCCTCGCTTTCGGAAAATCACGTCATTTCCTTCAGATATCTAATGATATTGAATTAAAGGTCGGTGGTGTCATGACAGCAAAGTTATAAAGGAAAAATTTATAGAAAACATATTGAATGGAGATTTTTTCTTTTGCGGTAAAAAGTGAATTTCTTTTAAGGGAAGAATGGTACCAATAGATTTTTCATGTTCATTCTTAGAGAATTTTTTTTAAAGCATTCTTTAGAGGATTTTTTTATTACGCAAAATTTTGGAAATATAAATTCTAAAAGATTTTTATCGGTACGAATAAAAAGACAAATCGGGAAAACTAATTGAAAATATCCCATTCATCCAAGGGTAAGCTTACCATCCACGCAGAATGCTTGATTGGTGTCTTATGATTTTTATTTGTTTTCATTCTTTATTTGTTTTGCACCTATATTTCCGGACAACAGCAACCCCATACAGCTTCTGCTTCTATGGCATGGAACCTTAAAATATCCCATGGAAAATATGATAGCTGCTTCTTACTTGGAATTCGTAATTCTTTCAATAGCATTATGATTGCCTTTTAGTCGCAAAATATCGGAAAAAGCCTTTTACTATCTCATCTAAGCCATTGTTTCATACTTCCCCACCATTCAATTCAAATGAAAATTTCACCTAAGATCAAACAATTTACAAATCAAAGATTATTTTTTATATTCTTTTCAATTTTTCCATGATTCTACACTTAACTAAGGTTTCGGCATACTCTTTGACATGTATCTTAAAAGTTCGCCCTAAGGTACGATATCTCTTCTGGTGGTCGTGTGTATCTTTGAAAGCACCTGCAAATGAATGCTGCGAATTCTCAAGACTTCATCCCTAATCTCTCAGATCAGCGAAACGTTTCACAATATTGTCCCGTCTTTATGTCCTTTTGTGTTCATTCAGAAAGCGATCAGGACTTACTTTTTATATATTTTAAGAAGAAAAAAATTATCTAACGAGTTTTAGCAACAAAAAAAATGATGGCTCTTCTAAAGAAAAAAAAATATTTCGGAAAATCTTTTTCTAAATTCTTTACTTGTTTAAAAAAAAATTAAACCACCAAGGGGAGGAGTTCTTAATCCAATACGAATTTAATGACTGGAATGAAATTAACTTAAATCTTAAGGCATTTTAATGACGTTTGTGCATAAATTTATTATGTTAAATACCTTAATTTATGGAAAAAGGAACGTTAAGAGCAACTGAAAAAAATGTGCTGTCCGATGAGATTAAGATATTTCGACTCAAGTTCCTTTACATTTTTGTACATTTTTCCACTTCAATAAATCTAATTTTCATGAGATTTTACTTTAGACAGCGTTGTTAATTTGAAAACTGTGCGGATCATTGGACCCTTCAATTTCGATTTTTTTCAGTAATATTCAATTGAAGTGAAAAAAAAAAACTACAAATTTTAAGTTTATCTGAAAGGTTTATAACTTGAGTTTCCTATTCAAGACTACTGACCCACGAGTACGCCTTCTAGAGCTTTTCTCTAATTTCCTAGCCTCTTCACATTGAATAAGATCAATACGCCAGTCAGGGATGAATTTGGTCTATTGGCGCCCTCTAGGCCCAAAATTAGTTGCGACCAACTTGAACAACGAAGTTTGTGGCTTAGCTTAAATAACAAATTTTAACAGTTCGGTTGTAGTTAGTTTTGTGTTTCGCTTATAATACAGTGCGCTAAGCTTGACAGTTATATTTTTATCATATTGTGGAAACTTCATTTGTTTCTCTTTAATCACTCGTATACGTTATTTACCGAAAATGAAAATTTTCATTCAAAACTTAATAAAGTTCTAACTATTTACGAGTGTTACCTGAAACCATCTTACACTAGCAGAGCAACCCTGGGAAAATTAAATATAATTTATAAGGGAATTTTTTGCTAAATTGTTGGTTTTTAACATAGTTACCCAAAAAGTTTTTTTGAATTTTCGATTTTCAATTATAAATTAAGTTATGCTATAAACATTTGTCCCACATAAATTCGCCTGTAATAACAATATGACTACAGAAACATAATCACCAAATGCAAATGAATTTGTCAAGGGGGCACTTTTATGTAGAAATTTTGTAAGCCAAAGTTTTCGTATATTTTGTGAGGCATTGTTAATGTTTTTTCCATAACCGAAAAAAAAGTTTTATTTTTCACTTAGGGAGCTGGTTAGAAATTTTTCCAAATTTCAAAGTAATTTTTTTCCAGCCAAATTCTGTCTTTAGCCAATTTACCACTACTACAACTATTTATAAAAACTCCTTCACCGCTTTTGGGTTACTGACAATTTATAAGGCCTATATTAGACCACGTCTTGAATTTAATTCCCACCTGTGGGCGGGAGCTGCAAAAACTTCTCTCTCCTATCTGGATGGTATCCAGTCTGGGACCATTACAATTACAGGAGATTCTGACATCACGTCATCGCTCGATTCACTCGATCATAAACGAATTGTAAGCTCCCTTTTGTATCGCTACTAAAATGGAGATTGTTCGGACAAATCTCTAATCTCATACGCCCACATATGCCTTTACCCCGTAATACTCGAGCTGCTTCACACGTTCATAAATATTCTCTCAATCCTATCTTCGATCGCACTGTCAAATTTCGTGATTCGTTTTTAAACCGGACTGTTCGAATATGGATTTCGCTGCCCATCTCAGTATTCCCGCATGACTACAACATTTAACAATTCAAAAGAAATATTCATACAGTAGAACGCCGATTATCCGAATTAATCGGGACCGGGGTCGATTCGGATAATCGAAAATTCGGATAATCGGACATAGACTGGTAATAAAGAAAAACGAACTGTCACACATAGAATAAACTTTATTAAGTTTAACAAACACAGTTCTACAATATCTTGTCACTTGAACATCTTGATCAGAGTAAGTTGCCTCCACGTTGGAGCTCGTTTCCGTGCTGCAAGGTAACGCAGGCGCCGGACGGCAAGAAGTTGTACACCGTCGCATTCGGGTTGCCGTTCCATCCACTTGAGGGCGTTATCGAAACACATAAACGCCTCGCTGTGAGATGGTACACTTTGGTCTTGTGCCTCTTCCCCTTCGGTCTCATTGTCGTCCTCTTCATTATCCTGTTCGTCCATGGCACTCGCTGCGATTTCATCATCTGTCTGTATCTGGAACCCTTGATCATTCTTATCACAGTGCAACCACTCTCCCATATCAGCGACATCACACGCCGAACATCCCGCGATTTCATTAGCCATGTTTACAAACTCTTCCACTGACGGTAATTCCTGTTCGTCTTCATTAACTTCAGCGGTTGATTCTCGTTCCTTCGGTTGCTTTTCTAACTTAAGTTGCTCTTTTGTTGATGTGCCGTTTATTTTATTCCAAGCTCGTTTCAGTGAAACACTTTTAACCATGTTCCAGGAATCTGCAATAATGTAGCAACAGTCTTTCAAGTTGATTTTTTTTGTACAAATCCAAAACCCGTTCTTCGTCGTTCTCTTCAGCCAGAAGCAATTTACGAAGCAACTGTTGTCTATAAAAACGTTTCGTGCACTCAATAACACCCTGGTCCATGGGCTGCAGCAGACTTGTGACGTTGGGTGGTAAAAAGAGACACTTAAATTTCCCTTCTTCTCTCACGAGAAGCTCAAGTGATGGATGCGTTGGTGCATTGTCAATAATTAGCAAAACTTTCCCCTTTTTTCCTGTTTCCTTTTTAAACTTTTTTGTTTCAGGAATAAAGGTTTTATCATACCACTCCAAAAAAATACTGCTGTCCATCCATGCACTCTTCTGATTTGTGTAGGTCACTGGTAACTTGGCTACGTTCTTAAAAGCCCTCGGCTTCTTTGCTTTGCCAATCAATAATAGAGGAAGGCGATGGGTACCAGTAGAGTTAGCGCAGACCATTATGGTGACGCGATCTTTACTGACTTTGTGGCCGGGAGCACTCTGTTCTCTTTTAGATGCTAGGGTTTTTCTCGGCAAAGCTTTCCAATTCAAACCAGTCTCATCAGCATTGTAAACAAGATCAGGGTCGTAGTTTACAGTTTCTTTTTTAAAGGTGTTCACAAATTTATTAGCAGCTTCACTATCAGCAGAAAGTTTTCACCAGCTATATCCAGTTCCCGAATGCCGTGCCTATTTTTGAAATTGCGGATCCATCCAGTGCTTGCCTTGAAACCAGCTACACCAATTTTTTCACTGAACATTCGCGCCTTTTCACATAAAATCGGTCCTGAAATCGATTGTCCAATAGATCGTTGCTGCAGAAACCACGTAAAGACAGCATTCTCAAGCTGTTCATCCTTTGCCTTTTTCATTACTTTTCGTGACGAACATCCATCATCAGTTTCCAACGCAGTCATAAAACTTAAAATTTTTTCACTGTTATTTTTAATATCAGTTATTGTAGCCGCCCCGACACCAAATCTATCTGCCAGTACCTTTCCCGCCACACCTTTTTTAAACTGATTGATTATTTCCACTTTGTCCTTTAGTGAGAGAACGACACGTTTCCGCTTTGCACTCATTTTGGTTATTCGCTTGTCATATAACCGTTTAAAACAGCGATCCGCACAATGAGAGAGGGAGGAGCTCACTGACAGTAATTCAGTGTTATTGAGTTGAAAAAAAACAAACGTTCCAACGTTCCGTTTCACGGAAGTTGCACGACGCAAAACATGTAGTGTCTTGCCTCTAGCTTTCAACTATAACAGTTGAAATATATCTGGACTCCAGCGAGTTCCAGCTTGTTACAACAAAACAAAAGAAAAATTACTTGGTTTAGGACCGATTCGGATAATTGGCGATTCGGTTAATCGGCGTTCGGATAATCGGCGTTCTACTGTAGCTACTTCCGTCTCTATCCCCTTAATTCCCAAAAACAAATATACTTCACCCCATCGGAGCTGTGCTTCAGTACAAAAGGGCAACCCCTCTAGTTCCGGTGTCACATAAAACAATGTGAAAGTGAAATTATGGTTTTAGCTAATAAAAGATAATTGCTTAATGATATAATTCATTTAATTGGGGATTTACGGGTAGGAATTTTATTTTTCTATTTAGTACTCTTTAAAAGTTGCGCCCCTAGGCCAGACTTAGTGGCGAAATAATTTACCCTGACGTTACCCCAGCTAGACAAATCGAATCGATTCTATTGAAACCGAAACTTCATTGACCAGCAGAAAAATTGGTATTTCCCCTTTTTCCTAAACACTTGGTGAAGTAAATTTATTGTACTCTCTGTACCTTTGGGTCCAATATTTTTTGAATCAATTTTCTTGACTGTTCTTCAGCCTTTTCTGTCTCTGCGGCGAAGTTTTCTTTGACCATCTACAATAATTACACTCTTTGAATTTTTTTAAGTTGGTCCTTGGCCTCCTGCATGTTTCGTCTGCAATTTTCTTGGTCAAATGACTGTGTCCTCCATGTCGAAAATGTAAGAAGCGATTTGCTGTCATCGCCGATTGAATCCTCCCAGGACACAGGATCGATCCACTCAAATTCGTCGCTTATGCTAGTTATATATGGACAAGACCTCCGTGGCAGCGTGCTTTCGTCATGGCCAATAGGTCGTGATTTCGATTCCCACTCTAGGCACGAATTTTTCAGTTTTTTTTACGTTACCGAGTACAACTTAGGGGGTCACCCTTTAATGTAATGCACAGTTATGTCGCTATAGGAAGTGGAATAAGGCTTATTAAGGTGGAGAGAGACGAAAACGACGGTGGACATTGTTCTTGAAGCACCGCAGGTTGTAATTGTTGGAAAATAAACTCGCTGGCAAATCGTTCCAAAATCTTGACGTTCGGGAAATGAATGACTGCCAATATTTCACTGTATAAGAAGGCAAAGGTTTCAACGTGTGCGCGTTCAGCTTGATGAGTATTCCGGGGATAAGGATACAGTGGAGAAATGAGTGCGATTAGTTCGTACTACATTTCTACTTCTACAATAGCACTACAGCCCAAATCGGAACTTGGCCTCCTGACATTCAGGTTCCTTAACATTTTTCATTACTTATTGTGGAAGGGTTGTTAGCACTTCGCACAACCCTCTTTCTACGAATTTTTTAGTTTCGTAGATTAAGGTGACCAAGGTATATCCAAGCAGGCAATGTGCTGGAATTATATATTGCGTCGACCGGGATTTGAACTCACGGCCTTCGCATTACAAGACCAACACGCTTACCATAGAGGTATCGACGGCAAACGCTGAGTACTTCAACATATTTGGGATGATCGAGACAATCTGGAGAAGACGTGATGGTTTCGTCTCCAAACAGTGGGAACGCATGTTTTTGAATACGATCGAGCAACGCGAGATGTGATTTGGGTGCCCCGGCCCAAACCTGCGAGTTGTACTCTCAACATGGTCTAATCTAATCCTTGTAAATGGTTGCTATGTCGATGGGTGTAAAATATTTTTGCATTTTCGGAACACCTAGACGTTTAGAGGAGTTAAGGGCAACATCAAAGAAATGCTGGGCCCAATACAGGTGGTCATTAATTTTCACGCCTAGCAGTGTGAAATTCTCCGCAGTGCTATGCTATGCACCAGACAACACTGCAACATCACGTTTAAGGGATATGTGACAGTCCTGTGTTTTAGAGGCATTGAACTCTATTTTATTTTGCCTGCCCCATTCCACGATTAATCTGAGATCCATGTTCAGCGAACAGAATAACTTTCTGCAATTGGAAGCAATCGAATGATTTTTTGATTCCGTAGAAGAGTTAAATTCATAGGTATTGTCTACAGTTCTGTCATCTGCAAAACTAAGAATAGGATTGAGAGTAGACAACAGAAGGTCGTTTATGGAAACTAAGAAAAGCGTTGAAGATAAAACAGAACCTTGAGGGACGCCTGAATCAACTTGGTAGGAGGGAGAAGTACCGCCATCTAATACTACTCGTATAGTGCGTTCCGAAATAAAACTCTCAATGTATTGAACAAGGGCATCATTGAGGCCAATGGCCCTAAGCTTGGTACTGACAATGAAAAATTATTATTACATATATAATAAAATGGGCAAACTATGTAAAAGTGAAACAGTTCCACTTCTAGAAGGTCTATATAGTCAGTAGATGACTTCTGTTTGCTTTCTGTCATTCATTCGCCCATAACATCTGAAATTATTTGTCATACAATTGAAAATATATTAGCTTCACCACGTTTTCACTCCCTTTCCCATACCTTTCCAATCCCATTCCTTCCCTTCATGATTGTTTTTGAGCATTGCGCATAAGGGGCAAAATTGCCTATAGCATAAATCATTCTGTGAAAATAAAAAAAAACGAGAATATCTTCCTTCATCACTAAGTGTGAGAATCGTCGTAGTAAAATTTTCCCTAATTTTGTAACGGATTTTCTCAACAGATAAGTGTTGCGCGATCTCGAATATTGAAATTATTAAAGATTTCCATTTTTGTACAATACGAGCGATCCCCGCGACTTAATAAGCGATTTTTGAAAATGTAATTAGTAATACATACATTATGTGGGATATGTAATCTGCTTAGTTTAATGTCTATTTTGTTTGAATCAGAACCATAAATTATTAAGAATGAAACCATGATACGTGCATTTGTATGGGACAAACTCGTGATCAAATCAATCCCGTTATTCGAGATCATATACGTATTGAAGAGCCTTAAGGACATGTGAATAGTTTTAGCTTGTGCTAATTAAAAAAAAATGCCCAAATAAAATAACACTAAGCTTAAAAACCAAGCCCAATCATACAATACTATAGATAAGATCGAAATTTTTGTGATGTTAAGAAATTTTGTATGGGGAGTGATAGAAGGGGTGACAGCATTGAACTGTTATAATTTGTTTCACATCATGCTGGAGTAGCTATAAAAAAGTTTTGTACCAAATTTAATCTTCAAAAATTAAATATATGCTGAGAAAATTAGTGCATTGGTTTTATTGAAATTGTGCCGTTTGTATGGAAGGTGGTAGAAGGAGTGGGGGGTCTTAGTGATTTTTTGAGAAACAACTACAATTATCATGCAATTGATATATTTTAAATTTCAGATCCGTAACTTCAAGAAAATCGAATTTTTAAAAAGATGTGATATTGTGTCACATTGTATGAGAGGGGTTAGAAGGGGAGAAGTTAATTGGTTTACTTATTTCCTATAATAATTATAATACTAATTAAGGATTTATTACAAAGTTTGAGCTCAATAAATGTTACATACTGATCATATTGGTTTATAGTATTTCAGGAAAAAGTGCAGTTTGTATTGGAGGTGGTGGAAGGAGTGGGGGTATTCAAATAAATTATATACATAGATCAGACATATGGTAAAAAATATATTTAAAATTTTAAATTTTTCGCTCCTACAGTTTTCAAGAAAATTTGAATACTACATATTTTTGAAAATGAATCATTTTGTATGAGAGGTGGTAGAAGGCGTGGGGTTATTGAAATAAAACCCAGCGCAGATTACATCTCGAAGCATGCCTAATAAGCTGTGAAAGTTTCATTACAATCGGTTTTGCCATTTTCGCGTGAAACAGATAGACATTCCTAAAATAAAGCAAAAAAACTAACTTATAGCGATTTATAAACAAATAACAGACAGACACTACAACCATATTTATATGTATAGATTCTATTTTTAGTCTTCAGCTCCAGCTTTATTTTAGGTTTTACTCGTCGAATGGAGTTTAATTGAATGGATACGATCATATGACATTAGGAAACTCCTGATGTTTTTTTACCGCATTGTGTCAAACAATGCTTTCATATTTTCAAATTATTTGTAATCGAAAAGTGATGAAAATAGCCGTAGTTTCATACAATAATTCTTTGAAGAAAGAGCCGCCATTTCAAGGTTTTCTTTGGATTAGGTTATAACCCTAGAGTTAAGCATCGTTTCATGTTCATACCTATCATGACCACATAAAACAGTCTGTAGAATGGAAGATGTGTACAGCACATGTGTCTTTATGTATAATGTATTCCAATTCCAAATTTGAGCATTTCGAGAGCTGTCACTTATCAATGACATAAGTGCCTGGTAATTTCTGTCAGATATTTTTTTTTTTACAGAATGACCTGTGTTATAGGCAATTTCAGCCTTTATGGGCAATGCACAAACACTGTCATGGAGAGAAGGAATGGGATTGGGAAGGGAGGGGAGGGGAAGGGGAGTGAGAACGACCGTAATGAAAGGAGAAGCTGGTACATTTTTCAGTTTTACTGGGTGCTACTGACAAATAATTGCACGAGCTTCCGTGGCGTAGTGGGCAGCGTGCTTGCTTCTCAGTCAATAGGTCGTGGGTTCGATTCCCACTCCAGACAGGGGATTTTTTTAAGCGCAAATTTTTCAGTTGCTACTGGTGATAAAAAATTGCTCGAAATAAAATGGGGAAACGGTGTAAAAGTGAAACAGGTCCACTTCAAGAAGGCCTAGATACTCAATAGATGGTTTCTGTTCGCTTTCTATCACTCAGTCCCCCATAACATCTGCAAATATTTGTCAGTAAGCGTAACGCCCAATCATATGATACTCTAGATGAAATAGGAAATAGTTTATTGTACCGGAAAATATGTCATCTTAAATTCTTTCGAATAGTGAATTGTGACTTTTGTACGGGAGGTGGTAAAAGCAGAGGGGGAAGGTTTGTAATTTTTGTATATAACACCGAACGTAGTATACAAAGTGTTCCATGCTGAATTTAAAGTTTGTAGCTTTCATAATTTTCGAGGAAATTTAACAATTTTTGCCTGAATTTATGCATTTTTATGGGAGGTGGCAGAGAAAGTGGGGGGTTTTGGATGATTTTGAATCTCCTTGTCAATATCCTAATCATATTGCTTTTTTACTCATATGCTCGAAGAAGAAATACTTTTCTTGAGTTTTCAATACAAAAATTTGTATGGGAGGTGGTAGAAGGAGTGAAGCGAAGCTAATGGTTTTTTTAGCATTTATTGCAATTATTAAGGGAAAAATTGTGGCAAAATTTTAAGCTTGTACTTTTTCTAGTTTCAATAAAAATCGATTAAATGCATTTTATCAAAATTGTGCATTTGTATGGGACGGGGTAGAAGGAGTATTCGAATCAAAACCAAATTTTTTGGAAGCAATGATACTTGTAATAGTGTACTTTTCTCAAAATTTAAAGTTGATAGCCTTGACGATTTTGGAGAAAAATAATTTTGTTCAAATTCCGAAATTTCGTTAAATTTGTATGGGAGGGGGTAGAAAGGATGAGGTGAAGTTGACAATTTTTACAAAATTGGTTGCAATTATAATAATATTAATTTTGATAAAAATTCGTTCTTTTAGCTTTGCTAGTTGCGATGCAAACTGAATAAATGCATTTTTGAAAATTGTACATTTGTGTGGGAGGAGGTAGAAGGAGTAAGGAGATCAGAGCAATATTTTTTTAAAGTAATGGTATTTTCATTATAATACTATTACCTAATTTTGAAGTCATTAGCTGAAACGGTTTCGGAGAAAAATCAATTTCTTTAAATTTCCAAATTTCATGAAATTTGTATGGGAGGGGGTAGAAGGAGTGGGAAGATGTGGCCCGTTCACGAACTTAAAGTTACTTTTTTGCTAAAAGCGATATATGAAAAATTTCAGCACGATAGGTCAAAGCTTTCGAGAGTTATGCTGTAGACAGACGGACAGACGGTCACTCGGAATCGAGATTTTTGAGCAACAACAAATATTTCTGTACCCTTGGCGACTCTGTACGAGCATTATTTCTTAGCGTTACAAACGGTAAGGCAAACACAATATACTCTCAGATTTCATCTAGAGTATAAAAACTGCCAACAAGTCGGGCGAAACTTTACTATTTTTGGGACGAAATGCGCATACGTAGAAAGTCAATATGCAGGTTAGAAGAGTTAGGGAAGACTAAGTGAAAGGAGCTTCTTGGGTAGGGCAGTTCTCAATTTAACACTTTGCGGAAACGCTCAAAAGTCCCATATTTCATTCGTTTATTTATGCAAGTTTGAGTTTTCATGAAAGGAGGGGAGAGGGTGATGGTAAGGATGGGTGGATGTTAATAGTTTTTTAATTGATTGCTTGAACCTAATCCAATATTCTTTGTATAGAATGTCAGCTTCATAGACGAAGTTGCATAGAATTTTCATTGGATTCGGAGTATTTCAAATTCACGACTGCAAACATTTGTATGGGAGGGGGTAGAGGAGGTAGGGGAATCGTAAAATTTGTGATGCGGTTTTATTTCTTTTCTTTTGTAAGGTGCTTGTACAAAATTTCAAGTTTGTAGCCTTTAATTTGTTAGTTATTAGTTGATTTAATGAAATTAGTCGAAATCATACTTTTGTGTGGGAGGGGGTAGAAGGGCAATTGCGATCTCAAAACTTTTAACGTAATTTTATTTCAACTATTCTTGTAAGTTTTTGTGTAAAGTTTCAAGTTGATAGCTTTTAATAGGTAGGTGATAATTGATTTCTTAAAAATGGTCGAAAAAAATAATTTTGTATGGGAGGGGGTAGAAGTTTTGAGGATATTCGACCAGTTAATATTTCAAACTTTTAGAGATTTTTTTAAATGCATTTTGCAAATTTTCAAGTTTCTACCTAAAAATTTCAATCAAAAATTTTCAGTTTATGTGTTTTTTTTTCATTGCACATGAAACACCTTGTGCACGTTAGACCCCACCTCGGTGTATAACAATTTTGGTACAAATGATTATTTTTTTTTCTGTGTACATTAAATAGATATGTCGACGTGCGAAATTTAAGCTTTGTATCATTTACCAGAGCCCTAAAAAAATCACTCAAAATCTTAGACATTTTTACTTATCACCTCCCTCCCCTTACACCTCCCAACTTAAATTTTTTACTAAAATTAAAAATTATATAGCTCTACAATCTGACAAATTTTTGATTTGATATCTGCACTCAATTTTGAGATTTTGTGATGTGTAGTTTTGGAAAGTGCGCCCCCACTACTATTATGTCCACATGTTATATTTTTTTCATATTTCAAGTTTGAATTACATAACTTAAGAGACAGTCGAGATGTTAATTTTTAAGTGTTTTTCTTTGCATCCCCCTGACCGTGCCCCTTACAATAATTAGCTTCCATCTAAACTGATTCTAGTAGATCCAGATGCCGTCTTAATGGTCTCAAAATATCAATTTTTCATGGGAAGTAATTTCGAAGATATAATCATTTGAAAAAAAAATTCGGCCGACAATTGGTTCTTAGCCCCCCCTTTTCGCACCCCAATGGAGAAGAAAATTAAATTATTTTTAAAAGTTGTCCCACAAACTCCTCTATATGTATATATGTGGATTTTTAGCTTCCTAGCTGTAACCATGGTTGAGATATTTGAATTCGTATTTTTCGGTTTAAGCGCTCCGCTGCCTCCCCCTGAACCCGTACACCCCCCAAACTGGGTATCCGCCTGAGATCCGCAACTACCTACAATCCCCCCAAAAATTAACTTTCTATCTTGAAGGGTTTGGGAGTTAATGTGCGCTGAGCGTACACGTCGGCGTACGGCGGACGGTGGACGGCGTACAGACAGACGGATTTTTTTTTTGCATTTTTAGGCTATTTGAGTCATGAAACGTGAAAAAAAAAATTTCTGGGTAGCAAATTTTTTTTTTCCCCAAGTCGATTACAATACTTTATTATTAAAATAATAAAGTAATAAACTATAAAAATAACAGGACTCCGATTGGGCGTAAAGTCCATGTATCATTCAATACTCAAGATGAAAGAGAAATGATTTGATTTAAAGAAATGTTGTGTGGGGAGTGGTAGCAGGGTTGACGGTATTGAGCTATTTTTTTACATCAAAATGTTTTATACAAAATTTAGGATTCACAAATTTAATAGGTACTGAGAAAATTAGTATATTGGGGTTAGTGAAATGGTGCAGTTTGTATGGGAGGTGGTAGAAGGAGTGGTGAGTTGTTATTGATTTTTTCAGGATTAAATGTAAACATCATACATATGGCAAGTTACAAATTGCAGTGTAATAGCATTCAAACTTTTCAGGAAAATCGATTTTTTATAAAGTTGTAAAATTGTGTCATATTGTATGGGAGAGGGTAGAAGAAGTGAAGCCCATCTATCTTTTTTCGGTCTGACTAAAATTCTAAATAAATATATTTAGTACACAATTTCAGATTCATAAATTTTATACGTACTAAGTAAATTGGTTTATAGTATTTCAACAAAAAGTCCAGTTTGATGGGAGGTGGTGAAAGTAGTGAGGGAAATCGAATAATTTTTATACAGTAACTTGAAATCGTTCTAAAATTAATATATTCCGTTTTTGAGATCAATAGCTTTTGTACTTTTCGAGAAAATACGTTTATTATTAAATTTCAAAATTGTATCATTTTGTATGGGAGAGAGTAGAAGGGGTGGAGCTATTTGACCCGTTCACGAACTTGTTCTTACTTTTTTGTCAAAAACGACGTGTACGAAATTTAAACTTTCTAGCTTAACACGTTCTGGACAACACGGACGGACGGACAGACGGTTATCTGGTTTTGAGATTTTTGAGTAATAACATGAACTTCTGTATCATTTATTTATTTCAAAGCGTGATATCTATAAATTTGGCAAGCACACAAGTGCTTGAAGAAGGGCAGGACAAATTGCAATATTTTTCATGCGTAATGTACTCCTTTTTTTTAAATGCCGAGAAAGTACAGTGATCGTCATCATGAATTGGACATACAGAGTTATTACTTTGTTCATGTTGGCATATGTACGTTTCCTTTTCATTAGATCATCGTTATTCATATTGTTGCGAGCTAGGGGATCGCTGATTTCAAAGGAAAACACAATTCGTTTAAAAATAATGAATAATTTTATTTAATCGCACTTTTCTTTATTTCTTGATCACTTCACTAAATTCGCTCTAAAACTTAATTCGTACAACTCAGGAACACTGCCAATCTATCACTTGTACCGATTCGCCTTCTTCCACCGATAGGTGTCGCCAAAATCTAACTAACTCGTTGTCTGAAAGTTGGCGGTTATTTATACTAAGTCTCCCAGACAGGTGTCGTTGTGTGTGTGTGTCTAGAATGATTGGCTACATTGTGGAGCTCGGTAGAAGTGTCTGGAAACATGTGTATAGCGTTGTAAATGTTGATGGACTTTTCTCGGTGTAGCTGGGGACGTCGAGGTTGTCAGATTTATAACATTACCCTCTCCTTAGTCCCTGTTCGTCCCGAACAGAGTCGTTCACTTCCTCAATGGCACCGTGGTACTTTGTTAATCGGTCGAGATGTACCACTTTCATTTTAGTGCGGGGTTTATGATGTAGTTGAATCCGATAGACGACATCATTTAACCGGTTGATGATCTGGTAAGGGCCTTCCCAGTTTCGCTGTAGTTTCGGCGATCTGCCCTTCTGTCGTTTGGGATTGTATAACCAAACCAAATCGCCCTCTTGGAATCCTGATGAGTTCGCCCGTTGATCATACCTCGTCTTCATGCGGTCGGACGCCAAATCAATTTTATCTCTGACCAGGTTATAAATTGTCTTTAGTCGACATCGAAGATCCGAGACATAATCTTTAGCATTGGTTGGTTGGCCTGGTGGCACTCCAAACATTAGCTCCGCAGGGACTCGAATATTTCTTCCGAAAATGACTCGGGACGGAGTTTCTCCTGTTGTTGAATGCACCGATGTTCTATAGGCCATTAAAAATAGAGGGATGTGCTGGTCCCAGTCCTGTTGCCTCTCGCTGACGAGTTTGGATAGGTTTGAGTTCAATGTCCGATTGAAACGTTCCACCATTCCATCAGACTGTGGGTGTAATGGAGTTGTCCTCGTTTTGTTTATTCCCAGCATTTGGCACACGTGTTTGAATATTTGAGATTCAAAATTGCGCCCTTGATCGGAGTGTAGTTCGCGTGGCGCTCCAAATCTGCTCACCCAGTTGGTAACAATTTGTTCTGCGACGGTTACTGCTTCTTGGTTTGGAATTGCGTAAGCTTCAGGCCACTTGCTGAAATAATCAATGACCACTAAAATGTAGCGATTACCATTTTCTGATTCCGGGAATGGTCCAGCAATATCCACAGCAATTCTCTCGAATGGGACTCCCACGTTGTATTGTTGCATTTGTCCCTTTGATCTGCGGTGTGGGCCCTGACTTGATGCACACGTAGTACATTTACGGCACCAGTTTTCGACATCATCTCGGAGATGGATCCAATAGAACCTTTCTCGTATCTTTGCCAAGGTTCTGTTTACTCCCAAATGCCCACCGGAGGTACCTCCATGATATTCCTTCAAAACCTCCTCGACTTTACAATGCGGGACGATGGTTTGCATGTGATACGACTTTCCATCAGCGTTCTCCCATTTCCGTTTTAATAATCCGCCGTCTAGGTGAAGGGAGTTCCATTGTGCCCAATAGCACTTTAAGGTTTCACTGAATTGTGAGATGTCTTTCCACTCAGGCCGTTTCATTTCGTCCTTCCATGCCATGATCGGTGAAATATCTGGATCTTTACGTTGGGCGTCTTCCAGTTCTTGCTGATTCCATCCAGTCTTTGGTTCGGTCGTTATCCTCTGAATGGTTTCTCCGGCCTCTTTTCCTTCTATACGGTGACAATGCTTGCAGTTCGGTGGACAAGGACGACGTGAAAGCGCATCGGCATTTCCGTGGATTCTTCCTCTTCGATGAACAATCTCGAAATCGTAGGATTCGAGCCTTTCGATCCATCTGGCTACTTGGCCTTCGGGGTTTTTAAACTGAAGTAGCCATTTAAGCGATGCGTGATCCGTTCGAAGAAGGAACTTTTGACCATAGAGATATTTGTGAAAATGTTTTGTTGCTTCTACTATGGCTAGTAGCTCTCGGCGAGTTACGCAATAGTTCCTTTCTGATTTTGAGAGTACTCGGCTGTAGTAAGATAGCACTCTCTCCTGCCCATCGATCTCTTGTGATAGTACTGCTCCGATACCGACATTGCTGGCGTCAGTGTCTATGATGAAACCATGACCTGGTTTTGGATACGCCAGAACTGGGGAGTCGCAGAGTTGGTCTTTTATCCTCTCGAATGCTTCCTGGCACTGTTGACTCCATGTAAATGGCTTCCCTTTTTCTGTTAACTGATGCAGACATTTCGCCGTGTTAGCAAAGTCTTTTACAAATCGTCGGTAATATGTCGCTAAGCCTAGGAAGCTGCGCAACTGGTGTTTATCACTCGGAGTAGGCCAATTTTTCACCGCCAGTATCTTCTCCGGATCTGTCTTTACGCCATCAGCTGAAACGATGTGACCCAAGTACTTGACTTCTGCACTAAACAAAGCGCACTTTTTCGGACTCAGCTTTAATTTTGCCGCTCGCAGTCGCTGGAAGACTTCCTGCAGATTTTTTAGGTGTTCATTGAATGTTTTTCCGATAACGATCACATCATCTAGGTAAACGAGACAAGTTTTCCAACTCAGACCACGCAAAACGAATTCCATCAGTCTTTCGAACGTAGCTGGAGCATTGCACAGGCCAAATGGCATTACGATGAACTGCCACAGTCCACTGCCGACAGAGAATGCTGTCTTCTCTCTATCTTTTTCATCTATCTCCACTTGCCAGTAACCACTCTTCAGGTCCAACGTTGAGAACCATTTAGCATCGGTCAGGGTGTCCATGATATCGTCGATTCTAGGTAGTGGATAGCTATCCTTTTTCGTAACATCATTTAGTCGCCTGTAGTCCACACAAAAACGGGTACTGCCGTCTTTCTTCTTTACCAGCACTACTGGCGATATCCACGGGCTCTTTGATTCTTCGATGATTCCCTGATGCTCCATAGTTTTGACCATTGAATTGACTTCTCCTTGTTTCGCTAATGGTACTCTTCTTGGAGGTTGACGTATCGGTGTAGCACTTCCGGTATCTATACGATGTTTCACTAAGTTTGTTCTGCCATAGTCGTCATCACCGGTGGAAAAGACGTCGCTAAATCCTTCGATTAGATCTACGGCTTGCTTGTGTTGTTCTCCTCTAAGGTTGCTTGACTGAAGAAGTGTTGATGTTACATTGTCCTTCCTTCTTGGCTTATTTTTAGAGGGTACGTTATGTGGTTCTGCCTTGTCGATACTCGTCACCGCCGATATTGGTTCACAGCTGCCAATTACATCTCCTTTCTTTACGCTGGTAGTGCTGTCCGCAACGTTCAGGACTCTTATTGGTACCATCATTCTCTCATTCCTTTTTACGAGCGTTTTTCCTAGTATCAGACTTCGTAATGCAGGTGTCGTTTCCGGTTCTATGAGGTAGAATCGGTGGTTCCCGGGATCACCATCGAGCTCTGCCCAAATAACATTCTCAGATGACTTTGGTATGTCCGCATCTTCGCATAATACAACTCGCAGCTTTGTTGATTTGGAGGATGTTATTTCCATCGGGATTTCAATATTTCGCCACTTCATTATTCGTTGTCCTAAGTCCAGCTGGATACCGTGTGGTTTCAGAAAATCCATTCCAAGGATACACTCATCGGTAATGTCAGCTACCACGAATACATGCGAGAAGGTCAAATCCCCAAGTTGTATGTCACGGGCTATTTCTCCATGGACCGTTGTAGTTTCTCCTGTAGCAGTGCGAAGTGCGTACTTCTTTGTGTTGTGAAGCCAAGTACGATCTACGAGGTCAGATCTTAACACTGACCGTGTTGCGCCTGTGTCGACTGTTATGATGCAGTTTAATTTGCCGACTCGACCACTCATACATAAGTCGTTTTCACAACGATGTAGTCGAGAAACTGCGATGATGGTTCCGGGGGCGTCGATTCTACCAGCCAGCTTCTGCCCCATGAAGTTGGCCTTTACTCGTTTCCCGGACTGTCATTAGGCGAAGCGTGCTCTCGTGACGGTTCGCCCCTTCCTCCTCTTTGTTTAGCAGCGTAGCCGGAACAGTAGTTGATCGCTTTTCTGGGTTTGCGGCAGTCGCGTCGTAAGTGTCCTGCCTGTCCACAATTCCAGCATCGAGGAGCACCAGATCCTTCGCTCCGCTTGGTGTACTCGGCTTTCTGGCACACACATTCTTCTACTATTTCTCGAACTCGATAGTTACTCCGCGAGCTTTGCTTGGCAGCTTCGAACGTCAGCCCATATACTAAGGCTTCGCCAATCGTTTTCTTACCTGCCAGTTTTAACGCCTGTTGCAGCTCTCTGTCCTGTACAGCATTGTTAAATGCGAAAACAGCTGTATCGTTTCGTTGCTCTGAGATCCAATGTTGCTCTGAGATCCAATGTCTGGACTAAGGTTGAAAAGTCTTGTTGTTGCTCCTGCGGAATCGTTTGAAGAACCTCTGCTGGTGGACCTCTTAGCGCCAATATAAGAGCTGTTCCCCGTTCTAGATCATTCCAATGGTTGTTTCTTGCGGCGGCCTCAAATTGGGTCTTATAAATAGCCCACGGTGTTTGTCCATCGAAGATTGGAGCCTTGAGACCCTTGTGCGCAACATGTTCTGTCTTGATGACGCCAGTCGCCTTCACATTATCGAAGTCTCTTTTTAGGCGTTCGACTTCTTCTGCAATTCCGGATGTCTTTTCCGTAATTTGTTCTTCGAAGATTCGAAGTTTCTTTTCAACGTTTTCTTCTATGGCCTTACCCATGGTGTCTATTTTATCATTTTGCAGCTCCAATTTTTGGTTAAGGTCCTTTGAAGTCTGGTCTAATTTCTCTAGTTTCTGATTAATGTCCGCTGATTGTTGTTTAATGTCGGCAGATTGTTGTTTAATGTCGGCAGATTGTTGTTTAATGTCCATCGATTGTTGTTCAAATTTCTGATGCATGTCCGCTGATTGTTGTTCTAATTTCCGATTCATGTCCGTGGTCACAGCTGATTGTTGATCTAATTTGTTCATCATTTGTTGCATTAACTGTGTTAAGGCATCCGATGTACCAGAGCACTCCTCTTTACTAGCTTCTTCGATTTGGAACTCAAAACTATCTGCATTCTCACCCTCAGCCTCAAGTGTCTCGATCATACGGCTGACAAGTTCAGACTTGCTCCCTGTTGTAGGTAACTCGCGTCTACTGAGCTCTTCCTTCAGCTCCGTTACTTTTAAGTCTTTCAAATAACGCGGCATTTTCACTACCGATTATTTCCAGTTTTTCCGCGATTCGAATTCACTTAAATTTACGTCACTGCTCACTAAATCACTCGAGATTATTCGATTTCACAAAATTCTCACTGTCCGTTCGAGAATTTTAGTTCCGCGATTTTACTTCGCTAATTAAAGTCACTGTTCACTAGAGCACTCGAGAATATTCGATTTCAGAAAATTCTCACTGTCCGTTCGAGAATTTTAGTTTCACTTTTTTTTTTTCGCTCTCACAAAATTATCCGTTCGAGAATTTTAATTTCACTCGCGATTTTTAACCCGAATTTATCCTTGAAATCCCACCCTTCTGACACCAATTGTTGCGAGCTAGGGGATCGCTGATTTCAAAGGAAAACACAATTCGTTTAAAAATAATGAATAATTTTATTTAATCGCACTTTTCTTTATTTCTTGATCACTTCACTAAATTCGCTCTAAAACTTAATTCGTACAACTCAGGAACACTGCCAATCTATCACTTGTACCGATTCGCCTTCTTCCACCGATAGGTGTCGCCAAAATCTAACTAACTCGTTGTCTGAAAGTTGGCGGTTATTTATACTAAGTCTCCCAGACAGGTGTCGTTGTGTGTGTGTGTCTAGAATGATTGGCTACATTGTGGAGCTCGGTAGAAGTGTCTGGAAACATGTGTATAGCGTTGTAAATGTTGATGGACTTTTCTCGGTGTAGCTGGGGACGTCGAGGTTGTCAGATTTATAACAATATGTACCTACTATGTTATGCCTTCGCGTCTATTTTGACTCATGGAAGTACATTACTATGGTCCCTATTGTCTATGAAGGCACGCGTCGCGTCGTTAGTGGCAGTTGAGGCGAGAGGAATAAACAATTCCTGCTGAGCTACTAGAGGTCGATGTTCAGAATTGCGCCTTGTGGATGAGAACTTATCCTTGATGATATTCAAAGGTAACTAATAGATTAAAATCTTTTTAACTTTTTTAATCAAAATATTGTTTTTCAGTGATAACAAATCTGATATTTTATGATGTACGATATAATTTTAACAAAAATTTACTCAATGTTTTTACTCCATAAATTTACCTGACTACCTTAATGGACTGTATAATAAAATTTCCATTTCAAACAATCAATTTATGTGATCCATTTGAAGTAAAATACATATATGAATTTCTAACGCAATCAAATCATTAAGTTCAAATTGATATTTAAAGAATACTTCAAAAGGTACTCCACCCTCCTTTACAGGTCTTAAAAGAAGGCGGTCACAAAGAATTTAAGCTACTTGATTCCGTACTTATTCTATTTATTAAGCTAATTGTATTTCAACAAATCTCGAGTGACTTCATCCGCCTAATTAGTCTTTTTTTCTCTACCTTTCGCAAATTTCAACTAGGGTGGACTTGAATTTTTCTTTTACTTGGCTTTTTATTTCCTTACTTGTGCGCTTAGACACAGGTAACTTCCTTAAACAACAAGATAAATGCCTAAAATGAAGGAACCACGCTAAGTATAGACACTATGTAAATCGGAACGGAAACAAAATATCTCTTGGGATTATGTGTCGAGGGTGGAACAGATTTTTAAGTCATTTCGATGAAATGCGAACCATAAATAATTCACGAGGCTACTCGTAAAGAACGAAACAAAAAAAAATTAGTTGGGAAAGAAAATCATATGAAATCAGATGGGACAGTGGGGGAGGAAAAAAACTCCAAAAGAATTATAAGGAAATATGAAATATGGACAAAGAATGACACAATTTTTTTCCCAAATTGATTTCAAAGGCAAAATAATACTCTGAGTAACGATATCAGAATCTTTAAGAAATGATGAACTTAAAATAGGATTGATTTAATATTTTGATACAAATCCTGTAAATCTTTTCTTCCTCTTCGATTTGAGGATACTTAAAACTTGCTTTATTATTCTTATTGTGATCGATTAGAACCGAAAACTACAATCTCGACACTAGATGACGATGTAAAGTTGAACCTCGGTACACGTATTTATTAGTTAATGAGGGGAAAAGTAAAAATTCATTAATTTTTGCATCTAGTTCGATTTGGGAAGGGTATCATTTTAAAAGATATTAAAGCATGGCTTTCTTAGTACAACTCACAAGTATTACAGTCGTGAATAGGTATATGATTTATTTATTATATTTATATTTTAAAAAAATAATAAACTTCTTAAGAAGTTCTCTGAATCGTTCAATTCAAAGTAAAACGACACTCAAACTGATTTACGATTCAACTTAACGAATAGTGTGTGCGAACAATTTTCCAGATAACAATATTTCGGGGTTTTATTTACACAAATTCCAATAAATATCACTTTCTCTAAATTGGCCGAAGAGATTTGTCTCACTTGAGCTGATACGGCAAAGGAATCGTCTTCATTGTCGACGTCCTGTCCAATTTCTCATTCAAATCTTTCCATAAAATTCAATTACCCCCAAGCAGAGCAACTCTAGCCGTAGTTATCTCTAAGAAGAATCCTAGCCTCATTTCTGATGTATGCAGATAATACCGAATCATATATGCTTTCGCATATAAGATACGAAAAGAAAAATCCTGCAACTATTTGTGATTTACATACTTGATGTTATAGCAACTCTGATACTTACGGCTCGCGCAAGGATCTAGCATGATGCCGGGGACATTTATGTGGATAAATGAAGTGACATAATTTTCACTCGAGATATGTATAAGCCGTCTTATGTTCGTTTTTATTGTTAAGCTCTTTGCAACGGTGGCCTTTAATGCCCTTCTCAATAGCGTGCGAACGTACATTATAAGGACGAAGAGTGTCTATAGGGCATTGAATATTCTACTGTGTGAGTAAATACCGAATAAGGAGTACGAAAGGAAATTGCCGAGATACAGTTGGCGTTTGGTATAATGTTACAAAATGTTTGCGAATTTAGGCGAATTATTTGATTCGAATGATATGATTCTTGATTTGCATCAAATTGAGATTGAAAAATTGCTAAAAACGTTTCCTAAGGCGCTCCGCTACAAATCTTTTGCGAACTTTACGAGTATAGTTATAGCGAAAATTAGAAACTTGATGTAGCGCATTCGTCGACAAAAATTTGGTTTACACCCATTCCTCCTAAAAATCTCAATAATAAAGTTTGTTGCATTCTGCATTTGGCAAATTTTTAAGTTTCCACCTTAAGATTTTATTCAAAAATTTTCAGTTTTTGTGCATCACAATTGTGAGATATAATGATTTGAAATTTCGAAAAGTGCACCATTTTTGAAATCGTTCCAATTCAGTCACTACTGCTATGACCAAATTTTATATTTTTCTTCTAATTTGCTAGTAAAGCTTAAGATACGTTTTAAGTTTGAATTACATAGGTTAAGAGATAGTTGGGATGTTCATTTTTAAGAGTTTTTTTAACCCCCATACTACCCCCACCCTAACCCTCCCCATTACAATAATTAGCCTCTTCCTAAGCTGATTCTGATGGATCTGTATGCCTCCGTTATGAATATAATCATTTGAAAAAAAATTTCGCCGAAAATTTGATTTTCGCTTCCCTTTTCGGACGCCAATGGATAAAAAATTAAATTGTTTTTAAAATATTTTCCACAACCCTCTTTATGATAATTTTCAGCTTCTTATCTGCATTCGTAGTGGAGTTTTTGACTATTTCCCTCTTCCCTCTTCCCTCTTCCCGCCACCCGCTTCCACTTGACACTCCCAAAAATTTAGATAATGGAGCTTATTTTCCCAATTAACAATTCATCCAAAATCGAACTTTCTACCTTTAACAGTCTAGGAGATATGTGCACATATGTACGGCGGTCAAATTCCTGTTAAGACCCCCTATAGGGACATATGACAGAAACAACTCTCTTCCACAAGGCGCGATCCTGAGCATCGGCTTTAAGCTGTTGCCAGGACTTGTTTATTCCTCTGGCCTCCTGCACAACTGCTCGCTTCCATGTGTTACATGGTCAACAAACCCGACGTCTTCCTTGAGGGTTATAATCCTGAGCCTGTTTTGCGATGTTTCGCTCTGGTTTCCTCAAAGTATGACCGATCCACTGCCACTTCCGTCGTTGAATCTCAATACCTATTTTAGTCTGGCGAGTTGTACTCCAAAGTTCGTCGTTGGAGATTACTTCTGGCCAGAATATTCCTAAAATGCGCCGGAGGCATTGGTTTACGAAAGTCTGTAGTTTCTTGGTAAGTCGAATGGTCACTTTCCACGTAGTACAACCATATAACAACACGGATTTGATGCATGCGTCAAAAACTCGCAGCTTCGTGCGAAGGGAGATCTCTCTTAACCTCCAGAAAGGGGAAAGGATACCGAAGGCCTGACGAGCTTTATTTAGCCGAGCCTCAACATCCTTTTCGGCTCCGCCGTCCATGCTGACAATGCTTTCAAGATGGCAAAAATCTTGCACCTCTTCCACATTCTGTCCGTTAAGAACAATCGGTGTGCTTGCGTTCGAACCCATGTGCATGTACTTGGTTTTACGCACATTTATTTTCAGTCCCGCCTCTTTGCATTTAGAATGCAACGAGCGAACATTTGACTCTAAGTCCGAACGGGTATGTGCAAGCAAACACACGTCATCAGCATAATCAAGGTGACTTAAGATGTTAAATAGTCTCCATTGAAGACCCTTACCTTCCCCACCTTCCAGTGCAGCTTTCAAGATGTCATTTATTACCACCAGAAACAGGGCTGGTGATAATATGCAGCCTTGTCTGACACCCGTTCGCACAGGGAAGCTCTCGGACAGCTCTCCTCTATGCAAGACGTGACACCTTGCATCTTCGTAGGATTCTTTAATCATAGCTATGACCTTATCTGGAATACCTCTCCTACGCAAAGCATTCCATATGTAATCTCGCTTAACGCTGTCGAAAGCCTTCTCGAATTCCACAAACATGAGATGTAGTGGCGAACCCATTTCGGCTGACTGCTCTAATATTATCCGTAGGGTATTTGTGTGGTCGGTACAAGACGACCCTTTACGGAATCCAGCCTGATAAACTTCGAGAGTGCTCTCGACGACATCACTAATCCTATTGAGAATTACCTTAGCCATAATTTTTGATACGGCAGTAAGTAGACATATACCACGCCAATTGCCACAATCCCGAAGGTCGCCCTTCTTCGGAATTTTCACAATGACGCCCTCCTTCCATTCAGTCGGATATCTTCCATCATTCCACACCTTAGTGAAGAGTGGGAGGAGTATATCGGCTGTTATTTCCGGGTCCGCTTTGAGGAGTTCGGTTGGTAGTCCGTCTATACCTGGAGCTTTCCTTCCCGCCATTGACCGAATGGCGGAAACTATCTCTTCCTTATCTGGGGGATCGTCCCTAATAGAGGATTGTTGCGGTTGGATGTTTGGAAGTTGTTCTGTTTCCGGAATATCTTCATCTGACAAGATGTTTAAAATATCATAGAAGTATTCCTTTCATCGTCGCAACTGGTGTTCACTCATATTAAGGAGAGTTCCGTTGACATCTCTCACCAGGTGGTTGGCGGTGAAATTCCTGTTCGTCAACTGTTTCATGATTTTAAATAGTGAACCCATATCCCCAAGGTAAGCCGCAGATTCTGCCTTGTTTGCCAGATCTTCAATGGCCTTTCTCTTGTCGCGTCTAACAGCCTTTTTAAGCTGTTTATGAACATCGCGGTAGTTCTGCCTCAAGTCGGGCGTTCGTTGGTTGACATCGGGTTGAGAGATGATTGCCAATTTGGCTTTTTTCCGATTGCCAACCTTGTCCCATGTGTCTTGCGATATTCAGGGTTTCTCACCGCTTTGCACATATCCCACAGATTCTTCAGCACTAGTTAGAAAAGTGTTTCTGGTTGCCTCCCAATTGGCGTCCAGTGTGCGCGTTTCATATTCACCCAATGTGGATGACTTTTGGCGTAGAATAGTGGTGTATTCGCGTTTTTTGTTGGGATCTCTGAGTTTATCCACATTAAGCTTGCGCTTCATTTGAAGAATTTGTGGTCGTCGGATAGCTGCTGTACACAATCTCAAGCAGGCAACCATCAAGTGGTGATCGCTCCCCACGTCAGTTCAACGTTTCGCTCGCACATCAAGGAGACATCTTCTCCATCGGCGACTTATAGCCAAATGGTCGATCTGGTTCTGAGTAACACCATCAGGGGAAACCCAAGATGTTTTATGATGACTCTCGTGTGGAAAAAGGGTCCCTCCAATGACCATTTGCCGAGTACTACAAAACTCCACAAATAATTCGCCGTTTTCGGGTCTCTTAATCCAAGGTCGTGATGCGTTGACCCAAGGGTCACTATGCCTCCCCATGACGTGTTCTAGTCCAGTGTTGTCTGATCCAACCTGGGCATTCATATCTCCCGAGATGATAATAATATCACCTCTTGGAACACGTTCGAAGGTGGCACTCAGTTGGCTATAAAACTCCTCTTTGTCACCAAATGTTGCGGTATTAGTTGGTGCGTAGCACTGCAGAATTGTGACGTTTCTGACACTGGTCCTGAGCCTGACGACGATAATCCTATCCGAGATTGGTTCCAAGCTAATGAGACTGTCTCGCTCTCGGCGTAAGGACGAACGCCATGCCATTTCTGGCTTCACTTTCAGGAGTACAGAATAGTGTTTCCGCTAGGGATTCGTTCTTCTCCTGATCCTGTCCACCTGACCTCGCTCAATCTCAAGATTTGGATATTATAGTGCTCCATTTCATGGTCGATCACTGATTGGCGGTGAAAGGACCGAGTAACCCCAGCTCTTCCCCCGTCATTCAATGTTCGAACGTTCCAGAAGCCAATCATAGTCCGTTTTCGAATGCCAAAAGTCGTTACCGTAGAATTAGTAAGTATCCGAGGCGCTGTATCCATTTCTCGTATCATTTAGGTCTTAAGATCACGGGTGATAAGCCCATGATCCAGTGAGTGTCCATTTGCCATTTTTAGGGCAAGCAGGACTGGCTGTGGGTGAATTTTACAGCCCCCCCCCCCATCACACAGGGGGAAAGTTAGCTCAGGTCCGTGGAGTCGCTAGTCTCCAAAGATAGTTGCAGGAATTGGTAAAACCTCATCCTACAACTACCCCCTTGCGGTACGGATTTTTTTTTGCATTTTTAGGCTAATTTCATCATGAAACGTGAAAAAACAAAAATATCAGGGTAGCAATTTTTTTTTGTTCTGTTTCGATCACAATACTTTATTATTAGAATAATAAATTAAAATTAAGCAAATTAGGCGGGTGGTTGGATGGGTATAGACAGGGTAGGCATCTGATCGGCGTCATTAGGCGACGCCCAGTGTTGTAACTGTCATATACACATCAATTGTGCTCATCATACCTCCTCGTGGTAGCCACCGGATCCTGGTCTTGTCCATCCGGACTTGACTTGCTGAACTGATGGGCGCGAGTGCTAATGAAACAGAAAAATTCTAGCACTATAATAATATGGCCCTCCAAGTTGGGGGTTGGGCGATGTGTTAACAACTCATCCTCGGAAAAACACACCCGTTTCGAAACCTGAAGCAACGCCTCGGACTGGATTGATTCAACGGCAACGACTACGCAAACGAAAAATGGACTATTCCTTCGGATCTTGGAACGTGCGATCCCTGTACAGAGCAGGAGCAGTGAGAGAGCTTCTGGAACAGGCAGTCAAATACAATATAAACATAATTGCACTCCAAGAAACTAAATTATTAGGTAACGAGATTAATGACTTAAGATCGCACACAATTTTCAAAAGTGGGAAATCATCGGGAAGCCGGGAATTTGGAGTTGCGTTTATCGTCGACAAGAAGTTTAAACACCAAGTTACCAACTTCAAATCCGTCAATGAACGATTGTGTGCAATCCGCATCAAAACAAGTTTTTTTAATGTTTGGCTTATTAATGTCCACGCCCCAACGGAAGACAAAGACGACGAAGTTAAAGACGATTTCTACAGCACCTTAGAATCAACATTCGACTCCCTTCCGTCGAATGATATTAAAATAGTATTAGGTGACTTTAACGCGAAAGTGGGCAAAGAAGAAGCATACATAGGGACAATTGGAAGGCATAGTCTCCATGATATTAGTAACGACAACGGCCAGAGGCTGACTGATTTCGCCAGCAGCAAAAACCTTATTGTAAGCTCGACATGCTTCCCGCATCGTGACATTCATAAGAGAACGTGGGCTTCACCCGACGGAAGAACATTCAATCAAATAGACCATGTTCTAATAGAGAAAAGGACGGCCTCCTGCATTCTCGACGTGCGTACATGTCGAGGGGCTAATTGCGACACAGACCACTATTTGGTAAAGACCAAGTTTCGATGTCGAATCGCAAACCGAGGACACTCAAAAATACAACCGGTTCCTAAATTCGACATAGGGAAACTCAAAAACGAGAAAATAGTTGCGAAATATGCGTTAGCCTTGGAGAGGCACTTCGCGACAATGCTGAATACCACTGTCAGCATGCCTATAGAAGAAATGTGGCAAAAAATCAAAGATGGCATTACATCTGTCGCAGAGGAGGTGATAGGACAACAACCCCGGCGCAAAAGAAATGATTGGTTCGACAAAGAATGCCAAGATGCCTTAGAACGAAAAAATGAAGCTTACAAAATATTAACGGAACGGCCGACACGAGCCAAACAAGACAAGTACAAGGATCTTAGACGATTTGCAAACAAAATATGCAGACAAAAAAAACGGAAGTACAATAATGACGAAATTAAAAACATGGACGAACAATTTAAATTACACAACACAAGAGCCGCGTATTCCCTTGTCAAAAGGATGAAAGAAGGTTACAAACCGAAAATGACCCTATGCAAGGATGCGGAAGGGAACATTATAAGTAACGCGGAAGATATAAAACTAAGATGGGCACAATATTTTGAACACCTTCTTAACCCGAGCCCATCACCTACACGAACAGCAGCAGCAGATACAATAGCAGGTATAACTGATGTAACAGCTGATGAAGGATCCGCTTTGAGTCCTCCCACACTCGAAGAAGTAAAAACAGCCCTAAGGAACCACCCAAACAACAAAGCGCCGGGCACTGATCAAATCCCAGCTGAACTTCTGAAAGCCGGCGACACCTGCATAGCGCATCTCCTACATAGATTAGTCGCGGACATATGGACGCAGGAAATACTTCCTGAAGATTGGCGCAAGAGCATCATATGTCCAATTTATAAAAAAGGTGACAAACTCTGCTGCGAAAACTACCGAGGAATATCTCTGTTGTGTACGTCTTATAAGATTTTGACGAAAATTCTAGAAAAGAGAATTAAGCCCTATGCTGATAAAGTAATTGGTGAATACCAAGGCGGATTTAGAGCTGGACGCTCAACCACGGACCAGATATTCTCAGTTAAACAGGTGCTGGAAAAGTGCTGGGAATATAATATTGATGTGCACCAGATATTTGTTGACTTCAAACAAGCATACGACAGTATCGACAGGCGCGTACTGTATAAAATCATGTTGGAGTTTGGAGTCCCACCGAAACTGGTTCGACTGACAAGAATGACAATGACTGAGTCTTTGTCACAAGTCAGAGTAGAAAACGATCTGACTTCCAGTTTTAAAACAGACAACGGCCTTAAACAAGGTGACGGCCTCGCACCAATGCTTTTCAACTTAACACTCGAATATGTTGTTCGGAAACTTCCCGTTGACACCAAGGGAACACTATGCTTCAAATCCACACAACTCGTAGCATATGCCGACGACATAGATATCCTTGCAAGATCTCTGGAGAGTGCTAAGGAAGTATTTGTAAACCTTGACTCGGTAGCAAGGGAAGTTGGACTACGCATTAATGAAAACAAAACAAAAATTATGATGCAAACTAGGAAAAAGACGCCAATCAGACAAAATATTACAGTAGGAGACTATAACCTAGAAAACGTAGACAGCTTCATATATCTAGGGGCAAATCTATCGAAGGATGGAAGCGAACCCATCGAAATTAAAAGAAGGATAATGATGGCAAACAAGACGTATTATTCGGTACTTCCAATAATCAAAAACAAGAACGTGCACAGGAAAACAAAACTTAAGCTATACAAAACAATCATAAGACCTGTGCTATGCTATGGCAGCGAAACGTGGACATTAACTCAGGCGTCCGAAAAACGACTTAACGCCTTTGAAAGGAAGGTCCTCAGAAGAATCCTCGGACCTGTGAGGGAAGACTCGATCTGGAGAATACGATACAATAGAGAATTGTATGCCATCTTCGACAATCCAGAAGTGTCAACCCTCATAAAATTTAAAAAATTACAATGGGCTGGTCATGTGGAGCGGATGGATGACGGAAGGATTCCCAAACGCACACTAAAAGGGAAAGTCAACGGACAAAGACCGGTCGGAAAACCACGAAAGCGCTGGGAGGATTCGATTGACGCAGACAGCAAATCACTGCTAAGATTTTCAAACTGGAGGACGCGGTCACTGAACCGAGATGGATGGAGGCAAAGCATTCAGGAGGCCAAAGTCCGATTTGGGCTGTAGCGCCATCGTAAGTAAGATTTAAATAAAATTCAATAAGTATGTATACAATTCAAGTGAGTAAAACTGAATTAAGTTTAAATGCATATGTAGATACAATATTGCATGATTTTAACGAGACAGCAAGGATGAAATCAAGGGGTTGTTGAAGTGAGAGCAACGCGAAATAAATTTGTTACGTTCAATTGTCGATGCATAAGATATAAGCAGTGCGTCTGCCATTTCGTGCAATCGACGAGTTGAGAAATAGAATAGTCGGCTTAAAATTATCTTCAAACACTTATTCTGTGGCACAAAAGTTCCAAATCGAAGCTCCATATAGGATGATAGGCTGCATTACTACTTTGAAAATTAACAATTTGCTAGGCGTTGCTTAACTTGGACTTTCGATTTATGAAGGGGTACAAGGAGTGGATTCTTTTTGAAATTTTATTGCTAACTTGATTTGTGTGTGTCTAGAAGATTATCTTTTTGTCGAGATGTAGTCCTAAGTACCTTATAGATTGTAACCAAGAATCTGGCTCTCCAAGGATGTTTTTGGTTGGGTTCGGAAGATAGCGCGCCTTTTGAAGAAAATTAAAGCTTGTTTTTCGCTAGCGTTTATTCTTATTTTCCATTTTGTAAAAAAATATGTGGATGAATTTCAGCTGCGATTATAAGTTTTGAATTATGATGCCGGAATCTTCGGAGCTTGTGCAGATACAAGTGTCATCAGTATACATTGTTATTTCATAGTTGGGGTCTTTGGGAAAGTCTGAGGAGTAGATGTTTAACAACGTAGGACTCAGGCAAGAGCCTTGAGGTACGCTCGCAGGTATTAGTCAGGATGCAGAGGTTGTTCATTGGGCTGTTACACTGAATGATCTGTTGCAATGACGTTATTATTTTAATAATATCAGGAGGAAACGAAAACTTTTCTAAGTTATATATGAGACCATTGGTGCAGACTTAAAGGCTTTTTCTATGTCTAAATCAATCATGCCCGTAGAAAGAGTTAAAAATTACACTTGCTTATATCTCTTATTAGCTTGAAAAACTTTGTATTTTCGATAACATTTGCAATTTTTTTTTTTTTTTTGACGGAGAAGTATTGAACAGGATTCCTCAAACTTTAGTGTTTTTGTCGTAGTACTAAATCCATTACGATACTCCATATTGAAGTGTTCACGTGGTGGATTTTAAAATACACTACACTCCATTACGCTCCATGTGATATTAGTCGAGTGATGTTACCCCGAATACAGTCTTTTTTCGACTCCCCGAGGAAAAATTTTTCATTTCGTATTTAGCCGCCAGACGAGAGAATCAACGCTCTTTCCAAACTCGCCGAAAATGTTGGCGCTAAAATAAATTATCGCAATGCACTTTTGATCCATTTCTGTTTTGTTCATATATTTGGCACGAACCGAATTTGATGATTATTATTTAATTATTTCTTTACATTTTTAGTGTTATTATTTTAGCTAATTTTATTATTATTATTTCATGTTTATGTACAAAAAAGTCTCATTTCATTTGAACAGCGTTCTAGGTTTTAAGCCGGTATGTGAAATTTTGGTTTGTGGACTAATCCATTTCATTCAGCTAGTTTCCTCCTCTTTTATCCCTGAGAATGAAAAGGTTTATAAAACCCCAAAATTTCAAGAGTCCAGCACCCAAAAGAAGCTCATAAAATAAATTGTACGTTTCTAGGTGACGACTTTACGGATTGAATATCCAAATACAAGTGTTTTCTTAAGCTAAGGCGCTGTGAAGAAACGGTGATTCAAAAAACAGAGGTATTCCTCCATTTTACATCTTGGTGATGAAATTTGAAAAAAAAGCAACTTTGCTCTTACGATGTTACCAAATTTTATTTTCGTAGGTTAAATAATTGAAGAAGTACAGTGATTGATTAAATACAGGTTCCCCGTTCCCACTTCTTATTTTCAGTTTCAAGGTATGATGACGTTATTCGATATAAGATATGGTGAGTCCCTTGATGTAAAACATAAATTTCAACATTATCGATGATGCCAACCTAACGATTCAATTTATAGATTAGATTAGATTGCACAATTTAGTTGAATTTTTTTTCCTCTTTCCCTGCGTCCTATGCTGGACATATTGAGGTATTTCAACCAAGGGTCTAGTCTGACATCATTTAATTTCATATGTTCAAAATTTTTTTTAACCAAATGTTTTGGCATCAAAAACTAAACGTGTTTATTACGATGGTGACGAGTCCCAGTGAAGGATGCACTCCGATTTAAGCGAGATTCATATGCAAATATTTACAGTACTGCGTAGTATCACACAAATCGAAAGGAAACCCACAAAATTAGATTAGGATCCTGTCTTGGCCAATGAATCAGGTTGTTCATTTTTCGCTCAAAACCACTGTATCCTCGGATCCATATCAGGGTTATTTCCTTTTTGTTCTTTTAGTGCTTGATGGCAATCCCCAACGTGCTTTAATCGTATATGAAATGCCTGTAAATTGGAATCGGATTGTTGCCTTATTGCATATGGTTCAATTTAAATTGATAAGGTTATAGATTTTGCATTCCGATTAATTTAGAAAAATCTCAAATATACGTTCCAGAGCTCTTTACGAAATTTTTTTTTTGGTATATTGATGTATGTAGCGGCTACAGTATCTTATTTTAGCTGCAGAATTTTTAAGCAAATGAAAATTGCTTCCACAAATCGTTCCGTATTCAAAAAAGTAAAACTTATTATGCCGTAATTGAATTGAAATCTAATGTCTGTCACTGTCTAAGTGCCTGGATGAAAATCATAGCCTAAATATAATTTGAGAGCATCGTAAAACGATTTAAACCCCTGACATTTTTCATAATAAAATTAACTTATTACGTATTAACCGCGTGGCCAAGTAAACCGGCACTGATAAAGAGAAAAGTTCAACAGTCCGCTCGGAGGCGAACATCGTGTCAAGTCCTTGTCACCATTTACCTCGTCAGTTCCCAATTTCTATCCTTCCTTCCCGTTTTTATTCCGCCCACCCTTGGATGTCCTTCTTTCTCGCAAAAAGGCTGGAGAGTCGATGGCCACCTCTCGACAAGTTATTCATGCAGAATTTATTAATGGCGAAAAATTTAGCATTAAAATTTAATCAGACATAAAACTTGTCAACCGAAATTTAGCCATCGTTATCCTCTTCAAGCCCGGCCAATCGCCTGCACGTCATCGCTCTACTGTGGTGTGGCGTACTTTGATTGAATTATTTAAAAAGTGTTCACCGAGAAGCCAAAGAAAAAGTTCTTCTCCATTATCCCCCAACTCCTGTGAATGAGACACTTTGACATTTTTTTTTCTACTTTTCTTTGCGTAACATTGAAGACAATCGAAATTTCGGCTTGATACTCCAACCACCCAGATTCTACCCGGCATCTTGACTTTTATTATGCCACAGCTTGTGTTGTATTAGAGGTTTAGGTATTGAGGTGCGGTCGTAGCGTAGCTACTTTGGTCCTTCTGAAAATCGTTGCGAAATTGAATGACTTAACTGGTGCCGCAGGACCACAAACCGCCCCCTCTCCTCAGTATTGACTGAACGATGAGCGATGGGGTGGGGGACGAACAGGCAGGTAGTCAGTCGAGCAACACTCGTTCATAATAAAGTGGCGGCGATGTGCACAATGTGTCAACTTTAACCGCATTAGATTTAAATGAAAAATGAAATGCCTTAGTCAAGGATACCTTTCGCTATAGTCTCGTATCTATAATGCAAAAAATTCTGTAATGAAGTTGTGGTATTTCTGACACGTACTCCGGATGAGATTGAAGAAAGTGCCGATAAAGTTGACAGTTTTTTTTTCAACTTCTTTCACCGCAGAAGCTAACAACCGAAAGTTTATGAGGAGGAACAAATTTGTCAAAGTGGCAACTTTTTAAGCGGAAAAGTGGGAACATCTTCGCGCCGAATAATTTATTACAAGGTGAGGATTTTTTAATAACGTCAAATTGCCGGTGGTTACTCGTTAGATGAGTCCCATGTATTGTTAACTCTCCGGCTGGAAAAATTTGCCAAAAATCTAACCCCCTTTCGCATATCCTTGCATATGCATGGAGATTGCTTTTTTTGTCGCAGACGAGATCCTTAAGTGTGATACCCACTCCGATGAAGTATTGGGTTGCAGAAGCAACAAGTGTTTGCGTGCTTCGCCTCCAGACAAAGTCCTTTTGAATGGAGAGCTGATTCTAATCTTTGTTGAATATTAAGGGTGAATGCTGGATAGAGGTTGCCTGTTTTATTGCCATTAAACTTCGCTACGTGCTCGCCATTCAAGTCACAACGAGAAAGGAAGATGTGCGGCAAATTGTAATTCGACAGAGGACGAATTTGGATTTCTTAATAAATCAGGTGTGAAAATAAATTAAATTTGATTAAGAAGCAGCTCAAGAAAATGTAGTTTCGAATGGAAAGTTGTTTGAACTTAACTTACCTAATAATTATACACATTAGAAAGGTTTTTTTCTATTGACCTTTATGTCCAGAATTTCATGTTTGATAATCGGTCCAGTTTCAGATATTAATATAAATACTAAGGTGAAAATAATAGAGCTAATCGTGTACCCTCGCAAACGATCTGAAAAACCGACGAAGTATGAAAATGGTATTTTTGCAGACCCATGGGAAAATTGCCTCTGGGGGTGGTTTCAATTTTTTTTTATCATTAAACTTTATTTAGAATTAGTGTAAACTACAACTAAGTACATTATTTGTACGCTCTTCAATACATTTTATCCTTGACGAACCCAGTTGATTCATAGTTATAACTGAAAAAAAAAATACTGGAAACCCCTGCTTCCTTTTACCATTGAATTTCACTAAATTTAATACACTAATTTACTCAAAACATTTTTAAGCTTAAATTTAGTACAAAACATTTTGATAGCAGTTCTATCATGATGCGAAAAAATTAGTTCTATCGGTATAGACGGTTCACCCCCTCTACCACACGTCATAAAAAATTTCTCAAAATCAACAAATTTCTCTTTCATTTAGAGTATCGCATAAATGGATTTTACGACCAATCGTTGTCCTGTTATGTTTTTTCAGTGATTTTAGTTTTACTTTTACGAAAAATAAGCAATGAACCTACACATATACAATAAATATAATTATCTGTCTATTTTTTATTTATAAATAGCGATAAGTTAAGTACTTAAGTAGTATAAGTACTTTATTTTAAAAATTATAACTAAGAATAAGAACACGTGTATGAGATTTTTATCCGTCTGTCGGTCTCTCCGAATTTAGATAGATCTAAAATGGCTGAAACTGACACAGTTTGTAGGGTATGCTTCGAGCTATAATCTGCTATTAGTTTTAGTTTCATCCTCCTTAGCCTTCTACCACCTCTCATACATATGCTACAATTTCACCATATTAAAATAATTTTTTTTTTTAATGAAATTTTTTTTTTCTGATTTGGTTGTAATAAAACGGAGAAAGATTATTTAAATTTCTCCTCTCTCCTTTCACCTCCCATGCAATATTTGTTATTTAAAATTTTTTTTAATAATTTTCTTGGAATTCTCAAAGTTATTCACTTAAAATTTAATATATGACGCCTTAGTAATAGTTTATGTTATCACATTAAAAAATCTGCCAACAAGTTCTAGGGCAGCGCTTTTGTGAATTGTATAACACTTAAATGGGTTTACGATCAATAGCTCCAGTTAACATAATCAATCTTTCATTCATTTATTTATGCAAGTTTGAGTTTGAATGCAGGGAACGGGGGTAAAAAGGGTGAGTTAGGGGAATCGTAAAATTTGTGATGCAGTTTTATTAAGTTTCTCTTGAAAGGTATTCGCATAAAATTTCAAGTTCGTAGCTTTTAATTTGTTCGTTATTAGTAGATTTATTGAAATTGATCGAAATTATACTTTTGGAACGGGGTAGAAGAGCGAAAGGAATTTCAAAACTTTTGAGGCAACTTTATTTTAAATATTTTGTGAAGTGTTTGAACAAAATTTCAAATTAATAGCTTTTATTTTTTTGGTGATAAGTGATTTCTTAGGATTGGTCGAAAAAATACCTTCGTATGTTTTGTAGTTTTTTTTTAATGAATTTGTCAAATATGGAAGCTTGTAGGTTAAAATTTCAATCAAAACTTTTGAGTTTTTATTTTTTTTTTGTTTTGCATAAAACAACTTATGTACGTTAGGCCCCTCCGCCCTTAGGTGGATAGCAGACTGGCTCAAATTGTTATTTTTTCCTTGTGTATATTAAATGGATGCATGCACGTGCAAAATTTGAACCTTGTATCTTTTCCCAGAGCTAGGGTGTAGCCTAGTGGGTAGCGTATTGGTCCTGTAATACGAAGGTCATGAGTTCAAGTCCCGGTCGGCGCAATATATAATTCCAGCACATTGCCTGCTTGGTTATACCTTGGTAACCTCAATCTACGAAATTTAAATTACGTAGAAAGAGGGTTGTGCGAAGAGCTAACAATCCTTCCACAATAAGTAATGAAAAATGTTAAGGAGCCTGAATGTCAGGAGGCCAAGATCCAATTTGGGCTGTAGCGCCATTTTTAATTGACACACGTATATACTATAGCTTACGTGTTATCAAAATGACGTAGATACGTTATTTCTACATGCCGGTTGGACGTGAATCTAATATACCTGTGTTTAGCCAATCGAGTAATGATCTGTCTTATGACTTCTTCATCCCACCCCAGGAGTTGACCTCTGAGATATCCATTAGTGAGAGGGACATTATATCAATCATCAATTCTCTAGATTCAAAAATTGGTGGCGGACCGGATGGGATCCTAAACCTTTTTGTGAAAGCTCTCTTCTTGGAGCTCTCAGTGCCACTATCTATTTTGTTCAATAAGTCTCTTGAAGAAGGCTCGTTTTCTGCTTGCTGGAAGTTAGCTAACATAATAGTAGTACCCATTTTAAAGAAAGGAGATACCGAAAATGTCTTTCCACCCTGAACTGCTTTGGAAAGATTTTTGAAAGATTAGTTCATAATGTAATATGGGAAAAAACTTTACCACTTGATATCACCAGCCCAACATAAATTCGTAAAAGGTAGATCTAATTCTACTAATTTATGTGAATTTACTAATTTCGTTGCTCAATCCTTAGATCGTCATAATACTGTCCAAGTCATATATACCGATTTTTCAAAAGCTTTCGATACTGTTAATTGTAAAATTCAAAACTTGAAAGATACGGTGTCTCTGGCTCTCTCCTGAACTGGTTCAGTTCGTACCTTACGGATCGTTGTCTCAACGGATACTGCTCTACCGAGTTTCTTGCCAACTCTGGTGTCCCACAGGGATCGATCCTTGATCCTCTATTATTTACTCTCTTCATAAATGATTTGCCCCAATTTGTATCTTCGATCTGTCTCTTATTCGCTGATGACCTCAAATTGTTCCGGGAAATTTCCCCCGTCTCTGATGGCATGATTCTTCAGGCTGATTTGTCTTCTGTCTCTCGTTGGTGTTCAAACAACGATATCTTTTTAAACATAGAACTATGGAGTACTCGTATAAAACTACCTCCTCTGTTCTTTCTTACTCTATTAATGGATCCATCCTTACAGCAGTAACCACAATAAAGATCTAGGAGTGATCTTTGATCGCAAACTTAAATTCGTCAATCATTTCTCCGAGATTACTAATAAGGCATACGGACTTGCTGGTTTCATCCTCCGCACGACAGTCCAGTTAAACCGCCCAGGAACAGCTGCTCTCCTATTTTCCACACTCGTCCTTAGTATTTTGGAATACTGTTTCACCGTCTGGAACCTTCACCATTCTTGCCATGTTCGGGCCATCGAATCTGTTCAGCGTAGATTCACTCAAACCCTTTTCTACAGATCAAGGAAGCCTCATATCGACTACAATGGCAGACTTAAAGTGCTTCACTTACAGCCACTGCATTTAAGGCGGACCTTCCTCGATGCTTGCTTCCTCTTCAAACTGTGCAACTACCTGCTCAATACTCACCTCTGTGACGACCTGAACTTTAGACCACGAATAGTCTCAAAACGGAATTCAGACATCTTCAATCCTCCACGAGCCTCTATCGATGTATACCATCACTCTCCGATGCTAAGAATGCAAAGGAGCCATGATCGACTCCAACTTGGTTCTTTAGCTTCTTCTTTTCCTTTTTTTTGAGAATAGAGTTAAATCTATTATATTTAATTTTTAAATTTTTATCTTTACCATTCATTTATTTTTTAGAGTATATTACTATAAACTATCATCTTCAATGTTTAAATTTTCCTCTTTGCTATTCTTTTATTTTCCGCTTTTGTTTAATTGAAATTGTAATCTTTTTGCTCAAGAGCCCAAATAGATAAATAAATAAATATCGCAGTGTACATCAATAGTGTATATCAATAAAACGAAGGTATGTTGTTTCTACATAATAATAACATCGACACATCTATTTAGTCACCCGAGACATCCGTTCTTAAAAATTCCATTTCAAAATTACAGGAAATCAACGTAATCCATAACGATTCCAAATAAATTCCGCATAGGGTGAACTCGCCACTTATGGCCACTTTAAGAGAAATTTTGTGGATAATGGCTAAAAAAATAAATATTAGGTTGTTGCAGAGAAAATGACGACTTTCGCGATGAAGTGAAGTTAGTTACGATTTTTCTGTCTCAAACTGCCGCCAGGTGGCTCTGGTAGTAATGAATATTGAAATATCAATATTCCTTCATTTGGTCATGGAATTATTTCAGTTTTGGACTTCATTGAGATCGGAGAGAAAAAATATAAAAAAAACATGGAATCGAGTCAAAAACGGTTACTTTTTCTTTACTAGTTCAAACTTGGCCACAACGCAACGGAGGTAACCAAAAACATCAACAGGGCATTTGGAGCTGACACGGTAAGCGAACGAACCACACAGCGATGGTTCGAAAAATTCCAATCAGGAGATATGACCCTTCAAAGTGAGTCATGTGGTCACCCAGGACCATCGATAGACAACGACGAGCTGCGTTTACTAGTGAAGTCTGACTCACGCCAAACTGTATGAAACATTACAGAGAAACTGGGCGTATACTATTCGACAGTTTCCCGGCACTTGTAACAGCTTGGAAAAGTCAAAAAGCTTGATAAGTGGGTTCCGCATGAGCTTACTGTGCAAAAGATGACGTCATGTATCAAGAACAACGGTCAAAAAATTAAACGAGTCGCAGTATGAGCCTCTTCCTCATCCACCCTATTCACCAGACCTCTCACCAACCGATTACCATTTTTTTGAACATTGGGATCATTTTTTGGCGGAGAAACAATTTAACAATGAAGCAGCCATCAAAAATGCCTTCCAGGAATTTCTTCAGTCTAGAAAGTCGGAATTCTACGAAGCTGGCATAAATGCACATTTAACTCGTTGGGAGAAGTGTTTTGCATCTGCTAGTATCTATTTTGATTAATAAAATTAAGTTTTATAAGTTAAAGTTGTTTGAAATTTCACTAGCAAAGTCGCCATTTCATCTGCAACAACCCAATAGATAGGAAATTTCACAAATCATGTAATTAATGAAATTAAAATTAAGGAAAATTATAAATATAAGATTCAGAATAAAATCTATATAAATATAATTGTAGTGTCTGTCTGTTATTTGTTTATAAATGGCTATAAATAAGTTTTTTGCTTCATTTTAGCAATAACTAAGCAGAATCAAACGTTTTGAAAAAAATTCTCTGTCTGTCTGTCTGTCTTTCCGGCTTTCACGCAAAAACGGTAGCATCGATTGCAATGAAAGTTTCACAGATTATTAGGTCTGCCTCGGGGAGTAATCTGCTTTAGGTTTCATTTTTCTCCCCTCACGCCTTCTACCCCCTCCCATATAAAGCGACTCATTTTCAAAAACTTATAATAATCAAATTTTCATGGAAACTATGAAATCTATTAATTTGAAATTTAAAACATATTATTTTTATTGAATCCTCCAACTCCTTCCACTACCTCCCACACAAACTAAACTTTTTCATGAAATACTATACTCCAATTTTCTCAGTACGTATAACTTTGATCGAGCTAAGATTTTGTATTAAATCCTTAATTAGCATTGTTATTAATGTCAGGAAAAAACTAACCAATTAGGTTTACTCCTTCTACACCCTCCCATACAATCACACAAATCCACGACTTTGCGAAAATTCGATTTTCTTGAAAAGTGTGAATGTTACTGTTCTGAAATATAAAATATATCACTTCAATGATAATTGTAGTTGCTTCTGAAAAAATAACTTAAAACCCTCCACTCCTTGCACCACCTCCTATACAAACTGCACTTTTTCATGAAATATTCTAAACCAATTTTCTCAGTACGTATAGCTTTGAACGAGCTAAAATTTTGTATTAAATCTTTAATTAGCATAATTATTATTATCGGGAAAAATTAACCGATTAGCTTTACTCCTCCTACCCCTCCCATACAATGTGGCACAATTCCATGACTGCAAAAACTCGATTTTCTTGAAAAGTGTGAATCTAACTGATCTAAAATTTAAAACACATCAATTGCATGGTGATTATAGTTCTTTCTAGAAAAATTACCAAAAACCCTCCACCCCTTCTACCACTTCATACAAACTGCACTTTTTCATGAAATACTCTAAACCAATTTTCTCAGTACGTATAACTTTGATCGAGCTAAAATTTTCTGATAATCTCTAATTAGTATTATTATTATCGGGAAAAATTAACCGATTAGCTCCACTCCTTCTACCCCCTCCCTTACAATATGACACAATTTCACGACTTTGCAAAAACTCGATTTTCTTGAAAAGTGTGAATCTAACTAATCTAAAATTTGAAAGATATCAATTGCATGGTGATGATAGTTGTATCTAGAAAAATTACCGAAAACCCCCCACTCCTCCTACCACCTCCCATACAAATTGTACAATTTCACTAAATCCAATGCACTAAGTTTCTCAAGCTACTTATTCAGTTTTTCAAGCTTAAATTTGGTGCAAAATATTTTTATAGCTACTCTAGCATGGTGTGAAAAAAATTAATTTAGTACTGTCATCCCCCCAAACAAAAATTCTTAAGATTACAAAAATTTCGATTTCATAGGTAGTATCATATAATGGAGCTTTACGCACAATCGAAGTCCTGTTATGTTTTTAAGCTTAATGTCATTTTATTTGGGCTTTTTCCAATTAACATAAGCTACAACTATTCACATGACCTAAGGTACGTATAACACGTATTCATATAATCTCGAATCACGGGTTTGATTTGATCACGAGCCTCTCCCATTCAAATGCGAGTATCAAGCTATCATTCTTAATAATTTATGGTTCTGACTCCAACAAATCACAAAACATTGTGTTCAAAGAGCGTAAGCGGATTATATATCCCATACAATGAATTATTAACTACATTCTTAAAAATTGCTTATTAATACGATTTTTATGCGGACGAAGTCGCGGGCGTTTGCTAGTCTTAAATAAAATATAAAAAATCTACCCCATTCAAAACAACATTTATTGGTTTTAAGCCGCAACTTACTCATAAAAGTAGGCTTGTTATTCGTTTTCTAATCTCAAAAGTATTTGATCAATGTCAGATGATTCGTCTTAATTCCGAAAGCATTCACTCGCACCAGAAGAACTCCAGTTCTCTATTGGCTGTTTCTTCTTTGTAGTCTTCATTTTCCTAGCTATCGTAAACTTCGTATCTTTCAAAGAATCCTTTTCAATGTTACTAAGCTCCCTTTTCAGTTTTTTTTCCTTTTTCTTCTTTTCCGGCCATTTAAATTCTATCTTTGTCTTCGTAAAATTCTACCTATTGTAACGAAATGGAGCACTCCATTCCGCTACCAGATGATGGGCTTCCTTCGGACCTCACATCATGGTTGCGGGCAAGTCAGGGCTGAGGGCGTGGGAGAAGGATTTGATCCGAGGAAGACACCATCCTAGTTGAGCTGTGTGAAAGGAGAAGAAAGAAAAAGGGGGGAAAAAAAGGGGGAGGATGAAGAGTTCGCGCTACCTACCGGTACGTCTTTAAGCCGAATCAACTGTGGTCATTGCAAGAAAGTCCTGAGAAGCAGGAATTCCTTGCAATGGACGGCGAAGGCAAACCGGGAGGGCTACCCACCTAGACCATGGCGGAGTCCCACAGCGCCCTACGGAGCTCTACTTCTATTGTATTTAGACCACTACGTGGTGGTGGTAATGAAATACGCGAAGTTAAAAAAAAATAGAGAAAAAAACACAACCTTAGTCGTCGCTGTCCTCACTTGGGAAATGGTGGTTGTTTTCTTTTATTATTATATTTTGTTTTATTATTATTTTTTTTATGTTATCACTATTGTACACATCACTTTTTACGGGCCCACCAGATGAAAATTGTTCTTATTTTTCTCACACCACTTCACGTTTATCGAACAACTCACATTTTTATCTCCACTAAAGATTTCCGCTCTTCCAAGCTCAAAAATATTTTTTAAATAGTTCACTTTTATTTATACGTTTGTGCTTTACCATTAATATTTTCCATACATTCCTCATCTGATCCACTACCCAACCGATCTCGTGTCCCCTCTCCAACTCCCTTAAAAATTTCCCGATCATCCAAAAACAAAAACCGCTTTTTGGTCCGCGGTTGAGCCATTTCCCGTGAAGTTTCTCGCTATTCGTCTCGATTCCCAGTGACAAACTGGTCATTCGTCACACTATCTGTTAGAAGTAAGAACACTGAGTGTATATTCTTTTTTTCGCTTTGTTTTTATGACCGTTCTTTAGACCATTTTACAACGTCATAAAAAATATCATTTATTGACTTTTGCACTGTGCTTATCTTGTAGCCGCTAGTACAAGGTTGGCTGGTACGAGGAGAAGGTTCCAAAATGATTTCTTGGTGCAAAGAAACAGAATCTTGGTGATTGAGGGCATTGTCTTCTCTAGGTTCTCTATCCCGTCGAAGTTCGCCAAAGTCGTTTTCAGGATTTGCTTCCAGAGCATATGCAAGAGGAGATTACTCAATATTATGGCAACCCTGAATCATTGTTTTCTCATTAGAAGGTTGTCCATCCTACGAAAAATGACTCGGAAGACCTTGAAAAGCGGAAGTCAGATTAGACGTGCGTTGTGTGAGGTTGCCTTGAACCAATCCTCAAAAGCATCAATGCCTCTCAAGGCCCATCCCCATCTAAGCCTCGCTTTTTTGTAAATTTAATTTAATTACTTCCAATGCCATAGAGACTTTCTTTGGAGAATACATGAATCTGGACTGCTTTGTCTTCAACGATTTTGTTTATTCAGTAAGTGACGGGGAAGCTTTTTTATTTCCAATTGGAGGAGAAATCCCATAAACATTGAGGGCTTAGTCATAATATGTAATATAAACATAAACTAAAAATAGGCATAATGTAACTATTTCTGGGTATTAAGTGCATTGAAGCAAGTTTCAAAGCTTTTATTCACAGGAATCCATCCACCTACGGCCACTTGGTGGCCATAGGTGGATCCTATTTAAACATTAGTATCCTCAATGGCAAACACAATTTAGAAACCATAAATTGTTACTAACGACTTAATAAAGCATAATTATATAGCATAATAAGTATATTACCTGACAAATTGAAGAATCAGAGAAACAAAGCACAAAAATTATGATACACTCAAACGCTTCAGTTTTACTACCGGTATTTTATTGTTTTTCAGTCATCTAGATTAAAAATACTACAAATTTAACAACGAAATAATAAAATTTTGGTAAGTTAAATTCAAAATGTTGTCAAGGTCCATAATTGTAACCAATGTTGTGGCCATAGGTGGCGACTTTACCCTAGGTTTGTTTACTGTTTGCGTTTGTTACTTACGAAATCTAGCCGAACCCTGAACTCGGGTTTGTGTCTATGACAATACTTCATTAATACTATCAGAGCATCAAACCATCATCTTCACAAATTCACTGCTTGTCAAACCTCAATTCGAATTTTTGGTTTGGTTAAAAATATTAGAAGTGAATTTGCATCGAAAAAACGAATTCTGCAAAATTATATTAAATGTATACTATACGCTGCAGTGTCTTTTTATTTGTTGCAAAGTTAGGCAAAATTAAAAGAAATTCTTATCTTCATTTGAAAAATTAGCAACAAAAATTAGAAGAAATTCGGGTTAAGACCAGTTTGATTTTTTTTTTAAATCGGGGTACAAATTGGACTATAAGTTGTAAATGTGGTAGTGTATGTAAATAAAAAGGTTTGGGGAATCATTTGAAGTACTACAATAGCAAAATCATAACAAAATGTAAAGCATTCAGAGCCGCTTTAAAGAATTTCGTTAGACCTTCGGCATCGTCTTCCCTTTCTGGAAGTTAAGAAAGGTCTTCTTTCGCACGAAGTTGCGAGTGTTTGATGCATGCGTCAAATTCGTTTCAAATGTGACATTTGTAAGGTTATAGGCGAATATGAATGTTCGTTTTATAGTTGATATTGATATTAATATTCAGTGAATATGAATATGCCTATATTATAGATATATTTGAAATAACAAAGTTTCTATTCCTTCAACTCTTCGCAAACAACTATCAGGAGATTTAATAACGGTTATTCCCGACATTATGGACGTATTAAAGCTCGACTTCAAGTTATTACATTTGAAGAATAGAATGCATACCAGGCCCTGGGATTAGATGGGATACCTTGAGTGGTGCTTAAAGGATGTGCCGCCACAATAACTATCAGACATTTTATGAGCAGCTTATTTCTAGCGGGACAACTACCGGAAGATTGGAAGACTACTGATGTAACATCAACTTTCAAGAAAGGTGACATAATGTTAATTTCAAACTATAGACCCATATCACTAACTGCCTTCGTATACAAGACAATGGAACACGAAAATAAGAGAAAATTAATCGCAGAGCAACTAATTCTTCCAGCGACCCAAATTGGTTTCACACTGAGGCGATCTGTAGGTTCTATTACTAGTTCCATTGAATGATTCGATCCGAAATCTCGATATCATGAAATCTTGACTTTGAAAAAGCTTTTGATCGAATTGCATTTAACCAGCTCTCCGCAAAATTAGAGTATTTGGAATTTCGAGAATCATTACTCACTTGGATCAAGTCTTTTATTACCATTAGACAATTTAGTGTTCGAATCAGCAAATCATTTTCAAAGACTCATGAAGTGTTAAGTTGGGTTGCCATGAGAATCGGTATAGTATATTGTATTTTCATTACACCGCAGATCTACGTTAGTACTGTAATTCGCATTTAACTACATTTCCAGATGAAAAAACAATTTTTGGCAACCCTTTATTGACTAATGCAAACTTATTAGCGAACTTAATAAAATAATTGAATTGTCTTCCAAATGGTGTATTAAGCTTAGTCCTCCATATCGGTTTAAATCATCCACAATTGAAGTATAAATTGAACGATGCTGAACTTATATCGGTCGTTAGTGTGTGTGATCTGTGCATAACAGTTATTAGGGATTTAAAGTGGGGAAGCAGATTTTAATAACATAACAAAAAAGATCAACTCCATAATATATTTAATCCGAAAAACTTTTAAATTTATAATTGTTCGTTATAATTTTAGAAACATACGTGCGACTAATAATTCAATTCGTCTTCCAAATTTGGAACCCATATGCTAAAAAAGACATTGGCTTGTTAAAAAAAGATCAATGACGAGCTACTTAGATTTCACTAGAACTACGTAGTTACTTTAAGTTACAAAGCCAGCCTTGTATCTTGGTCTTCCAACTCTGGAACAAACGAGGTTAAGGAGTGACCTCATTGAGATGTTCAAAATTCTTAATAGTTATTATGACTATGAAGATACATATATCCAGTTTATATACGAGAAATAGCTATCATCAGTTAAGAGGTCACAAGGATAAAACCAACAAAACATTAAAAAGATCGAGTAAGAATCCACTCCGCAACTTTTTGCCAAACTGAGTTATGAACATATGTCTGTCCATAGAAGTTATTAAGTCTGGATTAGAGATACTCTTTATTATCATAAAAGCTCAAACATTTTATTAGAATAAAACAAAATAAAATTAATATTATTATTATTATTCAAACAAAACATGATAAAGTTTTATTCATAGTCAGACTCAATGTCACCAGCACAGTCCTCCTCATTATAAACTTCGTCATTGGGGTTCAGCGGTGAATTGTTCTCTACTTCGAGGGGTTTCGTATTTTAATGTTCTAAAAAAAATGATGGTGTTTTGGCGTTATAAATGAAAAAGCTCCAAAAGTTTGAACTTTGCTACCTTCATTTTTATAGGCTCGTTGTGAAGCTCTGGTAAAACAGTGGGAAGAAGAAGCCCTCCTAATCTTTTTATCAGTTTTTTAAAAATGCTGTTTCTGTAAATGGATCTTCAAAATTTAGGGTGATGTTTGTAAATAAAATGTAAGGTGTGCAATTCTCAGATTGGAAACAGGAAATGGACCTTAAGCCTTTAACTTCAAAACTGAAATTTTTAAAGTAAAGATGAATATTTTTACTTAAGCTCTGTACCAGGGCAATCCAATCATCTGGCGTATATACGACGTTGATGTTTTTCCACTTTATTTACTATTCGGCCGAAGTCTTGATCACATAAATGAGTTGCCCAGAAAATGAACTTTATGCATGGAAGTAAGTAATCGATAAATTTTAAATACATTTGGCATTTAGTAATTCTGAACATATAATCATTTGATAACAAAGGACAATTTGTTCTTAGCCTCCACTTTTCGGACCTTACTGGGCATAAAAATTAATTTATTTCTGCTCTTTCCCAACAAACTAATATTAATTGTCGAGTTTCAGCTTTCTATCTGCATTCGGAGTGGAGATATTAGTAAGTGTAGTTTTTTACTCCAGCACTCTGCCTCCCCCTTCCACATGACATTCCCCAAAACAAAAGTAATGGAACTCACTTACCCAACCAATCCACCCAAATATGAACTTCCAATCTTCAAGGATCTCGGATATATGAGTCCATATATATGGCTGACGGCACTTGTACCCTTCTGGTTCTTAATGTTTGAGCAATTTTTCTTCATGTTTATTTTTTTGCTCGGGATATAGAAGCAGTAGTACGGTTGATTCGGTATTTGCGTACCGTACATTATTTTACGCAGTATAAAAATATCTTAAAATTCTTTCTTTTTACCTCCAAAATGTCTTTTCTACTTAACAATATTTCGATATATAACGTAAATACCCAACAATCAAATGTTTTTCATTTAAATCTAACCAATGCATATACTCAAGATTGTTTGATTTGAATTTAGAGATCAAAACACACGCGACACAAATGAAAGTAGAAGTGAAGACTAGAAACAAATACGTAAGAGTACGTAGCTACTTCCAACATCAACCGGAAAATCCGGTACTATTTCACTATTCACATAATTCAAAGAACTCGTCTTCTTTAAAATTTTCAGAATGGTGCTTTTATTATCAAATATTCACTCGTACGCGTACTGAACAATAAATAATTAAAAAGTGAAAATCTTTCTATCTGTTTATTTTATTATTATTTTTATAATTTTATATGAATTTAAATATACCAGTTACAATAAAACAAGACATTACTAATAGTGTCTTCTGAGTAGATTAAATCATAAAACTATGAATGTAATGCAAACATGTGGTATATAGAATCCTATTGTACCTTGGACGTATTACTGTTTTGACGAATTTAATGACGATTATGGAAAAAAAATGATTTTCACAAATTTTTTGCCCTTTGTTTTTAATAAATTTTCAATATATGTCACCCTTTCGAAGTAGTCCGTACTTTAAGTGTTATTGTTTATGTAATAATTTGCGAATCCTTAGGACTTTTTAGTTGGTAGTTGGTAGTTTTGAATCCTATTATTATTAAAAATATTTATAGTTACTTTCTGTTAAAATGAAATACTTTACAGGTATAGGTTCCATCCACACTAAGGTGTGGAGTGAAGGAAGATATCCGACTGAGTGGAAGGAGGGCGTCATTGTGGAAATTCCGTAAAAGGGCGACCTTCGGGATTGTAGCAATTGGTATATGTCTACTTACTGCCGTATCACAAATTATGGCTAAGGTAATTCTCAATAGGATTAGTGATGTCGTCGAGAGCACTCTCGAAGTTTATCAGGCTGGATTCTGTAAAGGGTCGTCTTGTACCGACCACACAAATACCCTACGGATAATATTAGAGCAGTCAGCCGAAATGGATTCGCCACTACATCTCATGTTTGTAGACTTCGAGAAGGCTTTCGACAGCGTTAAGTGAGATTACATATGGAATGCTTTGCGTAGGAGAGGTATTCCAGATAAGGTCATAGCTATGATTAAAGAATCCTACGAAGATGCAAGGTGTCGCGTCTTGCATAGAGGAGAGCTGTCCGAGACCTTCCCTTTGCGAACGGGTGTCAGACAAGGCTGCATATTATCACCAGCCCTGTTTCTGGTGGTAATAAATGACATCTTGAAAGCTGCACTGGAAGGTGGGGAAGGTAAAGGTCTTCAATGGAGACTATTTAACATCTTAAGTCACCTTGATTATGCTGATGACGTGTGTTTGCTTGCACATAACCGTTCGGACTTAGAGTCAAATGTTCGCTCGTTGCATTCTAAATGCAAAGAGGCGGGACTGAAAATAAATGTGCGTAAAACCAAGTACATGCACATGGGTTCGAACGCAAGCACACCGATTGTTCTTAACGGACAGGATGTGGAAGAGGTGCAAGATTTTTGCTATCTTGGAAGCATTGTCAGCATGGACGGCGGAGCCGAAAAGGATGTTGAGGCTCGGCTAAATAAAGCTCGTCAGGCCTTCGGTATCCTTTCCCCTTTCTGGAGGTTAAGAGAGATCTCCCTTCGCACGAAGCTGCGTCAAATCTGTGTTGTTGTATGGTTGTACTACGTGGAAAGTGACCGTTCGACTTACCAAGAAACTACAGACTTTCGTAAGCCAATGCCTCCGCCGCATTTTAGGAATATTCTGGCCAGAAGTGATCTCCAACGACGAACTTTGGAGTACAACTGGCCAGACTAAAATAGGTATTGAGATTCAACGGCTGAAGTGGCAGTGGATTGGCCATACTTTGAGGAAACCAGAGTGAAACATCGCCAAACAGGCTCTGGATTATAATCCTCAAGGAAGACGTCGGGTTGGTCGACCATTTAACACATGGAAGCGAGCAGTTGAGGAGGAGGTCAGAGGAATAAACAAGTCCTGGCAACAGGTTAAGGCCGATGCTCAGGATCGCGCCTTGTGGAAGAAAGTTGTTTCTGTCCTATGCCCCCCTATAGGGGGTCTTAACAGGAATTTGATTGATTGATTGAATTAGTATCAGGTAGTTAAATTAGTCAAGGATTTCTGGGTACGTATTTTGTTCTTACCAAATTTTAACGCAGGTAACACAATAAATAATGAATAAATGTTAAGGAACCTGAAGGTCAGGAGGCCAAGGCCCGATTTTGGGCTGTAGCGCCATTGTGGAAGAAGTAGATATGCGATTGAAAATTGTCAATTGGAGCGGGAGTGGTTAGAGGTAGAGTCACTGTATCGGTTTTCCGCAAAGTAATTTTTCAGACGAAGCTTTTCGTAGGCCAGGCTTTTTTCAGACGAAGCTTTTCGTATAGACCAGGCTTTTTTTAGACGAAGCTTTTCGTAGCTTGGAAACATATTCAAGTTGTTGCGTGACTGTTATATCGTTTTTTTTTATTATTAACTGTCTTATACATTTCCGGTGATGTTTCAAACATTGACAGCCATATTGGCTCGAATATATGAAAAAATAGTTCTATGCAGCATGAAAAAATTGTTCTATCTATCTTTAAAGATTGAACATAATGAACTTGGAACATACATATATATATGTATTAAATTGTACTAGCGAAATTTAAGATCATTTAACGTTTGGACATAATATAGGGTGTATTAACAAGAGGCGTAGGATTTGTTTCCAAAACCCAACCAGAGAACGTACGGCGTTGCTGGTGGTCCGCCTGCTGCAGAAGTGTTTGGGGCATTTTCAACGCATTTCCACTGCCCGGTCACTTCCGGTCAAAAGTCCGGAGCGGAGTAGTTTCGGTGTCTTCACATTTTATATTTTTATTATAAATTTTTCATTCATCAGCAATATAAATAATGTCTTCTTCTTCAGTTATAAGTGACCTCACTTACCTGCGAACGTAATTCAAACTCTTAGTAGGTTCCAATTACTGTTGAACCGAGCACGAAGCTAAAAGCGCTGCGCCAATATGCATGACTCCACAAGTTTACATCATTACTTGAAACACTTCATCCGAGAGGGGTGTGGTTTTCGGCAATCGATTTAGAATCTAGTCTACATTATTAATTGGAAATAAAAAAATTTATTTTTTTCCAATTTTTTAGGAAGTGTTATCCTTAAATCTTAAATTAAATTTTGTATTAAAAGCAATTTGAAGAGTTAAGTGGATAAAAGAGTTATTGAATATTTTCAATGTTTAGAGATAAATGCCTTCAAAGTTTTTTGAATGTCATATTTACAGTGTGTTAGTGATTCGAATCAAACTTTGTGGTAACTTCGATTCCGCGTGGCCGTCTGCCTGTCTGTCTGTCCGACTCTCTACAACAAAACTCTCGAACGGTTTGAGCTATCGTGGTAAAATATTTGTCATTTTTAAAACAAGTAACTTTAAGTTCGTGAACGGGCTACATCCCCCCACTCTTTCTACCCCCTCCTACACAAATCTAATCAATTTCGAAAATTTCAATTGGTTTTTCAGCTATCAACTTGAAAATCATGTGAACATCATTAACGATAAAAAATATCCTTACTACTTCTACCATACCCTCCCCCTGATTTTTCAAAAATGCATTTATTCTGTTTTCATTGCAACTAGCAAAGCTGAAAGAACGAATTTTTGCACAATTAATTTTATTATAATTACAACCAATTTTAAAAAAAACTATCAACGTCACTGCATTCTTTCTACCCCTTCCATACAAATTTCACGAAATTTCGATCAAATTGGTTTTCTTCAAAACCTTCAAAGCTATGAACTTTAGATTTTGAGAAAAGTGTACTTTTGCAAATATCATTGAAGTCAAAAAATTTGGTTTTGATTCGAATACTTCTTCTCCTCCGATAGAAATGCAAAATTTCGGTACAAGAATTTAATCAATTATCATATGAAACTAGAAAAAATAGAAACTCAAAATTTTGCCAGAATTTGTCTCTTAATAATTGCAATAAATTCTAAGAAAATTTCAACTTCGGTTCACTTCTTGTAACCCCTCTTATATAAATTTTTGTATTGGAAATTCAAGAAAAGTATTTCTCCTTCGAACATATGAGAGCTATCGACCTTAAAGTTGTAACAAAGTTGCTTAGGGTTTTGATCTACATCTTCCTCTACAATGACGCTACAGCTCAAATCGGACCTTGGCCTCCTGACATTCAGGTTCCTTAACATTTTTCATTACTTATTGTGGAAGGGTTGTTAATTTTATTTATTTATTTATCAAACAAGACAATGTAATACATAATAATAATGATTAGCTTAATTTAGTTAGTTTAACATAACTTAATACAATTAATATGATAGGCACTGGTGGAAGGATTATTAAAAAGGAAGTGGATTGTCTGATAAAGCATAACGCAGCCTCAGTTTGTATGCTGGCTTACTAATTGGAGGTGTGTAGTGCACACTGAATTTGTTAAATGTTCTACAACACCTGTTAATTGGTTCGTTTTGACCGTAGTCAGTACGACGTAGGTATTCCTTAAAAGGTTTTGAATGTCTCGTCAGCCTGACATCGTCATTGAGTCTGATTTTATTTTTAAGGTGGTCAACCTTAATATCGCCATTCAAAACGTCGAAGGTAAAACAAGATGTGAGCATAGTTCTTCTAGAACTAAGAGGTAAAATATTTAACAAATGTAGCCTAGCTGCATAGTGTGGGAGGTTCTCGAAGTCTCTCGGATCATACAAGTCCCTAAGGGCAAACAGAAGGAATTGCTTTTGGATTGATTCTATTCTGTTGCTGTAAATCTGGAAAAAAGGATCCCAAATGGGACATGCATATTCCAAAAGAGGGCGAACACGAGAGCAGAATAATGATGTGGTGACCCAAACATTCTTGAACTCCTTAGCTCTCCTCTTAATGAACCCGAGAAGTTTATTGGCTCTTGAGATTATACTGTTGTAGTGAGATTTAAAGCAGAGTTCAGTGTCGAGTAGAATGCCCAAGTCCTCAATTTGTCCTACTCGATGAAGTTCAGTACCATTTAGAAAGTAGTTATGGTACCATGTGTTTTTTTTTTGCGTGAGAAACTTATCACGTGACATTTACCGACATTAAGCTCTGGCTGCACCACTCATTTAGAGCAATAATCTTGGATTGCAGGAATACAGCATCTGCGGGGGAGGATATGACATGATATATTTTTAGATCATCAGCGTATAACAAATGTGGAATACCTTCTAATACTTACGAAAGATCTGCAATGAAAATATTAAATAAGAGAGGTCCTAAGTGACTTTTTTGGGGTACGCCCGACGACACGCCTATTTCCTTGGAAATAAAGCCCTGAAACTTAACAAAATTGAGTCCTGTTGCTAAGATAGGATTTAAGCCAATCAAGTAAGGATCCAGTCACACCAATTTTTCTTAATTTTAAAGTCAGGATATTGTGATCAATTCGATCGAAAGCTTTACTAAAGTCTGTGTATATTGCATCAATTTGATGTCCCTTTTCCATTGCACATAGTGTATCAGATACAAGACTCATGAGGTTAGTCACTGTTGATCGCCCTTTTCTAAAGCCGTGCTGCTGTTCGCTTAGAATAGTAGGGTCGATCATAGTGGTCAAGATCGCAGATAGTTTTTTCGAATAATTTGGCGATAGCTGATAGAATTGCAAACCTCTGTAGTTCTCAACCTTGCGTTTGTCTCCATTTTTATGGATGGGTGTGAGATGCGACGATTTCCAGACTGATGGGAAAATTCCCAATGACAGTGACTTGTTAAAGAGAAAGTGAAGAGGTGATGAAAGTTGGTGTGCACATTTTGATAGAAATAGAGGAGGAATAAGATCAGGACCTGGACCTTTTTGATATCGATGGTAGTAAGAGCATCAAACACCTCCTCAGTGGACAATGAGATATTGTCAATTAGTGAAAGAATTGAAATGTCGGGTTCGTTTTGGGTTGAATCCGTCTGGCTACCAAAGTCTTCGCGAAAACGGTCAGCAAACATATTGCAGATATTACGCCAGCAGGAAGATTGCTTGATTCCACTGGACATGCTTACAGGGTAGCCCGAGTTTTTACGTTTTGTATTAACAAAGCCGAAAAATTTTTTAGGGTCTGTTATAATGCCTTCCCCAATTTTTTTTTACGTAATTTTCATACGCAATCCGAGACTTAAAAGAGAATTCGGATACCACCGTGTCATATCTACTCTGAAGATTAAGAGTGTAGGCGCTCCCATTCTTAAGCTTTTTAGCCCTTCGCACAACCCTCTTTCTACGAATCTTTCATTTTCGTATATCGAGGTGACCAAGGTATATCCAAGCAGACAATGTGCTGGAATTATATATTGCGCCGACCGAGATTTGAACTCACGACCTTCGCATTATAAGACCAACACACTACGCACTAGGCTACACCCTAGCTTAGGGTTTTGATAAGCAGATTCAAAATCATCCAAAACCTTCCACTTCCTCTGCCACCTCCCATACAAATGCCATGAATTCAAAAAAAAATGTTCAATTCCCTTAAAAATTATGAATTATTATGCAGAAAATTGTCCCTTTCGGCATGGACTCAATTGCGTCTCCTATGATGAAAGATCGGTCGAACTCTCAAATATTTAACTGCTAATAGAAAAATAATTCATGCTAACGTTTCAGAAAACAATTTCTGCCAAACATCTGTACAATTGACTTGGTGTTGGTGGATTACCCCGCAGACATCGTATTGTCTTGCCATATAGTCGTCCTCAGGGGCAGAATAATATAATTCTCACCAACTGCATAGCAACTTCCCAGACTTCCATTATGATTGCTTATTAATCCGATTAGATCGGTGAACTTATTGCTATAGCTAAAAAAATGCGTTCGATTCGCCATTAAAGCCATTTTCGGCGTAGGTGTATAATACAAGTCTGCAAAGTTCATAAGAAAGCTAAGAAATACTTTGTTATCTTTTCAGGCCATGTTAAAACCAGACTTCAATCATTCTTTGAAACTATCGTCAAAATTGATTACAAAAAGTCCAGAAGACAATCGGAAAGTTTAGCATAAATACCAAAGTACTTACTTGGATATTGAGCCTAATTTAATAATAATTGTTTATTTTATTTCATAGTTTTAACATGGGGACAATACAATGAAGAATGGTCAATCTAAGATTTAATGTCGGTGAAATGTTGAACATAAAATTTAAATTCCAGAAGCTTAAAGATTAATTTAAAACCAACAGGATTTATCTTTTTTCCGAGATAAAAAAGATAAAAATGTTGAAAAACTGGAAAAAAAGTTCGTACAAATTGTATAGGTTAATAAAACCGAGTTGATTTTTCGGAGTTCATTGTTTTTCGTCCACGTATTTGTCATTCCATTCATCACAACGATCCAAAAAAAAAATAAAAATAATGCACTAAGCATAAGTGAAATTGATCAACACAGCGATAGGTCATCATAAGCCCATAGAGTATAATGGTCAATGGTAGGTTTCGAATTCGGAGCACGTTTGAGAACCTCGACGGGGATAATGCAAATCGACAGTAAAGGAACCACTTGTCGTCGTCATCATCTTCTAGCGATAAGACAATGGGCCGGAACCGTAACCAGGTTTCATTACCACCTGATTTGATTATCACTTCTAGTGGTGGTGGCTACTTAGTACCTACCTTTTGCGATAGCTTCAAGTACTGTCCAACATCTAATACAGCACTTTGAGTAAGTACTTAATGCTGAGGAAAGTTACGATCCGGTGTTAGTCGGAAGTAGTCAACGATCGCATTTGGATTAATTAATTTTAATACGACGAACCAAATTATTCGCAATGTTACGATTTATCTGTACCGTGTTGTGCTTGTGTGGAGCATTTCAAAGTGTCCTAAGCGAGGCTGCTGTAAATAAGGACTCGTACTTGAATGCATTGCAGACTTCTCATCAAGAAAATAGTGGTGTGTTTTGAATTCGAAGTTTTAAAATTTAGTTTATTGTGTTCTAATAGGAAAAAACTATTGTGATAGGATCAGCAGTGTATGTGCGAAAAATAACGCGATGTGATATTTAAAAAAATAAATTCTGGCATTAGCAATTAAGATATGGAAACCACAAAGACTAAAATAATAGGATAAGCCTGAAAATTGGAATGAAAAATTTTGTTTTTATGCAACAATTTATAAAAATTCTGAAATTCATTTGAAATGCTTGCATAATACTAAAATTTCAAAAAGGAAGTTTCATAAATTTTCTTCAAAGCTTGAATGAATATTATAAGTTCTAATTATTTAAGATCAAGCAAACAATTTCCTTGGAAGATCCCTATAGAATGTGAAACAATTATTTTTCACATAGCTCGGTCCTGCGCATCGGCATTTAGTTGTCGCCAGGACTTGCTTATTCCTCTGATCTCCTGTTTGCTACATGGTCGACTAACCTGCCATTATAACCTACATGTTACGAGAATTTCTGCTCTGGTTTCCTCCAAGTACGACCGATCTAATGCCACTTCCGCCTTTGAATCTCAGTGCCTATTTTAGTGTGTTTAATTCTATTTATAAGATGTGTCAACTATAATTATCGATTTCTGTAAAACGCAGAACTAGGGATACCAACATCATTCATATAATGATAGAAGAGGAATTGACATACGAGGGTCGTTTGATAAGTCCCTGGCCCAAATGACAAAACGTGGTTTCACGAAAAAGTTTTTGCTATCGCTAGGTAGATGGCACTTTCGAACGGTCTCATGAATTTTTTCAGGTTTCTGTAGGTAACAGTTTGTTTTTGGCAGCCATTCTAAGTTGACGTGTCACGCGAATCGTCAACGATGGACCCTGTCCACACCTGCGCGGTTTCCATGTCCAAATTACACGATTTGCGGTATGAGATCGTTGACCACCCACCTTATTCGCCCGACTTGGCCCCATGTGACTTTTTTTTGTTCACCTCGGTGGACAAAAATTTTCATCGAACCAAGAGGTGAAAGACGCCGTTTCCCAATTTTTCGCAGACTGTGACAAAAATTTCTTTTTGAACGGTAACATATTTGAGAAACATAATTGAGAAACGTTGGACCAAATGTATTAACCTCCAGGGAGATTATGTTGAAAAATAAAAAAAAATTTTCCGGAAAAAATGCTTTTTTCTTACTTGGGCCAGGGACTTATCAAACGACCCTCGTAACTACTTAAGCAACTTCTTTTAAGAAAAATAATTATTTTGTTCTACCTATGTATTCATATTTTATGATTTCAAATTAAAAAATTTCTAGGAAAAAAACTGCGAAATATAATAAATTATGTACGAAATTAGTAATCTCTCAAAACAATCTTCTACTACCTCACATCAATGGTGTATTTTTATATGTCCCAATTTTTGCAAAAATCTATTCCATCTTCTTAATGGCACATCAGTACGAGATAGCTGTCGAATATTAAAGAGCTGAATGCAAAATCAGATCCAGAGCAACGAATTTCATGAACGAAAATTCAAATTCTGCATCCAATAAGTACGGATTTTTGATTTTGGGTTTACAACTTTATTTTCCTGTTTTTTCCGATATTTTACTTTATTATTTTAATAATAAAGTATTGTGATCGACTTGGGAAAAAAAAAATTTTCATGACTAAATTAGCCTAAAAATGCAAAAAAAAAATCCGTCTGTCTGTACGCCGTACGCCGTACGCCGACGTGTACGCTCAGCGCACATTAACTCCCAAACCCTTCAAGATAGAAAGTTCATTTTTGGGGAGATTGTAGATAGTTGCGGATCTCAGGCGATACCCATTTTGAGGGGTATACTGGTTCAGGGGGAGGCGGGGGGAGCGCTTAAACCGAAAAATACGAATTCAAATATCTCAACCATGGTAATAGCTAGGAAGCTAAAACTCAACACACATATAGAGGGGTTTGTAAGACAACTTCTAAAAATAATTTAATTTTTTTATCCATTGGGGTGCGAAAAGGGGGGGCTAAGAGCCGAATTTTTTTTCAAATGATTATATCTTCGAAATTACTTACCATAAACAAATGATATTTTGAGACCATTAAGGTGGCATATAGGTTCACTAGAATCAGTTTAGATAAAAGCTAATTATTGTAAGGGGGAGGGTCAGGTTGGGTGCAAAGAAAAACACTTAAAAATCAATATCTCGGCTATTTACTAAGCTATGTAATTGAATCTTAGAACCTATATTAAGCAATACTAAAAAAATACGAGAAAAATATAACATTTGGACAAAATAGTAGTGGGGGAAATGGGGAGCATTTCAAAAATGATGCACTTTCCAAAATTTCAAACCGTTATAATTCAAAATTGAGTGCAGATATCAAATTAAAATTTTGTCAAATTGTAGATCTAGGTAGTTTTTAAAATTGGTAAGAATTTTACGTCGGGAGGTGTAAGGGGAGGGAGGTGGTAACCAAAAATATCGAAAATTTTGAGTGATTTTTTAAGGGGTCTGGTGAAAGATACAAAATTTAAATTTTCCATGCGGATACATCTATTTGTTGTACATACAGAAAAAATAATAAAAATTCCACAATTGTTATGCACCGACCCCCCTAGTCTACCGTGCACAAGGTGTTTCATGTGCAATGAAAAAACCACATAAACTGAAAATTTTTGAATGAAATTTGAAGGTAGAAACTTGAAAACTTGTCAAATGCATCTAAAAAAAATCTTTAAAAGAATGAAATATTAACTGGTCAAATACCTTGAAAGCTTCTACTCCCTCCTATACAAAATGATTTTTTCGACCATTTTTAAGAAATTAATTATCACCTAATTAGTAAGAGCTATCAATTTAAAATTATGCACAAAATCATTTGAAAATAGTTGAAATCGAACTGCGTCAAAATTTTTAAGATCACACTTGCCCTCCCATACAAAAGTATGATTTCGATCAATTTCAATAAAACAACTGCTAACCAACAAACTAAATGAAATTTTGTACGAGCACCTTAAAAGAGAAAAAAAAGAAAATTGCGTCACAAATTTTGCGATTCCTCTACCTCTTCTACCCCCTCCCATACAAAATTATTTTTTCGACCATTTTTAGGAAATCAGTTATCAGTTAACTCTTAAAAGCTATCAATTTCAAATTTTGCGCAAAAACTTATAAAAATAATCGAAATGATATTACTTTAAAAGTTTTGCAATCGCGCTTGCCCTTCTACCCCCTCCCATACAAAAGTACATATCATTTCGACCTATTTCATTGAATCAACTAATAACCAACAAATTAAAAGCTACGAACTTGAAATTTTGTACGAGCACACTACAAGAGAAAGGAAATAAAATTGCATCACAAATTTTACGATTCCCCTACCTCCTCTACTCCTTCCCATACAAATGTTTAGTTTCGTGAATGTAAAATACACCGAATTTTATGAAAATTCTATGCAACTTCGTCTATGAAACACATTCTATACAGAGAATATTAGACGTAATTCAAGCAGTCAATTAAAAAACTATTAACATTCACCCACTCTTACTATCACCCCTCACCCCTCCCCTCATAAAAACTCAAACTTGCATAAATAAACGAACGAACTATTGATTATATGTACCGGAGCTTTTGAACGTTTCCGCAAATTGTTAAATTGACAATTGCCCTGCCCAAGAACCCCTTTCACTTAGTCTTCCCTAACCACTCTAACCTGCATATTGACTTTCCACACATACGCAACTTGTCCCAAGAATAATAAAGTTTCGCCCGACTTGTTGGCAGTTTATTTTTAAATTGTTAATAGAAAAGTTGCATAATTGATTCAAAATTATTTAATCATTTTTATCAAAAATATTAGCGATTATTTCTTTAGCAGAAATAAAACTTGGGCTCTTGGTATTTTTAACAACTTAACAACGTATTAGTTGTATGACTTATTCAACTTTTCGAAAAATACAAATTTCGCTTTTTTGAGCACGAGGAAGTTGCTGAGTTAAACTAGTCCAGATTTCTCTGCAGTATTCTAAGAGTTTTCAGGTTAATTTCAAAAAATTGCCAATTCTGTGTATAAACGGATTTCAATTTTTTCCATCCAAGGATCTACATATTCACCACTCGGAACTGTATTTTCTACTTAGTTAGAAAAAGCTCAAGCTAGCTCACTTTTAACAGCTACCGAAAAACCCACCTACCAATGAATTTGTCCAAAATTCTGAGTCGTTCTTTAAAAGATAACACTAATCGATAATGTACAGATTTGGCGTCAATGGCGCCACCTGTTTTCAATCATGAACCGCGCAAAAAAAAATATTTTCGCTGCTCTTCATGCTTTACATTTTTTACGTTATACTTGTGTTGTCAATCAAACCAATCAAATTCCTGTTAGGACCCCCTATATGGCATAGGACAGAAACAACTTTCTTCCACGCATCAGTCTTTAGCTTTTTTCAGGACCTGTTTATTCCTCTGGCCTGCTGGTCAACTGCTCGCTTCCATGTCGACCAACCCAACGTCTTCCTGGAGAATTATAATCCATAGCCGATGTTTCGCTCTGTTTTCCTCAAAATGTGTCCGATCCACTGCCACTTCCGCCTTTGAATATCAATGCCTATTTTTGTCTGTCCAGTTGAACTCCAAAGTTCGCCGTCGGAAATCACTTCTAGCCAGAATATTCCTGAAATGCGTCGGAGGCGTTGATTCATGAAAGTTTCCAATTTCATGTTAAGTCGAACGGTTACTTTCCACTTAGTACAACCATATAACAACACGGATTTGACGTCAAAACCTCGTAGCTTCGTACGAAGGGAGATCTCTTTTAACCACCACAAGGGAGAAAGGATACCAAAAGCCTGACGAGCTTTATTTAGACGAGCCTCAATATCCTTTTCAGCTCGGCCGTCCATGCTAACAATGCTTCCGAGATAGCAAAAATCTTGCACCTCTTCCACATCTTGTCCATTAAGAACAATCGGCGTGCTTGTGTTCGAACCCATGTGTATGTACTTAGTTTTACCCACATTTATTTTCAGTCCCGCCTCTTTGCATTTAGAATGCAACGAGTGAACATTTGACTATAAGTCCGACCGGTTATGTGCAAGCAAACACACGTCATCAGCATAAGCAAGGTGACTTAAGATGTTAAATAGTCTCCATTGAAGAACTTTATCTTCCCCACCTTCGAGTGTAGCTTTCAAGATGTCATTTATTACCACCAGAAACAGGGCTGGTGATAATATGCAGCCTTGTCTGACACCCGTTCGCACAGGAAAGCTCTTGGACAGCTTTCCTCTATGTAAGATGCGACACCTTACATCTTCGTAGGATTCTTTTATCTGAAATACCTTCGCAAAGCATTCCATGTATAATCTCTGCAGTGGTTGTTATTATCCAAAAGTTTAAAAAAGTTATATCCCAAATACTTTGGTAAAATCAATAGCATTCTGGAAAAATTGCAGCACTCAGTTGCTCCGATTTACCTTTCAGGATAAAGAAAACGCCATTTACGAGTATATCAAAAATTTGAAGGTTCAGGCAAAAAACTTATATGGTAACAGTTCATTAATTTTTACTGATCTACAATTTTGCCTAGCTTCACAATTCAATCCAATTGATGTGGAATTTGAAAACATGTTTTTGGACTGCAGCGCCATTTAATAATGCAATTACTCAACTTTTAGCCCAGAATAATAAGCCATCTGATTGCGGAAACCGCATCAAAATCTGTTCAATCATTTTTCCGCGATCTGTGACAAACAAACAGACACACATTTTAAATTAAGGCTCATTGAGTTCTTCGTGATTTTAATGTTAGTAAAAGTTAATTATTTTTCTTAGCTCCTTCAATCGGTCGCGAAGATTATGACTACCGCCAAGACTTCCATACCGGCTACGACTATCAACCGGCTCCTATAAATCAACATTACGGACCGCCACCGCCCGCATATGGACCTCCAGCGCCCGTATACGCACCACCAAGGCCAATTTATGGCCCACCTCAGCCAATCTATGGACCACCACACCCACCGGCACCATATTACCACCCGCGCGAAACCTGGCTATGGGACAAATTAAAGTTCAAGATAAACCTGTTCACGATCGGTAAGATCCTGCTCAAGTTGATTATCTTCAAGAAAATCGTTAAATTCATCGCTCTCATATGTCTACTACTGTTCTTGCCGAAGCTTCAGAGTCTCAAGGATGACGACGATAGTGGGAGCGGATCGGCAGAGCTGATTCGAAGTTTCTCCGAACAAGGTATGAGATCATAGAGTCCCTAAAAGGACAATGAAGTCCACTATATCATCACATTTCTTTTGCTTTCTAGCTAAACTTAACGGCCGGATAAATGAAGTTACCGAATTCGCAAAGACCGCTTTCGAAACTTTCTCGCGAAAGTACGAGGGTTGTGAGCGTGAGCAAATTTGGTGCAGAGTCCAGCGAATGGTGGACACTGTGGATGCCAACTATCCATACGAGAAGTAATTTTTCTGGTATTCTGCAATAATCGTAATCATTATCCTTCTTCCCATGATTCGCAGAATAGTGAAACTCTACTTGCCGGACGCCGAGATTAAGCCTACCAAAGTGACCACCAAGAAAAATTAGTACGCACACCTTATAGGGCAAAATCGATACGTTACGCGACGGAATTTCATATTGGATTGCACCCAGTCGTTCGTCGGATTGCCGGGCCGATTTGTAATTAAAATTCTGCCTTCGATTTGACCGATCCGTGCCTTTAATTGAATCATTTTTTTGTTTCTTCTGTTTTCTTGGCCAGTAGTAAATTTAAGTTTTTTATTGCTTGCTTATAGTAGAGTTTTTGTTGTTTTTAGGTATGCGCGTATTTAGTTGTTAGTTTCTGCAAGTGTGATGGAATGCATGTATCATATTGGAATGCTTCCTTTATTTTAAATAATGTTATTTATTTATTTAATTTATTTTTATAATATTTATTGAAATTAAATTATTTGATTTAAAGAAGACTTTTTTTTTAAATAATATTAAAATATTTTTTAATGGTAGCAATCAACTTTAACTATGTTTTAACAGATTTTTGATTGTATTTCTAGTTGGTTCAACATTTATTATTTCAGAGAATGAATTAAACAGAGAAACATAAAAGAATTGTGATTGGGTGTAAAGTCCAATCATGCGATACTCTAAATGAAACGGGAAGGAGTTTTATCAACCGGAAAATATGTCATCTCAAATTCTTTCGAAAGCTGGGGTGTAGCCTAGTAGGTAGCGTGTTGGTCTTGTAATGCGAAGGTCTTGAGTTCAAATCCCAGTCGGCGCAACACATAATTACAGCCCATTGCCTGCTTGGATATACCTTGGTCACCTCAATCTACGAAAATGAAAAAATTCCACAATAAGTAATGAAAAATGTTAAGGAACCTGAATATCAGGAGGCCAAGGTCCGATTTGGGCTGTAGCGCCATTGTAGAAGAAGAAATTCTTTCGAATAGTGAATTAGTGAATTTTGTATGGGAGGTGCCAAAAATAGAGGGGGAATATTTGTAATTTTTGTATATGGCACCGAACGTGGTAAGAAAAATGTTTCGTGCTGAATTTAAAGTCTTTAGCTCTCATAATTTTCAAAGAAATTGAACATTGTTTTTCTGAATTTGGGGCATTTGTATGAGAGGTGGCAGAAGAAGTGGAAGGCTTTGGATGGTTTTGCAATTGATTTTGAACGTCCTTCAACTATGGCACGAAATTGTGCTACCTTCGGTTCGTGTCGTCGATAAATTATGTCCTGTAAAATGAACCTACATATGTACATACATATAAGTCTTGAAAAATCTTCACAAATCAAAGAAAATCTTTGACTATTATTAATGCAGCTTTGGGGAAATAAACGACCAGCATAAAATAAGACTATTGATCACCTTTTGACTGTGATAGTAGAAAAGGAAGAAGAAATTAGTGGGTATTTCCGGTAGAAACTAAAATATTTAAAATATTTATTTAAGCGTTAGTACCAAATTTTAAGTTCACAGCTTTTAATGGGTGCTGACTGATTTATTATAAAAGCTTCGAAGTAAAATTATTGTAAGGAAGGGGATTCGATATTCCTTTTCAACAGTCATAATCTTAATTCAAATTTAATATTTTTCTGTAAATACTGCAATTTTCATTCTATACGCAAAGCAATTTTGCTAATTATTTAGAATAAATTTGCATTTTAAATCAACCGGAATATCTCTTAAAATACTAACATCATTAAATTTGAAAAATATATAAAAGCCTTTTTATACTCTAGATGGAATCTGAGAGTATTATACGTTTGCTCTATATAATGCCAAGAAATAATGCTCGCACGGAAGCGCCATGGGCACAGAAATATTTTTTGTCAATCAAAAATCTCAAAACCGGATGTCCGTCCGACTGTGCACTTTCTAGCTTGAGAACGCGTTGAGCTAGAAAGTTGAAATTTCGTATGCATCGTTTTTGGCAAAAAAGTAAGTTCAACTTCGTCAACGGGCTAAATTGCTCTACCCCTACTACCTCCTCCAATGCGAAACGACACAATTTCGAAATTTTACAATAAACGGATTCGCTCGAAAAGTATAAGATCTATTGGTCTGAAATTTGGAATATATTACCTATATTACCTTTACTATTTCAAACTACCATATACAAATTATTTGTGTCCTCTCCCTCCTTCCACCCCTCCCATACAAACTGCACTTTTTCATGAAATGCTCTAAACCAAATTACTCAGTGCTTATAAAATTTATCGAATTGTAAGAGCAAAAAAAAATTAGACGAATAGCTTCACTTCTTCTATACCCTCTCATACAATCTCACACAATTTCACAATTTTACAAAAGACGATTTTCCTGAAAATTATGTATACTACTGATCTGCAATTATTTCTCAAAAAATCACTAAAAAAAACCCCCTCGCCTTCTACCACCTCACATACAAACTGCGCAATTTCACTAAATCTAATACACTAATTCTCTTAGTACCTATTAATTTTTTGATAGTAACTCTGGTGTGATGTGAAAAAATTATTTGAATGTCGTCACCCCCGCCCCCCCCCCCCAACCACTACCGCTTCAAAATTTCTTAAAACCTACAAATTTCTCTTTCATCTAGAGTATCGCACGAATGTGCTTTACCCCCAATCGTAGTCCTATTATGTTTTTAGGAAGAATTTCACACTTTCTATTATCAGAACAGTAGTTGTAAAAGTTTTGTATCCCAATTCGTGATATATATAAAAAAAAACTGCCAACAAGTCAGGTGAAACTTTATTATTCTTGGGACAAGTTGAAGATGCATGGAAAGTCAATATGCAGATTACAGTGGTTAGGGAAGACTAAGTGAAAAGGGGTTCTTGGGCAGGGCTGTTGTCAATTTAACACTTAATTGCGGATACTATTAATAACTCCAGTAAATATTTCATTCGTTTATTTACGCAAATTTAGGTTTTTATGAGGGGAGGGGGGAGGAGTGATAGTAAGGGTGGGTGGATGTTAATAATTTTTTAATTGATAGCTTGAATCACGTCTGTGTAGAATGTTAGTTTCATAGACGAAGTTGCATAGAATTTTCAAAAAATTCGGTGTATTTTACTTTCACAAAACCAAACATTTGTGTGGGAGGGGTTAGAGAAGGTAAGTGAATCGTAAAATTTGTGATACAGCTTTATTTTCTTTCTCTTGTAAGGTGATCGTACAAAATTTTAAGTTCTAAGCTTCTAATTTGTTGGTAGTTGATTTATCGAAATCATACTTTTGTATGGGATGGGGTAGAGGAGCAGGCGCGACCTCACAACAAACAAAATTTCAACTATTTTCAAAAGTTTTAAGATGCTCCCTATTTTCTCCCACTAATATTATGTCGAAACGTTAAATTTTTTTCGCATTTTGCTAGTATAGCTTAATATATGATCCAAGTTTCAATTACATAACTTAAGAGATAGTTGAGACATTTTTAAGTGTTTTTCTTTGAAGCCTCCCCCCCCCCCCACCGACCCTCCACCTTACAATAATTACCCTCCATTGATTTTTCTTCGAAACTGTTTAAGCTATCGACTTAAAATTTGAGTCAAAATATACTGATGTAAATATCATTAACATCACAAAATATTGACCTGATCCCCTCACTCCTTCTACCTTCTCCCATACAAATACACATTTTTCAAAAATTTATTTATTCGATTTTTATTGAAGCTAAGTGAACAAATTTTTGCCAGTGTTAATTCCATTATAATGGCAACCAGTTCTAAGAAAATCATCATTCCTTTTACCTCCACCCATACAAATTTCACGAAAATTTAAATATTTAAATTAAATTATTTTTCTTCGGAAATGTCAAAGCTATCGACTTGAAGTTTTGTTTAAAGTTAAAAGCAAATTCTAAGCAAAGCGAGCTTCAAGAGTGCTTTAAGGAAAGCAGATTTGAAGCATGCACCATCCTTTAAAAAAAGAAGCATGCTCCAAATGTGCTTCAAATGAATTTTATTGTAAGGGCTAACTTATAAGGCCACGCAATGTTAAAATTTATATGGAGTTTAAAGGGGATTTCTAGCACTACACTGCTTCGCAAGTTGCGCTCTGAAATGTCTTCTGGAGCGCTCCATTTCCCGCTGGGTGTGTCTCAGTCATCAGCTGTTTAAATTTTTGGAAGGTGTAAACATGGAGCGAGCCAATCAAAATCATTAATTTGTGAGGTAGGAATTTCTTATGCGAAAATTTTTTGAGTGTATGGGGAACATCCAAAGAAAGCTTGTGGACTCTGAAATTTTTTGATTCTGAACAGGTTTCTCGTGAGAGACCTCCGAATTTTGAACCTCTGAAAAAGAGGAAGACAGCAACACGATCGACGACACCTCTTCTCACTCATTCTCGTACATGGCGTTCTTAGAGCTTTTGGTTGTGTCGTATTCAACTTGAAACGTGGATGAAAAGAACCCACGTTTTCTGCTTTATATTTTCAGTGTGGCCCAATTGCACTATTTTTGGGTTTTCTTGCATGAACAAATAACTTTGTTGTAAAGTTTTTAATGAAGTGTTGAATCGACAATATTTGAATTAGAATTTTTGCGCCCTGCGCGGCATAATTTAGTTTAAGAATTAAATTGTTACCTTTGTATGTATTTAGTCAAGTAAGTAAGCTGCTTGACGTTTAGAATAAACACATTCGCAATGAAGACGCGAACGAGCAAATCTACACATGTGTTTCTTTTTGGGAGAATGTTTTTTTAGAATAAAAAAATAATACAAAATCTACTATAAAAGATAAGATGTCTTACGATTTTTATAGTAGATTATAAATTGCAGTGATAATAAATATTTTAATAATTAAAACTGAATATTTTTTCAATATTTTTCAACTCTCTACCGATATTTACAGGTTGTTTTTTTAGATGCGGAGAACTTTAAATTGAAAAAAAAGACAGAAAAATGTTTATAATATTCATAAAATTGGCTTTATTTGAAACATAATTTTATAGCATTAATAAATTGAATATGATTTTGGGCATGTGGGCACCGCGGCTGGCGCGTGCATGACGAAAGAATTTTATATAAAAATTTTGTACAGTGAAAATGCACACTTTTGTCTAAATGGCTATGCCAATAGGCAGAATTGCCGCATTCGGAGCGATAATATTTTTTTTTTTACAGAATGACCTTTGTTATAGCAGAGATTAGTGAAGGCATATGTCTTCACTTATCTCTGGTTATAGGCAATTTCGGCCTTTATGTTCAATGCACAAACACAGTCATGGAGATAAGGAATGGGAAGGGAGGGAAAGGGGGAGTGAGAACGACCGTAACGAGTGGAGAAGCTGCTATATTTTTCAGTTGTACTGGCTGCTTACTGACAAATATTTGGAGATGTTCTGGGGGATGGAATGATAGAAAGTGAGCAGAAACCATCAACTGAGTATCTAGGCCTTCTTAAAGTGGAACTGTTTCACTTTTACACCGTTGGATCATTTTATTTCGAATAATTTTTCATCACCAGTAGCAACTGAAAAATTCGCGCTTAAAAAAAATCCCCTGTTTGGAGTGGGAATCAAGCCCACGGCCTATTGACTGAGAAGCAAGCACGCTACCCACTACGCCACAGAAGCCTCAATATGATAACTTACAAGCCAATATTGAAACACTTTATGGGCCGGTGGAATCATTGGTCCATTTGTCTTCAAAAATGGTGATGTTCAGAATGTTACAGTTAACGGTGAGCGGTAAACCGACACGATTACTAACTTTTTCGTACCTCAATTGGAGGGCATTAATGTGGCTGACATGTGAATTCAACAGGACGGCACCACATGTCACACAGCGAGCGATACAATTAATTTGTTAAAAGAAACATTTGATAATCGATTAATATTTGAGCAAGAGCGGCGAGTCGATTAATATCTTCCATATGAACATTCGTAGCATACCAAAAAATTTAGATGAATTGCTGATATTAATGAACAATTTAAACTGTCCTTTTCACCTAATAATACTTACGGAAACTTGGTTAAGGGAAACAGATGCTTATAGAATAAAAGGATATAAAATGTTTAATGGGGGAACAAAATATAATAAATGTGATGGGGTAGTAATTTATGCTAGAAATAACTTATCTGTGGACTTAACAAAACACGAAATTAACTATGCTAACTGTTTAGACTTGGAAATAAACTTACAGGATAACAGTAAAATTAATGTCACTGGTATTTACCGGTCGCCTAGTACTGTAAATTTCGTTAACTCTCTGGATGATATCTTGAACATAAAACGAGAATCACCGAATCATGTGATAATTGGGGACATAAACATAGATATTTCGAAAAAAAAATCCATCAAACATAGTAAATGAGTACCTCGATACACTAATGAATTTTGGTTTCCTCCAACACCTCAATGGGATAACAAGAGTGGAACACGGAAGCAATACATGCATTGACCATATATTCGTAAAATGTGACACCAAATACGTTTTCACACCAGCAATCTTAGAAACTTTTATTACTGATCACTATAGCACGTTAGCAAAAATATACTTTAATAAAACAAAAGATGTAGGTAATAGTGCAAAAGTAAGAACCAATATTGACGTGAGAACATTAAAGAATATATTGAATCGGAAGATTGGAAGCCTGTTTATAATTCATTCCATGGAGATCAAATAACAAATCGTTTTATTGAAATCTTAAACAAACATATTACAAACTCCCAATATCTTATTTCGACTAAACAGCCTTCTTCACTTAGACCATTAAAGTCATGGGCAACAAGAGGTATAGTATCATCTATACGTAAAAGAAACAGATTAGCTGCAAACATTAACAAACAAATCACCCTAGGGGTATCCCCAGCTAAAATCGCACATCTTAAAATTGAGTATAAAACATATAGGAATAAATTAAATTCCATAATTAAATATGCCAGATCCCAGTATTTTAAAAAGGAAATAGGTAACGCAATTGGAAATCCAAGGCAGCTGTGGCGAACAATAAATGAAGCTGCCACCCGCACTAATAAGACTGAGTTGCCGAATATTACTCAAATAATTGACAAAGATAACTCTTTAGTTACTGATCCTTCCGAAATTGCTGAAGTACTAAATATGCACTTCGCTACTGTTGGTCAAAAAATTGCTGACTCGAATAAGACTCCGCCTAACGCATCATTAAGTGCTGCGGTCACCAATCCACCATTCTCATCATTTCACATTTATCCAATTACCAGGAATCAAATTGAAGCGCACATAACTGGATTGAAAAATAATAAAGCTCCAGGTTTAGACGGATTCACTGCAAATATCTTAAAATTAGTTGCCAGCTATATTTCTCAGCCGCTTTCTCATATCTTCAACGTCTGTATATCGCAAGGTATTTTCCCTAATAAATTAAAGAGTACTATAGTTATGCCCTTATATAAAGAAGGTGACAGAAAAGATTGTGGAAACTACCGGCCTATATCTCTAGTGTCTAACCTCGCAAAAATTTTTGAAAAATCCATAAAAAAACGGTTAGTGAAATACCTTGATGAAAATCAGATATTAGCTACAAATCAATATGGTTTCAGGGCTGGCACAAATACTTCTGATGCTATTTACGATGTTACGGAGTACATTACTAATGCACTTGACCAAAATGAAAAAGTTTTAGGTTTGTTTTTAGATGTTAAAAAAGCTTTCGATACTGTTGATCATTCTCTCCTCCTTACTAAGCTTAGATCTATCGGGTTCAGTCGTAATGTATACTCCCTGTTCCAATCTTATTTGACCGATAGAACTCAAGTTGTGAAAATAAATGAAAATTTAAGTAGTCCAATATACGTTAAATATGGAGTTCCGCAAGGTACAGTGTTAGGTCCAATTTTATTTTTAATGTAAGGTATATTAATGAGCTATGTAAGCTGGATGCAAGCGTTATAGAAGGACACATAGTGACCTTTGCTGACGATACAGTACTCAGTTTTAAAAGTAACAATTGGACTAACACTTTTGATAAAGCAAACGTTATTAAATCATAATAAATTCTACTCTACTACACAAGCTTTCCTAGAATTTAATGTAATGAATGTTCGTCAACTGTTCGCATCTGTTTTATTAAAGTACATTTTTTGTCACCAAGAAGAGTTTCCTTTATTTCACACAAGGATAATTTACGAAGTCAGTCACTTAGAACTACATATCCATACAGCTAGAACTAAAAAATCATCAACAAAGAGGCACCCTAGTTTCTTAGGGCCCAGAGCGTACAACAAAGTACCAGCTGAAATTAAAAATATAATGAATTCGTATAACTACAAAGTGGTAATTAAAAAATTTATATTCAATAACCCAAATTTCTATAATGCCTTTTCAAATAATGGTGATTACCTGTAATTAGTATATACACTTAATATTATAAAACGAATGTAAATTACTAGAATTTAAGATTTCTTAGTTTAATTTAGAAACATTTAGAATCTGAGCTCTCACACACATGTCACAATGACTTATGTGACTAATAATTATAAATTAATTATATTATATATTAATTATATTATATATTATAATAATTCGATTTTTTTCTCTGAGGATGTTTCTCTGAGAAAGTCCCGTGTCTACGCCGATAAACCAGAAACTATTGAACACAACATTTGATGCGTTTTTGCCAAAATACAGCCTGATTTACTGCGAAGAGTGTGTGAAAATTGGAGTTCCAGATTATGCCATGTACGCGCCAATCGTAGCGACTATATGCCCGAAATATATTCAAACATTAATGCCATGAAATTACCTTTCAAATAAAGCTAATTTTATGGATATTAGAAGCATTTTTCTGTATTTTACTTCAATTCAAAGTTCTTTGCCTCTAAAAAAAACACCGTGTATAATAATTTGGTTTGCAACTAAATAATTGATATGTGGCAGTACTGCGGGTTAGACTTGCCTAATAAAAAAATCTTTGTGGAAATGAAATGGAATTACCAGATTGAATGTTCACTGTAAGCTTGAGAGAGAGGAAACGCATCACCGATCTTTTTATACTGGAATGTATGATTGCGAGCTTACTATGGCGCGTGCTCTAAATTACGTAATAGCAAAGAACGTGAGCTTTTTTCGTAGTACACAAAACACAAACTCACAGAAATTGCAAATTGAAATCCATACTCTGATACTATTTCAATTTTTCCGGACTAGCTTTGCAAACGAAAAGTGTGTAGCAATGTCGTCTTTAAGTGTTTTCATAGACAAGATTTATGAAGTGTGATTAAGACAACATTTCACCTCTGCTCGTTCCTATCTACCGAATTTCCGAAAGTTCGAAATGTTGGCCGAAAAATTTTCTCAGCAGTCATTAGTGAACACAGGTCGCTGAAACACAAGTTTCGAAAGTATATAGTTTCTGCCTCTTGAATTGCAGTGCAGTGATAATTTCGGCATAGTGCTTTCGTATGTCTCATAGTGCGCGCTTTATGTGTAATCTATTTATAAGCTAGGTGTGAATTAACACGTGGTGAGTGTTATTTTTAAATAGACCATCAAATTTATTAAGTTTTTTTTGTTTTGAAAAGATAGCAAAAATAATCAGCAGTTACTGTATTACGCACAAGAAATTCAATTTCTTCTTTCTATCTGTATTTGCATAGCCTTCATTTTTTGATATTGTTGGCAAAATAATATGCCTGTTCGGTTCAAGTACTTAAAATATAACGTAGAACGCTGTATAATAAGCTCCGACCGATATTTAACACTGTTTTCTTGAATCTATTATAAACATTTGATGATAAGGTATAGGACACGCCGATAAGTTTTTGTTTTGATCGCAATGCACAATAAATTATAGATTTCCGATAGAGCAATACGATCGTGATTTGTTGAATAAGATTTAATTTATATACTACATACGTAGGAAAAAGCTAGATTAGTAGATTACGATCTAAGATTAATCGTGCTGACCTAACCCAGGCAAATTACAATCAAAAGTTGTGTTATGAACGATATACATACTTACTTGAGTCATTTTATTCAATTGAAAAAATAATTTACCCCATTGCGGTTTTGTCAAGAACACTTTTTAGTTGTAATTTTATACAGAATATTTCTAACGAACCACATTTTAACGTAGAGTTCTTAATGTTGTCGATGTTAAGGCATGTTCGCTGAAATAGCAGTGCGATGACGAACACGCTTAATATCCACATTTCTACTGATACAAGTTTGTTGAACATGCAGAACTTAATTATAAAAAATAAAATACTTGGAAACCCTGGCAAAAGTTAATGTTTTCGAGGAAATCCCTACTTCGGATGTGAAATGTCAGCGTGGTTTTTACGAGTTTGTTCTAAATTGTCAAATTAATCTTTTTTTTTTAAAAGCGATATTAAGAGATAAACTATGCATCACAAAATTATTTATGTTGGCAACTCCAAAAATGTATGTCATTTGTAGCAGTAGTAGAGTGGCAATAAAGAATGGAGTCTGACCTGTCAAATTGGCTAATGCATGTGTTTCTATTTGTTCCCTATTAAAATCAATTATAAGTTATCCACAGCAAGGATACAACAATTTGTACCATGGAAAAAAATCGAAATCTTCAAGTTAAGCCATGCTTAAAGTGCGCTTACCAGCTTTAGGGAAAAAAATGTTTAGAGGGAAAGGAAGCGAATAATGTCCTTAAAATACCCAATAATAAAGTTAACGCAATTTATTCAAAGCAAAGGAATTAAAAGCAAAAAACATTTTAACAAAATTAGTACCATTGAAATTTATTCACAAAATTATTTGTACTTCATATAATAATACTGGAAAATGCTAGAAATGAAAAGAAAAAGTCATCCTTTTTCGACATTTAATATGAGATGCTGCCTCCTTTTGCATTTATTACTGCCTGCAGTCGCCTTGGAACTGATTCCGCTAAATTCATCGTTATTTCCTTAGGAATATTATTCCAAATTTTAATTATTTCATTGCAGGCAGCTCGTTGCGATTTTCCGATATCATGTTTGATTTGTTGCTTTACGTAATGCCAAAGGTTCTCAATCACATTCAAATTCGGGCTCTGAGGGGGCCAAGGTAAAAACCCTTGTTGAATTTTGTTAAAAAATAAAGTATTTTGACGACCTTTGTGGATAGGAGCATTATCTTGCTGCAGTGCTAAGTCCTCCCCAATCAGGTCTTTGCTGACTGCAAGGCGTTATCGTTAAGAGTTGCCAAATAAACGAACTGGACAACTTTTCCTTTTAGTTCAACCAGTTTTCCTATACCATTGTATGCTATACAGCCCCAAACCATTATTTTTCCGCCATTGTGCAGGCGCAACGGAATGGTTCGCTGTTGTTTTTTCTTAAGGCAGGAGTGGTACGATAATATTCTTTGCCATATAATTCATCTAACGAAAATGCTGACTCATCGGTCCACAGAATGGTTTTCCAGAAGTCTAAGGGCTCATCAATATATTCTTTTACAGATTCCAGTCTGTGAACTTTATTTTGTTCCGATATAAAGTGTACCTTCCTTTTAACAGAACATTTTTTATTCGCTTCCTCCAACCTCCGTCGAATCGTCATATGACTTATTTTGTGTTCACGGTGCAAGCTACCATTTTGAAGCAATATTTCAACTGGAATTGTGTCATCTTTAGTCACCGCTCCAACGATTTGCCGTTACAGAATGACCTGTGTTATAGGCAATTTCGGCCTTTATGTGCAATGCACAAACACAGTCATGGAGGGAAGGAATGGGATTAGGAAGGTAGGGGGGGGGCGAGACTGAGAACGACCGTATCGAGTGGAGAAGTTGGTATATTTTTCAGTTGTATTGGCTGCTGGAATGTTTTACTTTCACACCGTTTGCCCATTTTATTTCGAACAACTTTTCATCGCCAGTAGCAACTGAAAATTCGTGCTTAAAATAATCTTACTGTCTGGAGTGAGAATCGAACCCACGACTTATTGACTGTGAAGAAAGCACGCTATCCACTACGCCATGGAAGCCTCGTTGAATTGTATATTCATCCTATCCAGCAGTGAAAATAAGAAGACTTTGAAAGTAAGGGAATAAAATGCTTCAGTATTGCTAAATTAAAAATTTTATTTGAGTTTCGAAATTTAAAATCAAGACGCTCTTGTTAGTTGGAGAAAAACAAATGGCGTAATTTTAAAATGGAGTCAATAAAAAATTGAAACAGAAGAATAAAACGATTATAATCATGCAAATCAAATTCCTGTTAAGACCCCTTATAGGGGCACAGAAACAACTCCCTTCCACAAGACGCGATCCTGAGCATCGGCCTTAAGCTGTTGCCAGGACTTGTTTATTCCTCTGGCCTCCTGCTCAACTGCTCGCTTCCATGAGTAACATGGTCGACCAACCCGACGTCTTCCTTGAAGATTATAATCCAGTGCCTGTTTGGCGATGTTTCAATCTGGTTTCCTCAAAGTATGACCGATCCACTGCCACTTCCGCCTTTGAATCTCAATACCTATTTTAGTCTGGCCAGTAGTACTCCAAAGTTCATCGTTGGAGATCACTTCTGGCCAGAATATTCCTAAAATGCATCGGAGGCATTGGTTCACGAAAGTCTGCAGCTTCTTGGTAAGTCGAACGATCACTTTCCACGTAGAACAACCATATAACAAGACGGATTTGACGCATGCGTCAAAAAATCGCATCTTCGTGCAAAGGGAGATCTCTCTTAACCTCCAGAAAGCGGAAAGGATATTGAAGGCCTGACGAGCTTTATTTAGCCGAGCATCAACCTTCTTTTTCGGCTCCGCCATCCATGCTGACAATGCTTCCGAGATAGCAAAAATCTTGCACCTCTCCACATTCTATCCGTTAAGCACAATCGGTGTGCTTGCGTTCGAACCCATGTGCATGTACTTTCTATTACGCACATTTATTTTCAGTCCCGCCTCTTTGCATTTAGAATGCAACGAGCGAACATTTGACTCTAAGTCCGAACGAGTATGTGCAAGGAAACACACGTCATCAGCATAATCAAGGTGACTTAAGATGTTAAATATCTCCATTGAAGATCTTTACCTTTCCCACCTTCCAGTGCAGCTCTCAAGATGTCATTTATTATAATATGCAGCCTTGTCTGACAACCGTGTGCGCACAGGGTAGCTCTCGGACAGCTCTTCTCTATGCAAGACGCGACACCTTGCATCTTTATAGGATTCTTTAATCATAGCTATGACCTTATCTGGAATTCCTCTCCTACGCAAAGCATTCCATATGTAATCTCGCTTAACGCTGTCGAAAGCCTTCTCGAAATCCACAAACATGAGATGTAGTGGCGAACCCATTTCAGCTGACTGCTCTAATATTATCTGTAGGGTGTTTGTGTGGTCGGTGCAAGACACCCTTTACGGAATCTAGCCTGATAAACTTCGAGAGTGCTCTCGACGACACCACTAATCCTATTGAGAATTACCTTAGCCATAATTTTTGATACGGCAGTAAGTAGACATATACCACGCCAATTGCCACAATCCCGAAGGTCGCCCTTCTTCGGAATTTTCACAATGACGCCCTCCTTCCATTCAGTCGGATATCTTCCTTCATTCCACACCTCAGTAAAGAGTGGAAGGAGTATATCGGCTGTTATTTCCGGATCCACTTTGAGGAGTTCGGTTGGTAGTCCGTCTATACCTGGAGCTTTCCTTCCCGCCATTGACCGAATGGCGTATCTGGGGGATCGTTCCTAATAGAGAATTGTTGTGGTTGGATGTTTGGTAGTTGTTCTGTTTCTGGAAAATCTTCCTCTGACAAGATGTTTACAATATCAGAGAAGTATTCTTTCCATCGCCGCAACTGGTGTTCATTCATATTAAGGAGAGTTCCGTTGACATCTCTCACCAGGTGGTTGGCGGTGAAATTCCAGTTCGTCAACTGTTTCATGATTTTGAATAGTGAACCCATATCCCCAAGGTAAGCCGCAGATTCTGCCTTGTTTGCCAGATCTTCAATGACCTTTCTCTTGTCGCGTCTAACAGCCTTTTTAAGCTGTATATGAGCATCGCAGTAGTTCTGCCCCAGGTCGGGCGTTTGTTGGTTGACATCGGGTTGAGAGATGATTGCCAATTTGGCTTTTTTTCGATTACCAACCTTGTCCCATGTGTCTTGCGACTTCTAGGGTTTCTCACCGCTTTGCACATATCCCACAGATTCTTCAGCACTAGTTAGAAAAGTGTTTCTGGTTGCCTCCTAATTGGCGTCCAGTGTGCGCATTTCATATTCACTCAATGTGGATGACTTTTCGCGTAGAATAGTGGTGTATTCGCGTTTTTTGTTGGGATCTCTGAGTTTATCCACATTAAGCTTGCGCTTCATTTGAAGAATTTGTGGTCGTCGGATAGCTGCTGTACACAATCTCAAGCAGGCAACCCATTTGGTGATCGCTGCCCACTTCAGCTCCACGTTTCGCTCGCACATCGAGGAGACATCTTCTTCATCGGCAACTTATAGCCAAATGGTCGATCTGGTTCTGAGTAACACCATCAGGGGAAACCCAAGATGTTTTATGATGACTCTTGTGTGGAAAAAGGGTCCCTGCAATGACCATTTGCCGAGTACTGCAAAACTCCACAAATAATTCGCCGTTTTCGGGTCTCTTAATCCAAGGTCGTGACGCGTCGACCCAAGGGTCACCATGCCTCCCCATGACGTGTTCTAGTCCAGTGTTGTCTGATCCAACCTGGGCGTTCATGTCTCCTGAGATGATAATAATATCACCTCTTGGAACACGTTCGAAGATGGCAATCAGTTTGCTATAAAACTCCTCTTTGTCACCAGTTGTTACGGTATTAGTTGGTGCGTAGCACTGCAGAATTGAGACGTTTCTGACACTGGTCCTGAGCCTGACGACGATAATCCTATCCGAAATTGGTTCTCAGCTAATGAGACTGTTTTTCGATCTCGGTGTAAGGACGAACGCCACGTCATTTTTGGCTTCACTTTCAGGGCCAATGTACAGAATAGTATTTCCACTAGGGGTTCGTTCTTCTCCGGATCATGTCCACCTGACCTCGCTCAAGTCCAATATTTGGATGTTATAGTGCTCCATTTCACGGTCGATCACTGATTGGCGGTGCAAGGACCGAGTAACTTCAGCTCTTCCCCCGTCATTCAATATTCGAACGTTCCAGAACCCAATCATAGTCCGTTTTCGAATGCCAAAAGTCGTTACCGTACAATCAGTCCATATTCGATGCGCTGTATTCGTTTCTCTTATCAGTTAGGTCTTAAGATCACGGGTGATAAGCCCATGATCCAGTGAGTGTCCATTTGCCATTTTTAGGGCAAGCAGGACTGGCTGTGGGTGAATTCTACAGCCCCCATCCCACAGGGTGATAGTTAGCTTAGGTCCGTGGAGTCGCTAGTCTCCAAAGATAGTTGCAGGAATTGGTAAAACCTCATCCTACAACTATTCCCTTGCGGGGGCATGCAAAACAAAGCAGTTAATACTACAATTCTGCAACCGTATTTCATTGATGATTTTGAAGCGCTTTATTTTCAGTTGGGTATATATATTTTTTTCTATCATGGTTTCATAAGTCTAGATACTTATAATAAAAAAAAGCATGAAGAAAAAATGGACAGTGCACTATAAAATGCTGATACTAACTGGTAGATTCGAAACAGATTTTTAACACAAAATTATGCCGAACGGCGCGTGCCGTCATAGAGAATAGGGGACAAAGTAATGTTTTTGGTGAGTCAAGAAAGACGTGAAGGTATTATTTGTACGTATAACGATCGCATAGCTGAAAAGGAAACGTTATACGATAACAACAAAGTAAGAACTTCAAATGCCCAACTCTTGATGTCGATCACTGTGCTTTCTCTGTATTTGTAAAAAAATGTTTGAGTACAGCATGCATGAAAAATATTCCGTATTGTCCTGCTCTCCTTAAAGCTCTTGTCGGATGTCGTGATATGATTGGAGTACGGGATGAGCTTGCAACTTCTTTTTCACCCTTTCTTTCATCATGTTGCCGTATTTCAGCGGAAGTATGGAACTGAACCTCGTATCCTGATTGATGCTAATACCTTTCCAATGGTACTTAGTTTATTTTGGATCGTTGGTTTGAGCGGTAGTGCGTTTACAAAAAAACTCATTCTTTTAAATATTTAGATTAATAATTATTATTTCGCGTTCCTTTTGCAGAATTGATAACAATAAGTTGATTGATGCGGAGCATTACCAAGAAAGTCAATCAATCTATCAATCCATTTTCTTTTAAGACCGTCCACAAGGCCCGATCTTGAGCATCGGCCTTTAGTTGTCGCCAGGAAAAGGAAGTGTGGATCATTATGTAATACATTTACGTTTAAATGAAGTTAAGACATAATTTAATCTATTATTATATTCTTTATACTGCAAAGAAAAATTTGCACAGATATAAGAGTAGGTAGCTATCACATTGCCTGGCTTCATGACATGGCATTCATTGGTTTACAGTGGCCCGAATTATTATGCTAAACTATTTTCGCACTAAATAGAATTGATATAAATATTTAATTTGCTACGGATACTATTTATTAACCATTAAATGTGATAATTAGTTTATTGAACATGTCAATATTTTCATCGTCGATATTATTTTTGAATTTTATCACCTGATACTTTCATTTTAGAATTTGACGAAGAGCACAGCTTGCAATATTGAAGAATGCCGAACTCACTGTGTGACGATAAATTCTCGATCGAAACTTTAGACGGTCAAACAAATGGCAATGGATCACACTGCGAAAGTCCAGCGAAAGTTCGGAAGGAGCACATCATTGCGAATTCGGATATTCTGGTTGAAGGGCGAGAAGCCAATGTTATGGTCATTTATACGGGAGGAACAATTGGCATGATGCGAAATAAAGCTGGCGGTAATGTTATAGTTTTTTTTTTTTTGTACATATATATTCATTTTTGACTACAGCTCTTGAACCAATACCAAATCGAATTGTTTCGGAACTTCGACGCTATCCAAATCTACATGATTCCAAATACGCCGAGAAAAAATTTGGTAAGACAACAGCGAAAACACCGCTGGTGCTTCCTTTGGTTTCCACTGAACTTAGGCGCATAGTATACAGCGTGACTGAATATGAACCGCTCCTCGACTCCAGTAATATGACCTTTCAAGATTGGGTGCAAATTGTTGAAGATATTTGGGTAAGTAATAAATTTAAATTATTTACATAACTCATAATCAGTCTACAATGAATTTCAATGATTACAGCAATTTTATCAGTGCTTTGACGGATTTGTTATATTACACGGAACCGACACGTTGGCATGTATAAATTATTTAAAATAAATATTTATGCTATATTTTAGTTTCACATATTAATTATTAGACACAGCGTCAGCGTTGTCCTTTATGCTGGAGAATTTGGGTAAAACAGTAATTATAACAGGATCCCAAATTCCTATATTCGAAACTAGAACTGATGGTCGTGATAATTTCACATCGGCACTTATAGTAGCTGGCAACTACACAATCCCCGAAGTTTGTGTCCTGTTCGGAGCAAAATTAATGCGTGGAAATCGAGCCACAAAAGTCAATACATCATCGTTAGATGCATTCGATGCTCCAAACTCGCCGCCGATAGCAAAAATAGGAATTCAAGTTGATATCGACTACCGATCGATTTTCCGACCATGTACGGACCTGAAATTTGCCGCTCACACAAATCTCAATGAGAACGTCGCACTGTTGCGATTATTCCCTAGTATCTCGACAGCAGCGATTAAAGCTGCCCTACAGCCTCCGATCGAAGGTGTCGTCCTGCAAACATTCGGTTGCGGAAATATTCCATCAACACGCAAAGATCTTATGAATGAGCTTAAGCTGGCATCGGAGAGAGGTGTTATTATCGTCAATTGTACGCAGTGCACTGTCGGATCTGTAGCCGATATCTATCAAACTGGAGTTGTATTAAACGATATTGGCGTATTGCCCGGTTACGATATGACACCCGAAGCCGCTCTTACAAAGTTGGCCTATGTCTTGGGCAAAACGGAATGGTCGGGTGATGTTAGGAAACAGGTAAGTAACGAATAAATCATAATAAGGATTTTATACAGTTTTCGATTCACTTAGATGATGCAAACTAATCTTAGAGGCGAATTGACTCTTTCGAAACCTGCAGAAATGCAAGAAGAGGATCTAATCGAGGCAATTGCTCGATCATTGAGGCTTTCTACTCCCAAAGACCTGGATCAGTTGGGTGCGACATTGTTTCCGGCCATGATAAATTCTGCAATTCTTTCAAAAGATGTTCTCAAGGTAAGTGACGATCATCTCTTTTGCTTATTCGATCGAACGAACCAACAATTTACTATTTCCAGATAAAAAATCTACAAAGCTATGGAGCCGATTTGACTGCAGCTAACTACGATCGGCGTACAGCACTTCACATTGCGTGCAGTGAAGGATCACTTGAAATCGTGAAATTCCTAATACTCAACGGAGTTTCAGTGCATACTCGCGATCGGCACGATCGAACACCGTTGACCGAGGCCATTGCGATCGATAATCATGACATCATTAAGTTTTTAATGAAGTGTGGTGCACATATTACAGGATCATCACGCGGAATCGGTGAACAACTTTGTGCGGCGGCAGCACGTGGTTTTACGAATCGATTGCGATCGTACCAGCTGGCTGGTGTCGATTTGTCGCAAGCCGACCCGTCCGGCAGGACTGCCTTGCATTTGGCTGCCATGCACGGACACATCAATACTGTGATATATTTGCTTGAAAAATTCGTCGAATTGAACGAACAAGACCATCTAGGCCTGACTCCTATTGACTATGCAAAAACGGGAAAACATGTTGAAATTGAAGAATTAATTGAAAAACAAATGGCAGAAACTAGATAAACCATAATTTATTAAATTTATGTAAATAAGACGATATTATTAATTTTAAATAAAGAAATTAACTAAAAGGAAAAAAAACCTAGCCAAATTTGTTTTTTGAAGTTAATTAGAAACTGTAATCAAATACGCAGTATCTATAATAAGTTTCTAGTTATTAATAGCGAATATATCTTCGTAGCAGTTTATTTGATTTAATGAAAAAAATCAGTTAACATCAGAAAAAAATATTCATATATTCATAAGTACTGTACAAAATCACAAAAAAAAAAATAAATGAAACAAAACATAACAGGACTACTATTGCGCGTAAAGCCCAATCTTACGATACTCTAGATGAAATATAAATTTGTGATCCCAAGAAATTTTGTATGGAGAGTGGTAGAAGGGGTAATAACATTGAGCTAACTTTTTTCCATCATGCTAGAGTAGCTATAAAAATATTTTATACAAAATGTAAGCTTCCGAAATTGAATAAGTACCGAGAAAATTATTGTTTAAGATTTAATGAAATTGTGCAGTTTGTATGGGAGGTGGTAGAAGGAGTGGAGGGATTTTAGTGATTTTTTTTAGAAATAATTATGAATATCATAAAATTGACATGTTTTAAATTTTAAACTAGAAACATGTATACATTTCAAGAGATCCGAAATTTTGTGAAGTTTAGAAATTGTGTCATATTGTATGGGAAGGGGTAGAAGCAGTAAAGGTAATCAGTTAACTTTTGCTGATCTTCATGATAATGCTAATTAAGTATTAAGCTAAGATGTAACCTAGTGGGTAGCATGTAGATCTACAATGCGAAGGTCGTGAGTTCAAATCCCGGTCGACGCATAATTCCAGTACATTGCCTGCTTGGGTATACCTTGGTCACCTCAATCTACGAAAATGAAAAATTCTTAGATAGAGAGTTGTGCGAAGGTCTAACAACCCTTCCACAATAAATAATAAATAAATGTTAAAGAACCTGAAGGTCAGGATGCCAACGCCCGATTTGGGCTATAGCACCATTGTAGAAGTAGAAGAATTAAGTATTGAGTACAAAATTTTAGCTCGATATATGTTATACGTACGGAGAAAATCGATTTAGAGTGTTTCATGAAAATTGCAGTTTGTATGGAAGGTTGTGGAACTAGTTGGGGAATTCAAGAGAATCCGGCCGTCGAAGGACTCTTGGTGCGCAAATGTCTCACGGCAATTCAGGCTAAGAAACAATCGTTTCAAAATTTTCCAACTCCAGCTAACAGAGAGCTTTGTAATGCTCCAAGAAATACCTGCAAATCCATCCTTAACCGTGTTAAATTTGATCACGACCAAAAACTTCGGCGGAAGATCCTTCAGAATCCAAAAGGCTCAAGATTTTTCTGGTCTTTTGTCGAAACGATCAACAATAATTTCATCTCTTCATCAGCACCACCACTCGGCGATGGCGACCGCATCGTTAATGATCCGGCTGAGAAAGCTAATCTATTGGCAGTAAGTTTCGCGAGAAAGTCCACACTACCACCTTCAAACCAAACCCCTATCTATCGCAACATCATCAGGTTTTTCGCTGCCTCCGCTGCATTTCCGCACGCGAGTTACACTTACATCCCACATAATAGATTCTGATAAGAAATCCTCTAATCTTCTTTTCCCAGACATCGAAGTACGATAGTAACATAGCATTTCTCATCAAGAAATATTATCGATACCTTATCGCAAGTTCAAGACCTCCATAGATCATGTCCCACGCATGCAACACTTAATTCTAGGATACAAATTAATAGATAAGTAAACTGAAATGCATGCAACACTTAATTCTAAGATAATAAGTACGTAAACATAAAAGAAGAAGCACCGGACTAAACGCCGGTTAGTTAGAAGGAGATTTCTGAATAAAACACTATGAGAAAAACTTGTGTTGTTTTTTCTTTGATAACGAAAGATAAATTTCGGAACTCGCGTCTCATATTCAAGATCCTACAAAAGCTCAATGTTCACAAGTCCGCTAGCCCTGATGGCATTCCCTCATTATCCTTAAAATATGCTCCTCTCCTCTAACTAAGCCACTTCGCAATCTGTTTCATCCATCTTACTCTTCTGGGCGCTTTCCACGATTGTGGAAAGTCGCGAATGTTCAGTGAATTCCCAAGAAAGGAAGCAAACCGAACCCCGCTAACTACCACCCGATAGCCATTACTTTAGTGCTCTCGAAAATGATGGAAACTGCTATCAATCGCAAAATCATTCACTATCTCGAGGATAAACAGCTTATCTACGGTCGCGAATATGGTTTCCGTTCTAGAAGGTCGACGGGAGATCTCTTGGTCTACCTGACGCAACGTTGGAACTCTTGCTTGCACAAATACGGCGAAGGTCAAGTTCTTGCTCTTGACACTGCAAAAGCTTTTGACAGAGTTTGGCATGAATTTCTCCTTGTTAAGCTAACAGCCATTGGCCTCGATGCTACCCTCATTCGATGGATTAAGAGTTTCCTGTCCGAACGCACTATACGAGTGGTATTAGATGGCGTTCCTTCTTCCTCTCTCCCAACTAATTCTGGTGTCCCTCAGGGTTCTGTTCTATCGCCTACTCTGTTCTTAGTATTCATTAACAACCTTTTGTCTTCTACTCTCTATCCAATCCATAGTATTGCAGATGGCAGTACTTTAGATAACACCTTTGAATTTAACTCTGTGGCGGATTCTCACAAGCAATCTGTTGCTTTCAAACGCAAGGAGTTCTTCGATTCGCTAGACTCCAACCTCGACGTGATCCTGGAATGGGGCAGGAAAAATAGAATAGAGTTCAACGCTGCTAAAATACATGCCTGTCATCTTTCCCTTAAACGTGATGTTCCAGCGTTTTCATTTAATTTGACCTTTAATGGCGTACTAATTAGCTCTTTAGATGAGTTTATCGTATTAGGCGTAAAGTTAAAGAACCATCTTGGTTGGAGCAAACATATCTTTGATGTTGCCCTTGATACCTCCAAACGCCAAGGTATTCTTTGACGTTGTTTAGAGTACAATTCGCATTTATGGGTTTCTATTGACTCGGTCGAGCATTGTAGAAACGTTGGAGCACTCAGCATTTACTATCGCTAGTTTCATGGTAAATGTAGTGCGGAACTTAGATCACTCCTTCCTCCACTTTGCAGCTTTCCCCGAAATACTCGTTAAGTTAAACGCGCACACGAGCTTATCGTCAATTCTATTCCTACTCGTACAGTGAAATATAGAGTCATTCATCTCCCGAACGTCCAGACTTTGGAACGCATTATCTTCTAACATATTTTCAAGCAAGTATAGCCTTCAGCGCTTCAAAAATTATGTCCATCGCCACTTCCGTCTCTCTCCTACAAAATTCCCATAACACTACCAAATTTCATCCTCTTCCTATACCGACATAACTGTGCAATGCATTAAAGGTTGACCCCCTAAGTTACATATAATCGGTCTCATCAGCGTATGCTACTAGTTGGGTGGACTTGAATAGTAGTGTCTCGTTGGTGTCGACTGGGATTTTTCGGACGATATATTCTAGTGTCAAGTTGAAAAGTCGGGGGCTAGACCAGCTCCCTGCTTTAAACCATATTCCGTTGGAAAGCTGGTAGTAGAATCGGTTTGTACTCTCACTTGGGATTCAGTGTTCGCCATTGTGAATCTTATTAGTCGGACTAGTTTTGGAGGAATTCTAAAATCAAGCATGATTTGGTACAGTACGCTCCTGTCGTATGCTTGTTTAAAATCTACGAAAATCTACGCAAGCAATCTTAACAGTATGATCGATGAGATTGCTGACACATCTTGTCATTTACAAATCGCCAGTACTTCGTGTATTAAGTCGTCGAATGTGCAGCAATCGGAAATTGAATCGCTGCAAAAGCAAATTGCTGCTTTAGCCACAACGGTCAGCGAGCTAGTTCAGATTACGAGACAGAGTCGAAACTTTGTACGATCTTTCAATGATCAGCGCAGTAAACGATATAATTCATGGAACCATTCACAAAGCGAATCGCAATCGTCTAATGGTTTTTGCTTTTATCATAGATGTTTGTTCTGAGCCTTGCAAATTCCTGTTGACTCGCCATGCTTGATTAAATGCTTGCACCACCAAAGCTCCCGGGAAGAGTAAGAAGTTGAAATGTTCGGGACGCTTGTAGCGAGGGTAATTTTCCTTTCTTCATTCCGAATTCACAACTAGCGCAAAAGATTAAAATGTTTCACAGGCTCGAGTTATTATCGAACATACCGACCTTTCAGGATTCCTGGAACCTCAAATACTGAAAATCCGTCAAAAAACTGAAATTTTTTGCGATCGATTTAAAAATATGAGGAACTAAAAACTATTTTTTGTAGTGATAGTATTTTAGTTGCATCTAGACATAAGCTATTTTTCAGTATCCAACGAATGCGCAATTAGGTGGCACTAAATCCTAATCAGCTTAGAGGGAGGCCAATACTTGTAAGACAGAGGGTCTGGGGGCTGGGTGCAAAGAAAAACACTTAAAAATTAATATTTCGACTATGTCTTGAAGTATATATGTAATTGAAACTTGGAACATATACTAAGCGAAATATGAAAACAATATAACATTTTGACAATAGTAGGGGGAAATGGAGAGCATTTAAAAAATGGTACACTTTTCAACACTTCAAACCGCTGTGTCTCAAATTCCAATGAAAATATTAAGTTGAAATTTTGTCAGATTGTTGTGCTATATAACCTATAATTTTGAAATCACGGTTAAATATTAAATAATTGACAACAGCCCTACCCTAGAACTCCATTCATGTAGGCTTCCTTATTATTCATGTAGGCTTCCTTATATTATAAACAATCTCATTCATATTATTATGTTTTGTTGCATATTAAGCTTCTAAAGCAGCATAACAATTCATTCCAATGAATTATTATTGACCGTGAAGTAAATATATCCTAGAAAATTATTGGATTTATCAAACATTTAAATTACAAAATACTACATAATTTATTATACACGACTAAGGCTAAAGTTAAAATAAATAAGAAATATAGTTATAATATAATACAAAAAATATCGAGTTTTTTTTATTATTCTTTTCTAAAACTATCATAGGTAACACATTAATTGCATTGGTCAATTTAATTTTTTTCCCAGATGCATTTTATTTTCTTTTTGCAATCACTCAATTTTAATTCAACTGATTTTTAACATTTTACGAGATCTACTGGTATTTCTGTTTAAGTTTCTTAATGAATTCACGCGCTTGTTTATCTCCACTGCGAAATTCTAGAGCATGCACGCAATCGGTATCTAAGGATAGAAAAAATGTATTAAGAAATTAAATAAAAATATTTTAATGAAAAATCAAAACTTACCTGTATAGACTGGACGGCTTAATTTCAGCTGCATTTGTTCTCCTTCCGAATTTAGTGCTTCGCCAAATGATAGGTAACATTCAGCTATATACTGATTAGACATTCCGAATAAGTCTTTATCTTTAACACTAAACACCATAAGGGCATTGCCTAAGCTGCGCTGTTCTGGTGTTAATGGTCTGAAAATTTAAGATTGTGAGTTTTTTTTTTCTAATGTACCCAAGATTAATTACATTGAAAATTTCTCATCGTAGAGTGGAAATAGTGTTTTGTTTTGTACACTTGTTTTATAAGTGGCCATTCCTAAGAATTTATCATTGGGGATGAAATGAATTTTAACAAATGAATCACACGATCCGTTTGAATCCATTGGAACTAAATTTCTACCATTCATGATTTCAATCTGAAATGAAGAAGATAGAAAATTATTAGTTAAGACAGGTAAGATTTTTTTTTTATTTGAATTTAAGTCATACCTCAAGTTTATCATCGTTGAAATTACAGCGAACCGTCAGCTCGCCAAAATCACTAGTACTCATAGTTAATTGATCGTTCAGTCTTTCTAAGTAATACTGATGGATTAAGTCTGCCGTTTCGTAGGCATGCAATTCTAAAGTTCGCTCGATATTTTCAAGGGTTTCCTTATCCGATGACATTGAGCTCTTTTCCAATTTGAAACTTGTTACCATTATGTGTAGAGTATCGCGTAGGTTAGCAAAGAACGCTGGCGGTCTTCGTTTCTGTAATGCAAAAATTAGAAATTTCAAAATTTTTTCAAAAACACAGATCAATAAATCTACTTTCGAAATTATCAATAAAGTGCAATACAAAAAAAAATCTACTAACATTTAAATTGCTCTGAACGACTTCGTAAAGAACGGCCGACAATTCGGTCCAAATGGCATCTAAAACTCTTTCAAAGTTCACTTCGTTCAGTTCGGTATGTAAAGTTTGTAGTGAATCTTCCAAATAGATCATCAATCGTTCCATTGAATGTGACCCTTCGTGTAAAACTTCGGCTCCTTCCATAAGGAATCGACGCATTGCGGGCGACATTTTACTAGCAACAACTTCGATAAGTTCGATAATTTTATTTCTTTCGGTATCGATGGCATTTTCTACGACATTTTTCAATGTTTGAGCACAACGATCAGCTTCCAATGAGCTACGATATTCACCGAGACGAGTAATAATATCTTCGACTCCGAGCTCCTGAAAATCAATAATTTGAGGCGTTAAGTATTCTAGAAACTATAATTTAATTGGTTTGGTGAATGTTTTCACAGTGCATTTCGAATTGAAAGAAAAGATTTCCGAATTCATGACTGTTACGCTTTATTATTCGTGACGTTTCGGTCTCTGCTGAGACCTTTATCAAAACTACCGTTTTGAAACATCACGAATAATAAAGCGTAACAGTGTAGAATCCGGAAATCTTATCTTTGAATGTAATCTAATTTTTTAGGTAAGATTGTTGCGTATGTAGAAAATAACTTTTCATTAGGACATAAAGCTCATTTATTTCAGAAGAGAAATTGACATTCTCTTATGATTTATTGAAATACAATTTTGTAGACACAATAAATATTAATTATGAATTTTCAGCCTAATCGACAAAAAACATACCTTAATAAACGGTGATAAACTTTGACGAATATAATCGATATTGTTAATTGCTAAACACCACTCCCTTGTTACTTCAAATCGATCTTGAGTCTCACCAATATGCAAAGTTTCGACCCTCTTCGACATTTTGTCAGCATAATAAACACAGCAACGGCAAATATCCTAGAAAATTTACGAACGTTTTTATTTTTGTTTAAAATAATAAATAAATCTGGCCTTACATCAACTATTTTGCCAACAAACATGTAAGCGCCTTCGACATCAGGCCATCCAAGCTGTTGCCAAAAAATCTTAATTTGGTAGAAAATTGCTAACGTATCGACAGCAGAGGAGCTGTATTTCACGGTTTCGTCGACAGGAATGAGTCTATCTAAGTCGATCGCCTTTTCTATCCTACAAGAATGGTAAAAAGAATTTTTGATAAATTTGTATTTTTGTGTTGAATTTAAGGACTATTTACCTAGTTAATGCTTTATACACTGAAATATCAAGCCAGTGCGATACACCAGTTGTGAACCATATGTGATATTGATTTATGCACAAGTCCTCTACACCAGGACATAAAGCTGTACCTGCAGAAAAATATTTGAGTATTGCGATCAACTAGGATATTATACACATTTCCTTTTACCTAGCATTGTGAATCTCTTCAGGACTAAATAGAGCTCGAATAAGGTGGTTCCCATATTGATTTCCTCGAATTCGGGCAGTTTTTCAACCATTTCCTCGGAAATACGAAGCCGTTTAATGTTTCGGCAAACTTCCTCTACAACCGGCTGAACTTGTTCCGCAAGCTTCTTTTCGTAGAACATAAATAAGATTTGGGCGTAATGAAAGCGTACTTTTCTACAACGGAAAGCAATAAATTAGTAAGAACTTCTTTACACAGTTTTATCTTAGAACTTACTGTTGAAATAACTTATCGTAATATTCAATTGCCCGCTGTAGATCGGTTCGGATTAATTGTATTAACTTAATGAGATGTTGTAGTTGATCTTCTTCAGATCCCTTAGGACACTGACTACCTTCGTTGATGTGCTCGAACCATTCGACCGCTCCCGAATTTACAGCGTCGCGTATCGTTCCGCGAATATCACTACTGGGCGAATCATCTTCGCGTGTTGTCCAGCCATAAACTTGCTTCGGAAATAGGTCGATATCTGCGGGCGGTTCGAGTATTGAGATTTTCGAAATTATATCGAGTACTTCACCGAGCATTTTTATGCAGTTCTTATCGCCGGCAGTCTTCTTTCGGATTTTTCGAATAACCGAGAAGCACGACGGCATTAAACGTATGGCTCCTTCCCAGAACGACTTAATCACTTCGCTATCTTGCGATTGTATTTGCAGTATTGGAACGATCTTATCGAGTATTGTATTGAATAAAGCAAATGCTAGCTGGTGATCTTGATGAACCTGCGCATAAACGAACCACTGTGCCATTGCGCAATCCTGCAGAGTCAGGCCGCTTTGAGCCGAATGCTGTGTCAGGATCGCTTCACCTTGTGCGCTGAATTTTCCTCGCCACCAGAAAGGCGCTACTTTTGAGTCTTCCAATTCGTGCATGAGTAAAATTCGCAGGAGATGTTTGTGTTCTTGCATCGCAACGCGATTATTTTTCTCCGCGCTGAAACTCATTCGAATTAGAATTGAACCTCTACTTTTGGTTTTGCTTCCCTTTTCAAGATTATACCAAACTTTAATGCCGGAAGCGGGAATTGTCTGGAAATAAAGGGAAAAATTCGTTTTTAGCAGCGAATCGGAAAATTAGTAATGAACAAAATCAACATACCTTGAGTGGAATGGCTGTGCGACCTATGAATTCATTGTCGTGTTTACCCGTCGATGCGGTCACTGCAATCTCTTTCATCAATTTTCGTAGACCGCGAACACCTTTCACTTCAAAGAATTTATTGAATTTTTCACTAACCGTTTCAGCTGCATCAAAGTCCCTGAAACAACAAAGAAATTAATTATTTTATTTTTATTTTATTTTATATATACAGACAAATTAAGCCTATTTTACAAACGTCTTAATACTATTTAACACTTAATACTATAAAATTTAAAAAATTTAAAACGAAGATCTTACCACTACTTGCAAAAATTATCAAATTATACAGAACAAGAGACATTAATGAGTAAAAATCTTAATACATATTATTTTATATATTATTTTACAAACAATGTCTTAAATTTAGTCAAAATTTTTTCTTTATATGTATTTCTTGCTGAAACACTATTATAGCAGTCAGAATGTAAGTTAAAGTTATTTATGGCTCTAGAAATAGGATCATTCATCATAAAGTTCGAAGAATGAATTTCCACTTTCAAAATTCTTTTGTCTCGAAAACTGAACCGATGGTCAACAAAAATAAAGCGCGAAAGGAGCTCGTCAGAAATCATGTTACACCTAATCAAATCAAAAGCAAGGGTAGCCGAAACAAGCTCTCTTCTTTTCTCGAGAGTTGTCATGTTTAGCAAAAGTAGCCTGCACTTGTAAGAAGGCAAGCAGTAGCTATCAAAGTGCAGACTTCTTAAAGCAAACAGAAGGAATTGAACCTGCACTCTTTCAACCCTGTACGAGTCAGTCTGAGTGGAAGGAGACCAGATAACACTTGCATACTCGAGCAGAGGCAACAACAGCGTACAGAAAAGAGTTTTGCATAAATGCGGGTCATTGAATTCCTTGACTCTCCTTTTTAAGAAACCCAACATAGCCATGCCACTATTTGAGATTTTATCTATGTGGGACTTAAAATTTAATTTTTCGTCAAATATTACTCCAAGATCTTTAATTTGAGAGACTCGTTTTAAGTTTTCATTATTAATATTGTAGTCAAACTTCAAAGAGCCGGCTATTTTTCTAGAAAAGCTTATTACTGCACATTTTTTAACGTTTAACTGCATAGCGTTATTCAAACACCAATCAGATAAGATGTCAATATTGTTTTGCAATATAAGACAATCCTGATTTGAGTCAATAGTTCTGAAGATTTTTAAGTCATCAGCGTAAAAAGATACTTTGCAATTGTTCAAAAGTAATGGCACGTCATTAATAAAAACTATAAATAACAGGGGGCCCAGAATGCTACCTTGAGGAACGCCAGAGGAGACTGCAGTCGTTTTGGACAGATGTGATGAGAATTTAACTTGTTGTGTACGATCCATCAAGTAGGACTGCAACCACTTCAAAAAAACACCTCTTATACCATATCGCTCTAACTTGAAAAGTAGCAAACCATGGTCCACAACATCAAAAGCGCTAGAAAAATCAGTGTAGGCAGAATCAACCTGGGTTCTATTACCCAATTTTTGTCTAATGAAGGTAGAATATTCCAACAGATTAGAGACAGTTGACTTGCCCTTTAAGAAACCATGTTGACAAGGATGGATAATAGGACTAACGATATCAACTAATATTTCCGCAACTAGTTTTTCAAAAACCTTACCAATAGACGATAAAATGCTTATACCCCTGTAGTTACGAATGTCCGATCTATCTCCAGACTTCAAAATAGGCGTTATATGCGCTGATTTAAAACATATAGGAAATATAGATTGTTGAAGGGAAGCATTGAATAAGGGACACAATAACCGAGATACAGTATAGGCGGTTTTTTTCAAGAAAATTGGGGGAATAAGATCAGGTCCAGCACCTTTATTAATATTTAGATCAACCAACGCTGAAGTAATTTGATCAATAGTTAGGATCACCTTACTTATCTTTTCATCATGAACAGGAATATGCGAAAACTTGCCAGGATCAAAGTTAAAAGGCTTGGTAAGTTTGGATTTAAAGTGGTTGGCGAACAGATTTGCAATTATTTTAGGATCGGAAGATGTGCGAACACCAAGTTTCATAGAAGCCGGATAGCCACTTGTACCGCGCTTGTCGTTGATGTGTTGCCAAAACAATTTAGGGCGGTCAATCAAGCTATTTACTAATTTACGGTTATATAGTGCTAAGGCTTCCGTTTCACAAATTTCGAATTGTTCGCGTAGATGCAGAAATTTAGTATGATCATTAACTGATTTAGATTTAGTCCATTGCCTGTAAGCCTTGTTGCGCTTGTTGCGCAGTACTCTAAGGCTTTTATCCATGTGCGGAGAACAAGATAACTTTGTACTGATGCGCTTAGGTGTGTGCTTATCTATTATACGTATTAACGAGGCAATGAGGCTATCGGCTATAACATTCACATCTGTAATATTGTCTGAAGATTTTAAGTTGGAGATTTCAAAATTAATCATTTCATAGTCTGCATTAGTAAAATCGTATGATATGGTCTTGTTAGAGTCATTACGAGAAACATGTTTTGAAGAGAAATAATTTAATGTAAGTATTTTGTGGAAAATACTCGTCTTTTTAGTCAATGTGGATGTTGCTTCAGCAAATGAAAAATTTGAAGTAAAGCTAGTGAAAATAAGATCCAATACATTTCCGAAATTATTGATTTTATCACAAATCTGAAACAAACCAAGTGAGTGAATTTCAGTTAAAAATGTAATTTGATGATTACTTATGTTAAGTGGGTCAAACACAGATTCAAAAATTTCACTGACCTCCCATCGTATACCACTTAGGTTTGCATCGCCATACAACAAGAAATCATCACCGGGAAGGATAGATGAATGTATAAGTTTAATGGATGCTGCGAGATCAGCATAGTGCTGCTCGGTAGAATCAGGTGGTATGTAAAAACAGACTAACACCAGATATCGATCAAGCAATTGAATTTTACATGCGCAAACCTGAAAAATAGCATTAGTTGGCAACTGAACCGATATGGGATAGCTAGAGAGCTTATTGTTTACTGCAATAAAGACACCACCTCCACGCTGATCAGCCAGATGAATTGGTTCATATTTGTCTTTCCGAAAAATAGACCATCCAGAAGGGATGATCTCCGCGTCTAAATGCGAAGCTAGTAGCCAAGTTTCAGTAATCATTGTAATGTCATATGGACAGTTAGCCAAATCATTACGAAATTGAGGCAGAGAACTTCTTATTGTTGCTTTAATTTTTTTTTTTGTTATTGCAAAAATAAAAACTCAACATCAATTTTATCAAAATTCAGACCATTAAACAAAAAGTTTTTATAGTAAAAAATACCGAAGGAAGGAAGTATTTTTATGCGATTGAAAATATCAGATTTAGAACTTTCTTTTAAGAAAATATTAAAATCATTTATTACTGAGTTGTAGCGTTTGACTGAAACGACGTACTCAACGGAATATTTGTCAGATTTACATAGGCCCGACCAAGGAGGATATATAATAAGGAGTGACTATGAGCATGCTGTGCCGTGTATGAACATGGGAATGAAAGTATTTCCCTCCCTTACTAGCGAAATGCTCGAAATTTTTCGAAAAAAATCGTTGCGCTATCTTTGTCTGGCACACTTAAGAATATTGCAACTTACTCTTTCCCACGTTAAATTGTTCGAAACAATTGTCAAATTTTCGAAATAATTGTTTCGCTATCCTTGTTTCGCGTACTTAAACTCAATTCAATTATCTCTGTCCCGCGTTAAATTGTCCGTTGCTAAAGTGCTTAGCTTAGACACGAACCAAAAACTAATAAAAATTGAAAAATTAATAATTTCTGAAATAAAACAGCAAACTATATTGTACTGAAAATTACTTTATTGCTGACTGAATATTAGCAACCAAGAGAGAATACAAATTATGGTATTTTTTTTGTAAAAGTTTGAAGCCAAGTTAAACTTGGACGCAATTTTCGAAAATTTCCGAATCAAAAAGTATTCCCACATGAGACAGCCTATCAGATACTCCACTTTATACATCCTCCTTGGGCCCGACTCGACATTCCCCAGACTTCTCATTCACAGACTACATTTGCCACACTGGCACAAGCCTGATATTCATTTGCCAGACTTTCATAAGCTAGACTTACGTTTGCCAGAATTGCATGAGCCAGACTCTCATAATTAATTTAGAAAAACCTGACAAAATGTCTGGAAAACTCCTAGACATAAAATAAAAAAAAAAGTTCTTATTACTCAATTCTCATAAGTGTCAATAAAATTTTTAGGGAATTTCCGAAATTTTTGGAGAAATAATTTGAAGCAGCAGCTATTCATCGTCAATGGTAAGAGCCGAAAGTCGTGGTGTGATTATGTGATCTTTTATAAAATATAGATGAAATATTTATTTATTTCAAAATTAAAACAAATTATTTTAGATAATTTTCAAGAAAATTTAATTTAAGTTGTGGTGAAGCTAGGGTGTAGCTTCGTGGGTAGCGTGTTGGTCTACAATACCGAGGTCGTGAGTTCAAATCCCGGTCGACGCACAATCCCAGCAAACTGCCAGCTTTGGGTATACCTTAATCACCTCAATCTACGAAAATGAAACATTCGAGGATAGAGGATTGCGCGAAGGTCTAACAACCTTTCCACAATAAATAATGAAAATTGTTAAGGAACCTGAAAGTTAGGAGGCCAAGACCGAATTTGGGTTGTAGTGCTATTGTAGAAGTAGAAGTAGGGTGTAACCTAGTAGGCAGCGTGTTGTACAATGCGAAAGTCGGGAGTTCAAATCTCGGTCGACGTATAATATCAGTACACAGCCTGATTGGGTATATCTTGGCCACATTAATCTGCGAAAATGGAAAACTCGTAGATAGGGGATTGTGCAAAAGGCTAACAACTATTTCATAACAAATAAAATGTTAAGGAACCTGAAGGCCAGAAGGCCAAAGCCCATTTTGGGTTGAAGTGCCATTGAAGAAGAAGAAATTGAAATAACTTGAAACTTGCCTTAAATAAATTTTAAATTAATGAGCAGTGAATTAATTTAAAATTTTTTTTACGTGGAATTTATTGCTATGAAATATGCACGGTGGCGACTAACAGAGGAGGAGTAAAATTATATGTATATGTTCTCTTTTTTCATTTAGAAAAAAAATGAAGTAGTTAGAAGGACATGTGAGTGGCGTGCAGAGTTCGATCGTTCACAAAAACGAACGGAGAAAAGCGCAGCGTGTATTTTGATATTAGAAAAGAGCACAATCATTGCCTTGAAGCCTTTCAGCTAAATATCTACAGCTAGCTATATAGATAAGCCAAATTTACTTTTCCCAGATAAGGTTGCTTGATGATGCATTTTGCGCGGCACTTAATGTTCTATCAATACGCAACAATAATCTGCCAAATATAAATCTGGAAAATGATAATCAGCCATGGAAGTCTTTTTGAAGGAAGTCTGGCAAACGTCACCCTACCTTATGAAACTCTGATAAATGTAATCGGGCAAATTTAAGTCTTGGAATCATACCGAACTCCGTAATCAAACATTGCGACTTCATTTTTCGCCACCATAAGAATTCACCACTCGTTGAGTGGCAACTTTAATGATTTTCACGAAATTTTTGTTTGTCTCTTTTTAGTTCAGTATTATAAACTAAACACACGTGTCGTCATGTGAAAAGCAAATAAAAAAAAAATCGATTTCAAATTTCATTCCATATGTAAGGTTTCACATCTGCACAACTATGATAAAATCTCAACAATCTCCTCTCGCATAGATTATAATATCTCTCAAGTACATATTTTATCACCCATCAACTTTCAATGCCAAGTCTATGAAACAATTCTTATTGTTTTTGGATCGATAGTGTATAAATTTTCCGGTTACGAGCTTCTTTAAGTGTCTTGATATTTAAAGCACTACAGATCTAAAGGTATAACAATCAAATGTATTCTTGTAAGAAATTCAATGCAAAATTAAACAACATGCTACACTTACCAGACTTCGACAACAAGAATTTCGTTGTTTGGATTTTCCGGTATCGGTCTGTAAATTGAGAAGATTACATTAAAAGTTCGAATAAACAAGCTCTAAATAGTTCATAAATGCACAGCATGATTTTACTACTTAATCCGAATTGATTGTACTTACAATGAGAAATGTTCTTCCCAGAGTGGATTAAGCGTGGCCGTCTTCACGGACGTATTGTATCGATGCGTCGTGCACGACTCCAAATAAAGCGTAACAAAAGGATCCGAAAAGCCGTTCGAATCCTTAGGAATAAGATTCTCGGCCTTGATCAGCTCGACATTGAGTCGTATTTCGGGCGGTTCTTTCGTACCGGCCGCCTGAAGAATCTCCTCATGCCGCTCGTTTGTTATCTTAAATGCCTCTTGCACGTAATCGTATAAAGCGTCCTGATTTACATCCGGCGACGCCTCACAGCCAATATTGTTGATTATTTCGTACAGAATTTCTTCGTAGAGTTCATCAATCTGAAATAAAATATCAAAGCACTATTATTCTAGATGCTTGTAAGTTCTAAACGACGAACAGCTCATTTTCAAGATAGATTGCGTTCAATTGCCGCTAATTGACGTCAATGGGCAAATGTATAGTCGGTATCTGTGTGCATTATTCATTAAGGTGTTTCTCAATTCTGTTGCATAATTGCGGGTTCCGGTCGTATTGAAAATGAGAAATGGGACAAGCAATCGAGCGATAAATTGTGGAATGAGGAAAAGTTTAGATATTGTGTTTAGAAATGCACTAACAAAATAAATTGATGTCTATTTTTATTAGTTTGCAGAGTCAGAGAACTACTTTTTTCCAATACTGGAGCGAAAATGTTCAATGGGCTCATAAAAATGGAAATATACATTCAAAAAGAATACAAAAATAACATTGTCGAAACAATTATCCACCTGCCAGTCGTCACTATTTAAACTGAGCCTGATAGATCTTTCCACCATTAGGGCAAGTTCTAATTAAAGATTGAAGTGAAAAATTGTCTAGAGAAAAAATTAATATTACACGTTGGCTGGATAGCAATTTCAGGTATCTGAATGTTATGGAAGCGTGAAACTGAATACTGTCGTAAATAGGTTGATGGTATAAGATCCGTTTCGAAAATCTAGATGAGGAAAATTTTAAAATATGACGCAAGTTCTAGTAAAACGAACTCTAAGCACATTTTTACTAAAATATTTTGTTTGGAAAATAATTAAGATTAATTGATGAGCAAGTGAACAAAAAATAACACAGAAATTTTTGACAGCCCGTTTTTTTTTTAAATGCAGAATTCCATTATTAACTCAACTCTCGAAAAGGTGTATACATTCATTTTTAGATGCAAAAGAAGAGTTTATTGTCTGAAAACACGAACAAATCCTAAATTATATGTGGCTATACTATGTGGGAATAATCATCATTGAATTCCAGAATCACGGACTTGGAACAATCCTTAAAGTCCGGGAAATTTCGAAATCGAGCAAGATAGCGATCCTGGCATTGGTGACCTTAATATCTATGTAAATACAATTATTACTCGTTCTCAATCTAATAGCAGTTAAGTAACATCTCGGGACTTGGCCTTCATTATTTATTCTATCTACGAATTTTTCATTTTCGTAGATTGATGTAACGAAGGTATATCCAAGCACGTAGTGTGCGAATTATATTATGTCGGCCGGGATTTGAACTCACGACCTTCGCATTATAAGACTAATACACCACTCACTAGGCTACATCCTATTACCATACTTCATGTTAATACAAAAATAAATATTTTGCATTATTTGTTAAAATAAAAACGAAACCAAAAAAAAAAACATAACAGAGCTACGATTGCGCATAAAGCGCAATCTTACGATACTCTAGATGAAATAGAATTTTTTGTGACCCCAAGAAATTTTGTATGTGGAGTGTTAGAAGGGATGATAGCATTGAACTACTTTTTCCCCCATCATGCTAAACTCGCTTTAAAAATGTTTTATTCAAAATGCTTACTCCAAAAATTGAATGGGGACTGAGAAAATTAGTGAGTTCGATTTAATGAAAATGTGCAGTTTGTATGGGAGGTGGTAGAAAGAGTGAGGGAATTCTAGTGATTTTTTCAGAAATAACTAGGAATATTATAAAATTGACATCCCTTAAATTTCAGACTAGTACCATTCATACTTTTCAAGAAAATCGATTTTTCGTGAAGTTGTGAAACTGTGTCATATTGTATGGGAGGGGTAGAAGCAGTGAAGCTAATCAAATATTTTTTTCTGATATTAGTGATACTACTAATTAAGTATTTATTACAAAATGTGAGCTCGATAAATGTTATATGTTCTGAGAAAATCGTCTTAGAGCATTTCATGAAAAAGTGTAGTTTGTATGGGAGGGGGTGGAAGGAGAGGGAGGACGCAAATAATTTTTCTGCTGTAGATTTAAATCACTATGAAAGTAATATATCCCAAAACTCAGACTAATAGTTTTTATACTTTTCGAGTAAATTAATTTATTGTTAAATTGCGAATTTGCGTCATTTTGTATGGGAGGGGGTAGAAGGGGTGAAGCTAATCGTCTAATTTTTTTTCGCCTTACTAACAATTTTAAATAAATATTTGGTGCACAATTTCAGCCCGCTAAATTTTATACGCACTGAGTAAATCGGCTTAGAGTAATTCATGACAAGTACAGTTTGTATGGGAGGTGGTAGTAGGAGAGGGAGTACACGCATAATTTTTATATGATAGATTGACATTATCATAAAAGTAATATATTCCAAATTTCAGGCTAATAGCTTTTATACTTTTCGAGCAAATCCTTTAATTGTCAAATTGCTCAATTGTGTCATTTTGTATGGGAGGGGGTAGAAGGGGTGGAGGGATTTGGCTCGTTCACGAACTTGACCTTACTTTTTTGTTAAAAACGACGTATACAAAATTTGAACTTTCTAGCTCAACGCGTTCTCAAGCTAGAGAGGACACGGACGGACGGACAGACAGACAGACAGACAGACAGACAGACAGACGGACGGACGGACGGACGGACATCCGGTTTTGAGATTTTTGAGTGATTATATGAACTTCTGTATCATTCATTTTTTTCTCCCAGCCTTATTTCTTGGCGTTACAAACTTTGTGGCAAACTTATAATACTCTCAGATTTCATCTAGAGTATAAACATAACAGAATTATAATTGGGCGTAAGATCCAATCATATGATACTCTAGATGAAATAGGAAAGAGTTTATTGTACCAGAAAATATGTCATCTCAAATTCTTTCGAACAGTTAATAGTGACTTTTGTATGAGAGATGTTAAAAGCAGAGAAGGGAGGTTTGTAATTTTTGTATATAACACCGAACGTAGTATACCAAATGTTTCATGTTGAATTTAAAGTTTGTAGCTTTCATAATTTTCGAGGAAATTGAACAATTTTTATCTGAATTTATGGCATTTGTATGGGAGGTGGCAGATTTTCGGTTTTGGATGATTTTAAATCTGCTTATCAACATCCTAATCATATTGCTTTGTTACAATTTAAAGTCGATTGCTCTCATATGTTCGAAGGAGAAATAATTTTCTTGAATTTCCAATACAAAATTTTGTATGGGAGGTGGTGGAAGGAGTGAAGCAAAGTTCATATTTTTTTTAGCATTCATTGGAATTATTAAGGGACAAATTCTGACAAAATTTCAATTTTGTACTTTTTCTAGTTTCAATGAAAATGGATTAAATACATTTGCCAAAGTTATGCTTCTTTAAGGGAGGGGGTAGAAAGAGTATTCGAATTAAATCCAAATCGTTCAACATCAATGGTATTTGTAATATAATAGTATACTTTTTTCAAAATTTACAGTTGATAGCTTTGCTTTTGAAGAAAAATAATTTAATTGAAAATCAGAAATTTCGTGGTGGTAGAAGGAGTGAGGTGACATTGATAGTTTTTCCAAAATTGGTTGCAATTGTAATAAAATTAATTAAACTGTTTTTTTAGCTTTGATAGTTGCAATGCAAACCTAATAAATACATTTTTGAAAATTGCGCATTTGTATGGGAGGGGGCAGAAGGAGTATGGGGATCAAATCAATATTTCTTGACGTTAATGATATTCACATCAATATACTAAGACTTAATTTTCAAGTCAATAGCTGAAATGGTTTCGAAGAAAAATCAATTTCTTTAATATGAGAAGGTAGAAGGAGTGGGGAGATGTGGCGAACGAACTTTAAGTTACTTTTTTGCTAAAAATGAGGCATGAAATATTGAAGCGCTACAGGTTAAAGCTTTTAAGAGTTATGTTGTAGACAGACGGGAAGACAGACGGTCACTCGGAATCGAGGTTTTTGAGCGACAACAATTATTTCTGTACCCTTGGAGACTCTGTGCGAGCATTATTTCTAAGCGTTACAAACGGTAAGACAAACAATACAATCTCAGATTTCATCTAGAGTATAAAAAAATATGATGGAACTACAATTGCGGGTAAGATCCAATCAAGCAATAGAGGAAAATTTTCGTGACATTAAGAGATTATTTATTTTGTTTGTGTGAAAAAAGTAACGACATCGAAGGTTTTCATATTCAAAACTTGCCTTATCCATTAAAAAAAAAAAAAAATCCAGAAATCGCAAAATATAAAAATATTTTTCGTGAATCAACTTTTGTTTTTTATTTTCTGTATTCAAAAATGTTATAATTTGCTTAATACAAGGTATTTTCAGAACAATAGTCATCGTACAACAATTTTGAGTTATTTCACTTTTCTTTTTGAATGAAGCGAGTTTTTCTGCAACACTTTAAATAAAGTAAGTTCCATAATATGTAGAGGGTTGTTAGATCTTCGCACAACCCTCTATCGACGAATTAAGCGTCGACCGGAATTTGAACTCACGACCTTCGCATTATAGACCAACACGCTACCCGCTAGGCTACACCCTAGCTTCTAACTATAGTTTATAATTCTGAAATATAGGTGTCATCTCTGCTTATGGTAATGCAATAAATCAAGAAAACTATCGCTAACAATGCATTTTGGGACTATCAGTTTTGAAGTAAATTGTCTGGAAAGCCCACAAGATCTTTAAATTTTCAAAATATAAATTTTTTTACCATACTGCACAATATTTTTACTTTTGTAGAAAAGCAGTTGTAAGTCTGCTTTTTAAAAATAATATCGTGGCAGCACTTTACGGAGACATTTATTGGTATTTATGCTGCTTTTTTGAGACAGCATGATCTACCATATAGTGAGCCTTAAGTGTGTTCAGTGCAATACACCAGGTGATGTGTTTCTAATATCAAAATTTAACTAAAAACATAACAGAATTATGATTGGGCTTAAAGCCTAATCATATGATACTCTAGATGAGATGGAAATGACTTTAATATACCGGAAAATATGTCATCTCAAATTCTTTCGAATAGTGAATAGAGACTTTTGCATGGGAGGTGGTAGAAGTAAAGGGGGAGGTTTGTATTTTTCTTATATGACACCGAACATGGCATGCAAAATGCTTATTGCTGAATTTAAAGTTTTTAGTTTTCATTATTTTTAATGAAATTGGTATTAGTTTTCCTGAAATTGGGTTATTTGTATGGGAGGTGGCAGAGGAAGTGGAACGTTTTAGATGATTTTGAAACTGGTTATCATCACCGTGCTTAGATTCAATTTCAAAGTCGATAGCTCTCATATACTTGAAGGAAAAATGCTTTTCTTGAATTTATATTACAGATATTTGTATGGGAGGGGGTAGAAGGAGTGAAGCAGGGCTGATATTTTTTTCCAGTACTTATTTCAATTATTAAGAAACAAAATCTGGCAAAATTTGAAGTTTGTACTTTTTCAAGTTTGAATGGAAATTGATAAAATGCATTTAACAAAATTTATGCATTTGTATGGGAGGGGGTAGAATGAATGTACGGATCAAAATAATTTTTTTTGGATTATTAATATTTCTGTTTTTATACTTTACACAAAATATCAATTTGATACCTTTAACAGTTTCGAAGAAAAATAATTTAATTTAAATTTCAAAATTTCGTGAAATTTGTATGGGACGGGGTAGAAGGAGTAGGGTGAAGTTGATAATTATTTTTAAAATAAATTGCAATTATAGTAAAATGAATTCTGACAAAATTTTGTCTTTTCAGCTTTACTAGTTTCAATGAAAATCGAAAATATGTATTTTTCAAAATTGTCCATTTGTATGGGAGGAGGTAGAAGGAGTAAGGGGATCGGGTCAATATTCCGTGGTATTAATGACATCTATATCGTAATACTTTGACCTAAATTTCAAGTCTATAGCTTAAATAGTTTCGAAGAAAAATCAATTTCTTAATATTTCGAAATTTCATGAAATTTGTATGGGAGGGGGTAGAAGGAGTGGGTGGATGTAGCCCATTCACGAACTTAAAGTTACTTTTTTGCTAAAAATGACACACACAAATTATAGCTCAAAGCTTTCGAGAGTTATGCTGTAGACAGACGCACAGACGGACAGACAGACAGACGGACAGACGGTCACTCGGAATCGAGATTTTTGAGCGACAGCAAATATTTTTGTATCCTTGGCGGCTCTGTGCGAGCGTTATTTCTTAGCGTTACAAACGGTAAGGCAAACACAATATACTCTCAGATTTCATCTAGAGTATAAACAATTTTTATGACACAAACAGGCCTACTCCGAATAAATTAATTTTTTCTTCAAAACAACAACAACCTAAATAAACTGCCAACAAGTCGGGTGCAATTTTATTATTCTTAGGACAAGTTGAGGATGCGTGGAATATCAATATGCAGATTAGAGTGGTTAGGGAAGACTAAATGAAAAGGGGTTCTTGGGCACGGCTGTTGTCAATTTAACACTTAATTGTGGATACAATTAATAGCTCCAGTACATATAATCAATATTTCATTCGTTTATTTATGCAAGTTTGAGTTTTAATGAGGGGAGGGGTGTGGGGTGATAGTAAGAGTGGGTGGATGTTAATAGTTTTTTAATTGATTGCTTGAATCACGTCCAATATTCTCCGTTTAGAATATCAGTTTCATAGATTGGTTGTATTTTTATATTCACGAAACCAATCATTTGTATGGGAGGGGGTGAAGGAGGTAAGCGAATCGAAAAATTTGTGATGCAGTTTTATTTCGTTTCTCTTGTAAGGTGCTCGTACAAAATTTCAAGTTCGTAGCTTTCATTTTGTTGGTTATTAGTCGATTTAATGAAAATGGTCGAAATCATACTTTTGTATGGGACGGGGTAGAAGGGCAAGCGCGATTTCAAAACTTTTGACGCAATTCTGTTTCAACTATTTTTAAAAGTGTTTGTGGAAAATTTCAAATTGGAAAAATTTCAAAAGCTTGGGTGATAATTGATTTCTTAAAAATGGACGAAAAAATAATTTTGTATAGGAGGGGGTAGAAATTTTAAAGGTATTCGACCAGTTAATATTTCATACATTTAGGGATTTTTTTTAAATGCATTTCGCAAATTTTCAAGTTTCTACCATAAAATTTCATTCAAAAATTTTCAGTTTTTACGTGAAAATCCTTGTGCACGTTAGACCGGGGGGTCGGTTTATAACAGTTGTGGAACAAATTATTATTTTTTTTTCTATGTATATCAAATAGATGCACACATGCAAAATTTAAACTTTGTATCTTTCACCAGAGCCCTAAAAAAATCACTCAAAGTTTTAGACATTTTTTCTTACCACCTCCCTCCCCTTACACCCCCTAACATAACATTTTTATTCAAATTAAAGACTATGTAGTTCTATAATCTGACGAATTTTCGATTTGATATCTATAAACAAATTAAATTATTTTTAAAGTTTGTTCCACAACCTTCTCTATACTTATGATGATTTTCAGCTCCCTATCTGCATTCCTAGTGGAAATATTAGCAAGTGTAATTTTTGACTCTCAAATTTGCAGTTATGGCATTTGTAAAATACATGTTTGACGTTTCAGTATTTGACAAGACATCGACATCTTTTATACAAAATGGTGGCTAAAAACCAATTGTTGGCCGAATTTTGTTCTCAAATGATTATATCTTCGAAATCACTTAACACAACAAGTTCATATTTTAGAAGCGATTAGGTGGCATTTAGATCAACCATAATCAAATTAGAGAGAGGCCAATACTTCTTAGGAGGAGGGTCAAGAAGTGCAAAAAAAAACTCTTAAAAATTCAAATCTCGTTAAGATATTTAATTGAAACTTGAACCATATATTAAGCTATACTTTCGAAATATGAGAGAAATATATTAGGAGTACAGGCAAGTTTCCGCCGTTTAACAAAAGATGGCCTCACCAGAAGGTTATGTTGTAATTGTCAGATGTAAAACTTAATATCGTAAGCTTGAACATCTGTTAAAAATATAACCTTGAAGTATTAGTGACTCCATATCAGCATCACATAATTTTGTTCTTGCTATAATGTCAAGTTTTGTGCCGAATAAGCGTCATTTACAGGAAACTTTGATTTACTTCTTTAATTTGAAGAAATCTGCAGTTGAGAGGCATCGATTGCTTGTGGTGCATATGGTGAGACTGTTTGAAGTGAGAGAAGTTATCGTGCGTAGTTTCAAAAGTTTAAAAACTGTGAGTTTGACGCGGAAGACAAAGAACGTAATGTAAGGCCGAAAGTGTACGAAGACACGGAATAGGAAGCATTATTAGAGGAAGATTCGTGCCAAATGCAAAAAGAACTTGCACTTATATTAGAAGTGACTCAACAAGCAATTTCACATCGTTTAAAATTGTTGCAAATGATTCAAAAACAAGAAAATTGGATTCCATATGAACTGAACACTTCATTGGGAAGTCCTACCCCATCCGCTGTATTCACCAGACATTGCACCTTTCGATTATCACTCGTTCCGGTCGATGGCTCATGGCCTGTCTAAGCAGCGCTTTACATGACATGAAGATACTACAAATTGGCTCGATTTGTGGACAGCCATGAAAGATGAAGAGTTCTTCTGACGTGGTATCTGAATGCTGCCAGAAAGATGGGGAAAATTAGGGGCTAGTGATGGACAATACTTCGAATAAAGGGTAATGCGCCTTTCTTTTGCAATACATTCCTAATTTTTGATAGAAAATGGTGGAAACTTTTTTGTACTCCTATTAACATTTGGAAATAATGGTAGGGGGGGAGGAGAAATTGGAAGCATTTCAAAAATTTTGTATTTTTTTAAATTTCAAACCGTTTATCTTAAAATCAAATTCAGATTTAAGATGAAATTTTGTTTGTAGAGCTATATGACCTATAATTTTGGTAAAATTTTTGAGTAGGGGTTGTAAGGGAGGGGTGGTAATGAGCCAAAATGTCAAAAACTTTTAGTTAATTCTTAGGGCTCTGGTGAAAGATACAATATTCAAATTTTGCCCGCATCCATTTTATGCATATAAAGTAAAAAGAATGATTTGAACCAGAACTGTTATCCACCGAAAGACGGGCCATAACAAGCATGAGGTTTTTCATGTGTATTGAAAAGAACAACAATCAAAAATCTTTAATGAAATTTTTAGCTACAAACTTCAAAATTTATGAACCTCATTTTAAAAAAAAATCCATAAAATTTAAAGATATTATCTAGGCGAATACCTTCAAAACTATCTCCTCCCATACCAGAAATTGTCACTAAGAAGTTTTAAAAATATTTAAAGCAAAGTTGCAACAAAAGTTTCGAAATCCCCCTTGCCTTTCTACCTCCTCCCATACAAAAGTATGATTTCAACCAATTTCAATAAATCAACTAACAAAATTTTTTTTTGTTAAGAACTTGAAATTTTGTACGAACACATTTCAAGAGAAACGAAATAATGCTGTTTTGCAAAATTTACTATTCCCTCAAATCCTTTATCTCTCCCATACAAATATATGGTTTCATGAATATAAAATGCACCGAATTTCAAAGAATTTACTTCGTCTATGAAACTAACATTCTATACAGAGAACTTTGAACGCGATTCCACTCACCCCTTCTATCACCCTCAATTTCAGAAAAAAATTCTTAGTGGCTTTTGACTGAACGACGACGGTTTTTTACTCCAATCAAATTTAATATGTTGAAAATTTTACGTTTAATTCCAAAACCATTATACCAATTCTTTGGCAGGTGTGTAGAGGCACATAATTCAATTTTGTGAGTTTACAGGGGAGAGTCTAAAAAATATATGCAGTATGTACTAGAAATTCGACTTTTCATTCACAAACACAAACATTATTTACGTGAAACACTTAACAATGTGACTAAGAGGTTAGTCACCTCAATTCATTGTACCTTTCTGAGTTGAGTTGGCAAGAAAAAATCAGATCTTTTGACTTATATGTCTTTACACACTGGCTAAAGAATTATTACGTATGGGATATAAATGAATATGAAAGGCTTCGTATCAATGTTATAAAAATGTATACATTTTCAGTACCAGACATTTCCTATACTTTCGCAACTACAGTAATTAGAAATTTACAGCGATACAAAAAAGAATTGAAATTTCAAAATAAGCAGTTTCAAAAATTGATATTATCAAAAATTCAAACTTGACTAAAAATTTCAAATTTCAATTTCAATCCGCCCTAATGAGATAGATACTATAAGCAGTCCATTAAGATACAAATTCGAATCTTCAACTTACTGTTAAAGCATGACAAATAATATCCGTTTGCCTTTCGATCAGATCCTTTTTAACTCCCCGAAAGTAATTCCTTGCAATACTGCCATTTCTATTCAATGTTTTCCGTCGTCTTATCACCTCATAGTCCAACTTGGAAGGTCCATTGAAATTCCTTTTTTCCGGACGATTAAGGCTCATAAATTTCAAATTCGTTGTACTATTAGCGTTGCCGTTAAGAATCCGTGGCAACGATAATGTGCTCATTTCGATATGATCCTCGCAGAACACAATTTATAGAATTTTCGCTTTTGAAATTCACTTTTTCTTGCAAAAATTTCGCACAGCACGAGATTAATAATGACAATTTCAGACAATAAAAAAAAAGAAAAGAAATTATTTTGGGATTAGTGACGTAATGAAAAAACACTTTTCCCTCTTTGTATTATTTGAAATACACATTAAAGGAAAATTGAAATCACTATCACTTATCACTTTCAAAAAATCGTTATTTTTCTCGCCACCTATCGATCAACCAGCACAAGCAACACTTTTCTGGACAATCGAATAAAATTGATCGCGAGATTCCATCAAAAAAATTATTTGTGGTCAAAAATCGTCAAAATTTGGAAAAATTTACTGTTCGATCCGAATCAATTTGTTGTAAAAGGGAATTTAATTGAGGTAAAAAGGTAAATGCCGCGACGACAGTGTAAGATCTAGGACAAGCAAAATCAATTGCAATTGACCGTTCGTTCTTCTTATGCTGACTTATGCCAATAGCGCGCGTTAAGATGAAGATGAACCGAGAAGCATCCACGCTAAATCAAGAGCACAATTCCCGACTTCCATGCCAAATTCTATTCTGAGCTCATTGCGTGAATCCGATCCACGATCGCTACTACAGAGCGATTTTCACACTGCCTTTTTTTATTTATTTATTTTTATTTTATTTTATTTTCAGCGGAAGAGAAAATTTCGGACAAATTCTCTAGTTAAGAAAATTAAGATAGTGATAAGTTAATCGACGCCTCATACTTATATCATGCTCGCCTTAGATAAACGAAGGTAATGTAGGCAAGGGCTTCAATCGATAGGAGCCAGAGTCTGGATAGTTGGGCTATTTTCGGAAAGACTGGCTAAACAAGTGCTAAACTCACCACTCAGATTTGTTTAATTTATCTAGCGATCGTAGCAAAGCATAGAGGATCAGCACATACCACGCACAATACTAAAGATCAGCGTGCGCTAGGCCACTTGATGAATTATGATCCAACAGAATGTAAACATTGCCATTTCGTTTTTTTCTTTTTTTTTTAATTATTATCATCTTGATCTTGAATTTATGATTATTGACTGGAAATGATAACAAACGAGTTGTGCAGTCGATTCAGTTTATAATAAAAAATTATCGAAGTTTTTAAGGAATTTGGTGCAAATTTCGTATAAATACTTGAATATATTTAGAAAATGCACGATAAAATTGAATTATTGAAAATCACTAACAAGGATAGTGCTACATCTTCTTCAATAGCACTACAACTAAAATCGGGCATTGGCCTCTTGACCTTCAGTTTTCTTAACAATTTATTATTGTAAAAAAGGTGCTAGCTCTTCGCTCAACCCTCTATCTCGGAATTTTCATTTTTGCAGAATGCATCCCCTAATATTATATTATTATTATAAAAGTAATGACGCAAACAAGAAGGAGAACGCCAATCAGACAAAACATAACAATTGCGGAATATAATTTGGAGAGTGTGGACAACTTCATATATCTTGGGGCTAATCTAGCAAAGGACGGTAATGAAACAGACGAAATCAAACGACGGATAATACTTGCAAATAAGACGTATTATTCGGTACTTCCAATAATGAAATCCAAGAAAGTGCACAGGAACAATAAGCTGCGGATTTATAAAACTGTTATACGACCTGTGCTCTGTTATGGCAGCGAGACGTGGACATTAACGCGAACTTCCGAAAAAGCAGTTAACGCATTCGAAAGAAAGGTCCTCCGAAGAATTTTGGGACCTGTGAAGGAAGGAACGGAATGGCGAATAAGATACAACCATGAGTTGTATCAACTCTACGACGAGCCAGAAGCTTCAACGTTCATCAAGCTACGTAAACTGCAGTGGGCTGGCCATGTAGAGCGAATGGAAGACAGAAGAATCCCCAAACGTGCTCTTAAAGGCAAAGCGAGTGGTAACCGGCCAGTAGGCAAACCACGCAAGCGATGGGAAGACTCGGTTGATGAAGACAGCAAAGCCATTTTCAAAAATTAGCAGCTGGAGGACGCGGTCTTTGGATCGAGACGATTGGAGGCGACGACTTCAGGAGGCCAGGGCCCGATTTGGGCTGTCGCGCCATTGATGATGATGATCCCCTAATATTTGAGGAAGGCAATTCGCCATGAAATTCATTCATAAGGGAGGCGGATATTTTTCAGATTTACATTCGCTCAACTCGAAATTCCCAGGCTCTTCATGACTTTCCAGACTTCCCAGTATGACTGCTTTTTCCATTCGAACAAATTTAATTGCGCATGGCATGGCGTTGATTTCATCGCGATTGGTCGAAAGTCAAGGGTCTAAAAAAGTTGGTGCGAAAATTTCGGGAATCAAGAATATATATTCCTATTAATAAATGCTAAAATCATACTCCTGCATTTGCATTTGAGCCACTTAGCTATTTAGATAAGCCAGATTTACGTTTGCCAGATTAAGGAGAAGGAACAGTACGCAACCCTTAATTTGGCAAATGAATGTCTGGCTGATGGAAGTCTGGCAAAAGTAAATGTGGCGTATGAAAGTCTGGTAAATCAAAGTCTGAGAAATCAAAGTCCGACAAATCAAAGTCAGGCAATTATAGTCTGGAAAACTTAATCATGCAAATATAAGTCTGGCAATCGTACCAGACCCTCATAGGAAATGACATGAGTTCATCGAGGAATGTCTAGACGACAAGGAGTATAGAAGTAGCCTAAAGCAATACCTATTTATTCGGAATTTTCCTGAACATTCATACACACAAATAAGTTCATGAATACATATGTACATAAATTGAACTTACTCTGGAACATTGAAATAAAGCAGATATTTTTATCCAAATATAAATCAAAAGATTTTCTTGAATTATAGGAGGGCTCAAGGTAAAAAATTCAAATCATTCTATTTATAAACATTTCTTTCGACGCTTCTTTGATCTCGTTATCCTAATAAAGGTGAAAATTGTTTACATTTCCATCCAGAATTTTATAATTGGATACACGTGTGCTTCAGGTGGGCTTCAATTATCGTGATCATTTTTTTTTATAGAATGACTTGTGTTATAAGCAATTTCGTCCTTTATGTACAATGTAAAGTCATGGAGCGATGGAATGATATTGGGATGGTATGGGAAGGGGAGTGAGAATAACCGGAATTGGTGGCGAAGCTAATGTATTTATCAGTTGTTATTTTCTTCTTCTACTTCTTCAATGGCGCTACAGCTCAAATCGGACCTTGGCCTCCTGACATTCAGGTTCCTTAACATTTTTCATTATTTATTGTGGAAGGGCTGTTAGCTCTTCGCACAACCCTCCATCTACGAATTTTTCATTTTCGTAGATTGAGGTGACCAAGGTATATCCAGGCAGGCAATGTGCTAGAATTATATATTGCGTCGGCCGGGATTTGAACTCACGACCTTCACATTACAAGATCAACACGCTACCCACTAGGCTACACCCTAGCAGTTGTTATTTTATTATTCTAATAATAAAGTATTGACTTGGAAAAAAAATGTTTCTACCCAGAAATTTTGTTGTTTCGCTTTTTCATAACTAAATTAGCCTAAGAAAGCAAAAAAAAACCTGTCTATACGTCGTAGTTCAATTTTGGGTGGATTGTAGCGGCTGATTGTGGCGGGTGTAGTGGTTAAGCGAGATGGCCGAATTTTTTTTTTCTTTTCAAGTGACTATATCTTCGGAGTTAGTTACCATAAAAAATGCATATTTTAGGAGCAATAAGGTGTTCCATCATAATTAACTTTGGGAGAGATCAATTATTGTAATGGGTGCAAAGAAAAACAAATCAAAATGAACATCTCGACTATCCCTCAAGCTATGTAATTGAAACTTGGAAAATATATTAAGCTATACTAGCGGAATATCAGAAAAATATAACATTCGGACATTACGGTAGTGGGAGGAAATGGGGGAGCATTTCAAAAATGGTTAATTTTTCAAAATGTGTTAAGTGCCAAATTTGGGGGAAAAATCGGGTTAGGTAACAAAAAGAAGTTTTTAATGTGCGCTATCGAATGCACAGTTGTAGCAAGTGAATTGGTAATACAGCACCTTGCTGGTAGTGGTAATTGCATTCATTATACATTGTGACAACAAAAAAATCGATAATTTGTGATTAAAATTACTCTGAGAAATGATATTTTAATTTTTTTTTTGATAGGCAGGTAGGACTGTTCTTAATTATTATCTCAAAAAGCGCGGTCTGTTAATCAGTCAATGTATAAGAACTTTGAGACAAATTTAAGTTTCAAAAACGCTTATCTCAAAAACAACCAATAGCACTTAACAATTTTGTGCACTATCGATATCTTAAAATCCAATACAGGTATTAAGTTGGAATTTTGTCAGATTGTAGAGCTCTATGATCTTTCATTTTGGTAAAGGGGAGGGAAGTGGTGGGCCAAAATGATGAAAAATTTCACTAATTTTTTAGGGCTCTGGTAAAAGATACAAAGTTCAAGTTTTGCATGTGCGTACATCCATTTGATATACACAAAGAAAAAATAATAATTTGAATAAGAACTATTATGTACCGAAAGGGGGCCTTAACCTGCACGAGGCGTTTCATTTGTATTGAAAAAACACAAAAACTAAGATTTTTTATTGAAATTTTAAGTTACAAACTTGAAAATTTGTGAAATTCATTTTAAAAAAAATCTTAAGAGTTTAAATTATTAACTGGTTGAATACATTTTAAACTTCTACCCCCTCTCATACTAAAGTTTTTTTTTTCTCGACAATTTTTGAGAAATCAAGTATCAGTAAACCATTAAAAGCTATCAACTTGAAATTTTGTAGAAAGACGTCTATCAAAGCTTTCTACATCCCAAGCTAGGCAGAACGGACGTAACGGCTATCTTGAATGGCTCCAGTGGGTGTGACGTCATGGATTTTTCCATTTCAAAGGACCACCTGTATTATTTTTGTACAATTTGTCGTAAGAACACGATTTACCGAAAACAACACAAAAGCATAATGAAATCAAATTAAGCATGGAAATATTACGCGAGGGCATACTTTTTCATAATAACTAAAATTTTACAGTTTTTTGTGTGAAAATTAACCAGGGAACTCTGCGCAATATGAGTGACAGATTCTCTTCGGTGTGAGAAACCGAGATTTAATTTTGATCGCACTTTTTTCAATTAAAAATCTATTGCACTGATATTTACGTGTGATAATTACATGCCGAGTACTATTAATAAAGTACATTGGAAAGCTGAACTATCTTTAATATTGCATTTAAGAATAAACGCGATTTTTTTTTGTCTGCTCTATACAAAAGCGAGCGAATTTGTATGGAACTTTCATTTTTATTATGACTCCAACTTGTTGTTGTTGGATTGACTTACATGGCTTTCAACGATAGAGGGCTTTGCTTCGATAGATCACGTTACCTATGAATTACCTAGGATAACAGGGAAATTCTACATATGTGTGCAGTTGGTTAGCAATTTGCGATTGGGTAATACTGGTTAGACTCTTGAAAAGGGAGAGTAAATTAAAAATTATTTTAAATATTATAAAAATTGTAACCTTTGTATAACATCGTATAATGTAGTTAACAGTTGTGAAATATGAGAAACGTGTTTTACAACTTTTCAAATTCTTTAAATCGTGAATAAAAGCTGCTTACAGATTAAATTTAAGCTAGAATTGTGCTCTAATACTCGAAAGATCTACAATCATATTTTTGGAACTAATGCAACACGCAGAGCTCGTAATACATTTCTAGAATATGCAAAAAAAAATTATTTATTCTTCAAACTTATAATGTCGCTGTGGGATTTCCACGAAGTACTTCCAAAACCCTACAAAAACGATATAGTAGATTATTTATTATATCGATACAGACACCAAGATAATGTTTTTTTGTATAATAGTTCAACCTTGCAGTTCCTGGCAGTTCAATGAAATATGCTGTTTTGAAGGAACTGCACTCACTTTGAAGCTAAATTTTTTTCAAAGTTTGGATCAATCAATGTTAATTCAATAAAGAGTTTTGAATCGATCGCCAAAGCTTTCAATGTTCTAACTATCCTTCCAATTCAGTATTTCATGTTCTGAGATCACTACGAAAATTTTGAAAATTCCATATCGAGAAAAACCTCTTCAAAGTTTTGCATATTGCCTGAATCTGCTTTGTGGTGCCCTTCGGTAAAATGTTTCTCTTATAGCAATAATTCAGTTTTTGGCCGAAAACATGCGAGATTATGGTTAAAAATTTGAAGAGTCTAATTTAAAACAGACGAAAAAGTTTCTTCGAACCTATCTAGTGTTATTTCCCCTTGAAATAATGTAATAATTTACAGAGTCCATTAAAAAGAACCTAGATTTTGAAAACTATCGCTGTAATGAACTTTAGAGTTTTCTTGTAAATTTTTATTTTTTTTTTCAAATAATTGTAATATATTGTTTCATTTCCCAATTAATACCACAACTTTAAGAAGTTAAGTAAGAACAGTATTGAAATAGACTATTTGAAAATACCAAAATCAAAAACTCCAAATATTCTACTGCACTGCACAATTTTTTTAATTTTGTAGAAAAGGAGACTTAAAAATAATGTCGTGGCAGCACTTTGCAGAGACATCTATTGGTACGCTTTATTATTTGTGACGTTTCGGTGTCTGCTAAGACCTTTACCAAACTGATCGACAGTTACAATTTTTGTAATTGTTGATCTTTTCTTTCAATTCGAAGTGCACTGTGAAAACATTCACCAAGACATCTATTGGTAGTTATGCTGTGTTTTTCAGATAACATGGTCTATATCTATATCTATACATATAATAATGAAAAATTGTGCATATATTTGGAGTGACGTGAAGTAGGTGACTAAGTTTTACCGAGATAATATCGGTTATGGTTGACAATGTATTTTCACATGGATAACTCTACGTCGCTATGACATAAGTCGAAACACAAGAAGACTTGTAGTTATTTATAAGCAAGAAGATCTGAAGCTGTTTAAAAATAAAGCCAATGGGAAATTCATCAAAAGGAATATCGTGTAAAAGGAAGCCCTAATATAAAAGATCAACTTCTTTCATTACATTACACAGATTTTAAGTTCTGAACTGAATTTAGCGATTGAGGAGTATTTGTAGAAACCGGAAATAATTAAAAATTAATTATATATATTTTATTAACCATCAGTAATTTGTTGGATTTTGCATCGATCGCAGCATTTAAACGGCGATAGTGCCCGTTGTCGACGAGACAATCAGTGGACTTGGCAACAGTGAGGATTACAGTCGAAATTAAGAACAGCATAAAACAAATTCGACCAAATTGGTTTATAAACGTGGTTAAAAATAACAAAATATGAAAGTACAACATTAAAAAGAAATGAAGACAAGGGTAAAAATTCGATAGAAATCTATGGTGACGAAATGGATTTACGGCTGATAATTCGAAAAGAGAATCTCGATGCTTACGAAGAAGCACTTTACGTCTGTGATTTGAGTGATATTATCAAGTACTGTATTTGGAAAAAGTCTATGCCACGAGTAGTCCCATTTTATGCTGTTAAATGCAATGATAACATTGCTATCCTGAAGTTACTGGCCTCGCTGGGAACCGGGTTTGATTGTGCATCGAAAGGTGAAATAAATAAGGTACGTTCAATTGGAGTCGATGCGAAACGGATTATTTTCGCGAGTCCCACAAACCCATGCATCTTGTACATGCTCGCAATAAAGGCGTTAATACCATGACTTTCGATAGTGACTTTGAGTTATATAAGATTTTGAAAACCTTTCCGGAAGCGAATTTAGTAGTAAGAATTCGTTGCGATGCAGAAAAGGCTCAGTGTCCCCTTGGTGAAAAATTTGGTTTTGATCCTGAAAAAGAAGCGCCAGCTCTTATTTCGCTAGCTAAACAATTAGGACTAAATATAATTGGAGTTAGCTTCCACGTTGGGTCGGGCTGTGCAGATTTTCCAGTTTACGAGAGAGCTACATATATGCGCAGCTCGAAAACTTTTTAAATACGCTGAAACTTTGGGTTTTGATTTCAAACTTTTAGATATTGGGGGAGGATTTCCGGGCGACAAGGGAACTTCCTTGAAGGAGGTTTCCGATATAGTTAATAGTGCACTCGATAAATATATGCCAGAAGACGATATAAAAATTATTGCCGAACCTGGTAGATTTTTTGTTTCATCGGCTTATACGTTGATATGCAAGATTCATTCGAAACGGGATGTTATGAAAAATGGACATCTCGAGAAAGTCATATATTTCATTAATGACGGAGTGTATGGTTCGTTCAATTGCATTTTATACGATCACCATTTGGCCTCTCCTCAATACATCACGCACAATAACGCAGAATTCTCAATAGTTCAATTTGGGGACCGACTTGTGATGCGCTTGATCAGATTTGCGATCAAGTAAATCTACCAGATCTAAATATTGGTGATTTATTAATTTTCGAGAATATTGGTGCCTATACTTTACCAATAGCCAGTCCATTCAATGGTTTTCCATTACGCCGTGTCAAATTTTTTTTGAAGGCTGATGATGAACGCGTTAAAGACATTCTATAACCGGATGAAAAAGGTCAAATTCTCCTGACATACTTTATTAACACACTTGTAATATAAGAACAAAAACAAAATTGTAATATTCTAAGATCGGAAAGATATAAGACTAGAGAAATTGTTAATTTGTGAAACTTTGTTCTAACAGGAGAAATTATTTTTACTTATTTATTTTTTTACTTTTAGTTGCAAAAAGTTGTTAAATCCCCCTTTCCCTTCCCAAACAAAAGTATGTTTTCGACAATTTTCAATAAACCCAGCAAATAATTTAACGAGCGCTCGCAAATAATGATCTTAAAACGAGCATGAAATGATACAAAACGAAATAACTTTGTCATGGTCTTAAGCAAAAAGGGTTGCAGAAAGTCGATCTTGTTAGCAGTTTTCATTTAACCATGCGCATTATTAGAGCCAACAATTATTTCGTATCGATATATCCAAATATTACAAACGCAAACGGAGGAAAACCTATAGAGTGCACTTGTGGGTGTGAATGTTCGTGAAGTGTTCAAAGTCATAAACAACAGAAACAGAACAAGAAGCAATTGCGATCTTCGAAGATCTCTTGTTTAGTTTTAAAAGTCAAGTTCTTTAATAAATCGTTAATGTTTCATAAATATTATCGTTTATGAATCGTTAACGATATTCATTGATGAAATAAAATAAAAATCATGAACGGCACATTGATGATTCATTAATAACGATTATATACTTGCTTATGTACTCGTTTCTTATAAGCGTTTTACAATTCATTAATGAATCGTTAAAAGTAATTCATTAACGAATGTCCATTTAGTTCGCTTGATGAATCGTTAATGACTCGTTAACGACCAAATCGATCGCTAATATAATTCATTAACAATTCTTTAATGAATTATTTTGTTTGCTGGGAACCAACTAGAACAAATTTTTTGCTAAGAACTTGAAATTTCGTGCGAACACCTTTCAAGAGAAACAACACAAAACTGTATCACAAATTTTACGATTCCCTCAACTCCTCTACCACCTTCCATAGAAATATATGATTTCAAAAATATAAAATACATCGAATTTCATAAAATTTACTACGTCAATGAATCGAACATTCTACATATACAGAGAATTTTGATCGTGTTTAAGCAATCAGCTATAAAAATTACTAACACCCACCCACCACTTCTATTGCCCATCCCCCACCCACCCCATACAAACCCAAACTTGCATAAACAAACGATTGAAATATTGAATGTACTGAAGCCATTGGTCATAATCGCGGTGAACATGATTCAAGCAATCAATTAATAAATTATTAACATCCACCCAATCCTTCTGTCGCCCTCTCCCCATACAAACCTAAACTTGCATAAATAAACGAATAAAAAATGTATTCAATGTAACGGAGCTATTGATCGTCATCGCAGTTAAGTGTTAAATTGACATCATCCCTGCCCAAGAACCCTCATTCACTTAGTCTTCCCTATCCACCCTAATCTGCATATTGACTTCCCACGCATCCTCAACTTGTCCCAAGAATAATAAAGTTGCGCCCGACTTGTTGCCAGATATGTTAATTATTCTTTATATATGCTCTAAGATTGAGTAGTGGTTTTCATATTTATCTACAGAGGAGATTCGCAGAAAACCTAAATTATCTGTCTCAAGGGCATGAATACAAAACAAAAGTGAATTGGTGCAACGATAGCGAGCCAAAATTGTCGTATAATTGGGCCAAGCGCCCCAATTCACAACATCGCGCCTATGAACTTGCCCAGGAGAGTTTAATAATTTCGCTCGGAATGAGACACTACAGTACGCTGTTGCCTTTGACGAATGCCAAGTGTACGCATGCATTTATAAAAACGGTTTAAAGATACCGCAATCATCTTAAAGAAGCATCTGAAGGACGCAACACTTTGGGGGAAAATTCTGCTCGGGTTGGCTATTATTAGTCATGATTCGATGAAAGAAACACAACTTTGCAAAGTTTATTATATATATACATATGTACATCTATTTAATTTTAGCAATCGGCATTTAGCGGTTCGCATCATTTTGACCGCATTGCGGTCGGTCATTGTGCGTAAGTGAAAGCTGCTTTGCTTCAAGCCAGCAACTTATCATTCAGTTTTGGTAAAAAGCAAGACCAGTAATTCGATTATTTTTGGATTTTCTTCTAAAATAAATCAATTTTATGATGTACTTACATTCATTCCAACAACGCGTCCAATAAAGCTTTCACGCTGCGCTTCATCCGGTTCGCTATCGCTTTCGTGTAGTGTTCCTGTGCCGCTATCATTTTCTGCTTCTGCAATTGAAGCGAGCGTTGTTGGAGCGTGAGTCGATACCAAGGCATCTTCGACCGAATAATCCTCTTCGGGTAAAGGAGCTAATGGTGTGACTAAATGTGATTCTTCGAGTTGCGACTTTTGTCGGAGCAGTGAACCAAATCTTTCGAAAAAGCCACCGTCAATATCTTGGATTCTGAAAGAAATATGAAATAGAAAATATAATTAAGCAACATTCCAGTTTAAGTAATAATTAATTATGACACCTCCGTCATTATCATAACCCTCCCATCTTAATCGCCAATTATCATGGCACAACCGCAATTAATTAATAGTAAGCTCAATAAGACCTGTGCTATGCTATGGCAGTGAAACGTGGACATTAGCTCAGGCGTCCGAAAAACTACTTAACGCCTTTGAAAGAAAGGTCCTCAGAAGAATCCTCGGACCTATGAGGGAAGACTCGATCTGGAGAATACGATACAATAGAGAATTGTATGCCATCTTCGACAGTCGAGAAGTATCAGCCCTCATAAAATTTAAGAAGTTACAATGGGCTGGTCATGTGGAGCGGATGGATGACGGAAGAATTCCCAAAACGTACACTAAAAGGGAAAGGCAATGGACAAAGACCGGTCGGAAAACCACGGAAGCGCTGAGAGGATTCGATTGACGCAGACAGCAAATCACTGCTAAGATTTTCAAACGGGAGGACGCGATCACTCAACCGAGATGGATGGAGGCAAAGCATTCAGGAGGCCAAGATCTAACTTGGGCTGTAGCGCCATCGTAAGAAGAAGAAGAAGAAGAAACTCACTATTTTTTTTAGTGTCAATTTTCTCTATAACCAGTGTGAAACGTCTCAGAAGCATCTATTACCCAACATAAATCTGATGAAACAATTCAACCATTGCTAGGTGAAAATCTTCGCAGCCAACTGGTCAAATTCACAAGATCGATATAGATGTTTTGGCGGCAACTTAAGGCTGACAATGCGGATCCCGTTTTCTCGGCAAAAAACAAAAATAAACTTTACTGTTCTATGCCCCTATAGGGGGTTTTAATCGGAACTAACTAATGAGATGGAATTATAACTGATGTAGTCAAACATTCACTTTTAATTCGGCGCACATTTTGAAATAATACAGTAAGCTTCACACGATTTCTAACAATGGTATAGGGAAAATATATTTAATTCAATAAACTCAGTTAAAAATTAATTTTACATCAATCAAAAGTTTTCTTAAATAAGGACCCCACTAGCGACTACCGCAATCGAACCCATTCTGATAAAGTCCTTAAAAGCCACACTTTCACTGATATTGTTACTCAGAAAACCTGCACAAGGTGTAAATGTGTCTCAATAGCTTTGCTACTATAACAAAATATGTCTGTTAGCAATGCTCGCAACAAGTCACAGCCCCTATGATGAGTATTTACATACTGCAAGATTTTTCCTCCATTTTTCCCCAGAATAGAAAGATAAAAAATACTGCAAGTTCTGTACTGACTTTCTGCTCTAGGTACGAGACATATGAGGCCGGACAGAGCTCTGGTCTTGAATGATTTGGATTTTACGCCCACAACAATCGACATTAAAGAAGCTTTTCTCAGCAAGTGATATGCGATAAATTTCCCGGCAGGTAAAATAAGGTCGCCGGTTTCTTTGTCAGGAAAGCTATTTCTTTTCTTATGAATTAAACTATTATGCTCTGAGACATCCCGGTTTCATTTATCTCGTCATGGTTAAAGGTAATCGTAGTATGAGATTTGGGTGGTAGTGCAGAAGAAGAGCATCATAAATATTTCAAGGTGTGCGATAAAATTTAAACATGTTATGGAGAAGTAGGAGTGCAATAGTCGGAGGTATATTTGAAGAACTCACGACAGCAGCTTCCACGGAACGACATAAAAATCAAATGGTTAAAATTAACATTTTTCTAGTAGATTAATTGAGAAAATAGAATAATTTCAATTAGACAGTCTATGATTCCAGTTCGGCTGCAGCGTCATTAATGGAAACAAGTGCTTCAGAAGTCCTTTTCCGATTACTAATAGCCAGCCCTAAGCAATTTTGGTAGGAGCTGACAAATGATTCCTTAAACAAATAGCTGCATCGATTATTTCAACTATAAAACTGCGAATGACGAACGGAAAAAGTTATTACTAAATAGTTAAAAGTTAGAGTGTAATCTAGTGGGTAGCGCGCTGGTCTACAATGCTTACGTCGGTCGTAGTTCAAATCCCGTATAATTTCAGCACACTATTTGCGTGGGTATATCTTCGCAACCACAATCTACGAAAACGAAAATTCGTAGAGGGTTGTGCGAAGAAACAACAACCTAATGGTTTGGTGAATGTTTTCACAGCGCATTTCGAATTAAAAGAAAAGATTTCCGGATTCTACACTGCTACGCTTTATTATTCGTGACGTTTCGGTCTCTGCTGAGACCTTTATCAAACTGTAGAATTCGGAAATCTTTTCTTTTGACTAACAACCTTTTCACAGTAACAAATAAAATATTAAGGAACCTGAAGGTCAGGAAGCCAAAGCACAATTTGTGCTGTAGTGCCATTGATGAAGAAAAAATAGCGTTTTCAGTTATAATATTAATTTTATTGACAGGCAATCATTATCTGGAAGACTAGTAATTTTCATTAATCTTAACCTTAACTTATTCATAAAAGCATATTTTTGGAAGACTTTCTTAAGATTATTTCACGAAAACAATAAATTGAATCCAGTCCGACATGATTTAGAATTTCAAATTGCCAAGACACATGTACTTTATGTAAACGTAATCATCGATTCCATGTCTGGAACCCTCACGTCCAATTCCCGACTCTTTGATACCACCGAAAGCGGCTTCCACCGTCGATATCAGACCCTCATTAATGCCCACCATACCGACTTCCAGTTTCCGCGCAACACGGAAAATCTGCTGAACATCCTCGCTGTAAAAGTAACCGGCTAGACCACGACGTGTATCGTTTGCAATTCGAACCGCTTCGTCTTCGCTTTTGAATTTTATCAAGGATATAACCGGTCCGAAAACTTCGTCCGAAAACAATTTCATTCCTGGCTTAATGTCGGCCATAATAGTTGGCTGATAGAAAAGCTCACCGATATCGGGCAGTGCTTTTGCTCCACTAATAACCGTTGCACCCTTACAAATGGCATCTTCGACAAACGACTGAACCTTATTGATTTGCATTTTATTGATGAGTGGTCCGACCTTGACCTCACAGTCTGCACCGTCTCCGATACGAAGACCGGTAACGCGATCCTTCAGTTTCGCGACGAATTCATCGTAAACCTTGTCCTGTACGAAAAATCGATTGGCCGATACGCAAGTTTGACCGCAATTGCGGAACTTTGAGGCAATTGCACCATCGACTGCCTTCTCTAGATTGGCCGATTCGAAAACTATGAACGGTGCATTTCCGCCCAGTTCCAAAGCAATACGCTTTATGCCATCAGCACAATTCCGATAAAGCAATTTTCCGACTTCGGTGGATCCGGTAAAAGAAATGCCAGCAACGTCGGGACTCTTACAAAACAATTCGCCAATGTCGGCTGCATTTTTCCGACTGCTCGTGACAATGTTGATTACACCGTTCGGGAAACCTGCTTCCTGAGCGAGTTTACCAAGAGCCAAAGCTGTAAGCGGAGTATCCTCAGCCGGTTTAATGACCACCGTGCAACCTATAAATCAATAACACGTTATCTCGGCTATCTTGCGATAATTCAGTTAATAAATACCTGCTGCCAAGGCGGCACCAGCCTTTCGCGTAATCATTGCGTGTGGAAAGTTCCAGGGGGTTATCATGGCAGCCACACCGATAGGCTGTCGCATGAGAAACAACTCCTTGTTTGGTTGCGCCCCTGAAATAACCTCCCCATAGATTCGCCGCGCTTCCTCAGCGAACCATTCGACAAAGGAGTCGCCGTAGAGGGCTTCGCCGAGCGCTTCATTGATCGGCTTTCCCGACTCGGCCGTCATGATGGAAGCGATCTCAGCGCGGTTCTGTTCCAGCAATCGAAACCATTTCTAACGAGATAAAATTATCACAATTAATCAATTGGACCAACGGTCAATGTACACCACTAACCTTCATAATAGCGGAGCGGTCTTTGGCGGAGAGACCGGACCATTCTTGCGAATAAAACGCCGTTTTCGCGGCTTCGATGGCCTTTTTGGCATCGCCAACGTCCATGTCCGGGACGGTACCTACGACGGAACCATTTGCAGGATTGAAAACCTGGAAGGTTTGATTACTGCCGGCGGGAACCCAGTTGCCGTTTACCAGGGCCTTGGTTTGAAGCAGCGACGACATTCTACGCACGGTCACTTGCAAATGACATTTCCGTGCAATTTGCAAAATCATCTTCAAACCGGTTATCTTTCACTTTTTTTTTATTTTTAATAAAAAAAAATAACTGCTTGTCACACAAAACCACAGAAATCAATTACAAATAACAGCAGAACGGATGATTGCTTTCAAACTGACGGATATTTCGGACGACATAAGAGCGCAATGTCAATTAATCGTGCGACAAGGTCAAATAAATTACACTTTTCCGTTGCAACTAATGGAACAGAAAGAGAAAGAGAGTGTAAACACAACGAGCACGCCGAGCTTTTATTTCCAATCGGAAGCTTTTTCTCTTAAGATATTAAACGGTATGGATCGAGCTTTGCAATGGATCGAGCTTTGCAATGGGTCGAGCTTTGAAATGGGTCGAGCTTTGAAATTTGAAGCATCGCTCAGTTAAACAAATTTTCAGCTGGCGAAAAGATATCTATATGTATATAACTTTATTTTTAAATAAATAAACAAAAAATGCGCTTTCAAATTATTGGGTCCGAGATTAGAATACCGAGATTTTGTTTTTTTATAGCGATGGGAAAGCGAAGTGACTGTCGCAATTGAAGGTCGGGGGAAATTCCGGATTATTAAGGGCGAGAAACTTGTCTCAATACAGGATTGCAGAAATGTTGGGCATATCAAGAAGTTATGTAAAGAATATTAAGAAAAGAATGGATGCAGGTGATGATGATTTGACGCCGAAACGGAAGGGCGCATGCCGCCAATGCCGAATAACGACTGTCTGCTAAAGTCATCATTAAAAAAATCCAAGAAGCAGGCATCAAGATTTCGCAGCGAACTATCCTGCGTAGATGGGCTGAAGAGCACCTAATAGCCAGAAAACCTGCGAAGAAACCAAGACTGACACCCACCGTGATAAAAAAAACCTTTTGAATGGGCCAAACAGTACAAGCATTTCACCATTGATGACTGGCAACGGCTAAATTTTAGTTCAGTGGTTCTATTTTGCTAAACTTTCACCGGGAAATTTTAAATATTTGTGTTTTTCCTTCTGTTTTTCTTTTTTTTTCGAATGAATTCATTTTTCAGGTTATGGCTGAAAAATGAGACGATGGCCGGGAGAAAAATTTCTTTTGCATTGTACCCACAATTAAGCACCCCCCGTCAGTCATGGTGTGGTCTGTGATCTGCGCCAAGGGGGCGGGACCTCTGTAAATTGCAGAAGGCACCCTTAAAGCCGATCAGTACCAACGAGTGTTGAGCGAGCAACTGCTACTGCAGATGAGAAACTGGTTTAAGGAAGATAAAACTCTATTCTTATGCACGATGGAACGCCGTGCCATAAATCTAAGGTTATAACACAGTTTTTGGCTGAAAATAATGTTACGGTCTTTGATTGACCGGGAAATTCGCCGGACATGAATAGGTGCTTACATAGATTTGGAACCATAACCCAAACATTAAAACCATCATTGAAAACTGTATTAACAGTATACCTCATCGTATAGACACTTTACTGGAGGTTTAGGTTTAGGTTTAGGTTGTAGGAGGGTGGTTGCACGGAACCACAAGCACTGAGGACATCTAGTTGGGCCCATTGTACTCCGCCTATAGTTATAAGTTGGAAGTCACTCCTCTTGCTCTAACCACTTGGTTCGGTTTGCGAACCTTAACAGGCTCGAATGTTGGACGCCTCTGAGGTCGTCTAGTTCTGAGAAGAATCTAGAGCCTAAACAAAGGAGACGACTGTTGGAGATTTGCGGACAGTGACAAAGATAATGTTCGATAGATTCTTCGTTTTTTTTTTTTTTAAGGAACCGAACACAGCTTAGGGGGCTACCCTATAATGTAATGCACAGCTGTGTCAGTATAGGAGTTGGAGAAAAAGGAAAAAAAAACCAAAAAACTGAAGTTGAGTCAATTAAATTCGGGTGGGGAAAGACGAAAGTGACGGTGTATATTGAATTTGAAGCACTGGAGGTTGTAATCATTGGGAAACACTTTGGCTGGCAATGCGTTCCACAGTCTTGATGTTCGGGAAATGAATGTCTGCCTAAATTTCACTGTACGAGAAGGCATGAGTTTAACGGTGTACTTGTGGGCGCGTTCAGCTTGACGAGTATCACGGGGGAAATTATAGATTGGAGGAATGAGTGCGCTTAATTCCGCACTGCATTTACCATGTTCGTCTTCCTCGCAATCTCTGCACAAGCTGTCGCTCGCGATTCGCATCCTAAATGCGTGCAGTCTTAGCAAGCAATGGCCTGTGGTCAGGCCGACAATAGTTCGGATACTATAGCGACTACGTTGTAACAGGTGAGCTGTAATATTTTTGTTCGGTTCCTCCCAAGAGGATTTGGCCGTTTTACAGCTTTCCAGCTGCCGCCACCCGGCCAAGAAAGAATCCAAAATAGTCTGTTTGAAGCTAGTCTTCAGCACTGTTGGTGCTACATCTACTGACTTCCTAGAGGAATTGATGTTAGCAGATCCTTGCCGTGCAAGCGTATCTGCCGCCTCGTTACCTAGCAGGTCACTATGGCCCGGTATCCAAATTAGAAAAACT